>JAFMOD010001823.1:84906-99894 GCA_019802435.1 Corydoras maculifer
CACAATGACAGTAAACACTCTCTAAAACAAGGTGACTTAAGTTAACAGAGTGCTAATACAACTTACCGTCTTTTCCTAAATTTTGCAGTTTTGCTTTTATTAAACAACCTTGTTGAAATCTTTTTGCAGCTGATAAAATACTTACATCGTCAAGTTTGGGTTCTATGTCTGTGTCACTCTTCTGAGGTAGAAACAGTTCATTTTGTGGTATGTTATTCAGATCGTGGAAACTTTAAAACACAAAATAGACAAGCTTTGTAAATCAATTTCAAGTAAAAATTTAAGAACAGGAAATGATGGGAATATGAAAGGTTTTTTAAAATGCCAGTGCAATTCATGAAGTACTTAGGACAAAATAAATAAATCTCACATCTTAATTAATGAATCGTGGTGTTTTCTGATTGTATACAATTAAGTACATAGCCACACACTTTAAACAATTGTATGCTTCCGTTTTTTTGCAGAATTTCCTGCAAAATGTGTTTGGAACAGTTTGGTGTGGAAGGACTTGTTTGGCCCACATATAAACCTGACCTCAATAAATAAATAAATAAATCCCCTTTAAACTAAAACCCAACTAGAATGAAGATTGTTCATGACCTTGTCAATGCACAGACATTGTGATTTTAGATGTATTCTTCTGAACACATTAATCTGGTATGACTTTAAATCTGTTTTCACAGACACACTATATGACCTGAATAAGGATTAGGACAACTGACTATCATATGCATATCATCTGGATAGACATTTTAATCACAGGTTTGCTTAAGTGATCATTTCTGAAATCATGACCTACTTTCCAATTTATGTTGCATTTATTTAGTGAGGTCAATGCAGTTTATGTTTATAACACGTCAAACCACATTTTAAAGATGAAGTAGGAAGCTTTTACAAGGAAGAGAACTCATGCTTAAGCAATTACTGAATTCTTCATTAGGTTTGAATGTGAAATGTTTTAATTCCGATGAGTCTTTTGCAAAAAGCCACAATTTTTACAAAATGACAGCCAGCTGTTTACACGAATAATATATAACATTATTCATCAGAACAAATCGCTTTCTCTCATTGCTCTGCAGTCTGATTTAGATGCTGTTTAAAAGCCTCATTGGTAATGTTCATGGGTCAAGCATAAGCAAGTTGACCTGGGGTGAATAATCACCTTAATAAATAACAAACTCTACAGCATTATTGTGTTGTATTGTACACAATAAAGTTTACAGAAAAATGTTTTTACATTTTTCTGCGGGATTAGACCAGACAAACTAGCTGTTGCTGCCCACCCACATGACCCTGTCATCCATTCCCCACTTGCCCATCACTGATTAATTTGTGATTTGAGGAGATATCACTTTATCATTTTAGATATTTAGTCGGCAATTCATCATGATTTGACTACTACATTTCACTTTGTAACACATTTACTTCAAGAACTGACTGTACAGTTACATATTCATATGTCCCATCCCTAACAGAAACCTCTATTACAAGATAATTGATTAAATTTAAGTCGCATGGTTTTAGTTTTGTGGCTGCTTATTGCATAATTGTGTTTTGCTGCTCGGACAGCCTGCAGTTTTTTGGAAACATAAAGGAGCACTGTAAGGCCAGGTACTAATACATGGCTAAAAGGCTTGGCTTCCAATAGTGTTCAGGGCTTCTGAGGTTTCTTCTTAATAACACATGTTAACAAGAACTTATGAACTCTGTTTTGTAAATATAAATATATAAATGATGGAAGCTAATTAACTTCACCACAATGGGCCACAAGCCAAAAATATCATTTCAAATGTATATGGATTCTAAAAAACAACATCAGTTCTACTAATCACAATAATAAGTTTATATTTATTAAGGTATGATTTAGGTACAAGTATCCTAACTCTGACACAAACATGTGAGCTGGTCTAATTAACACAACAGTCGGCTGTTTTCACAGAAAATTTTCTAGCAAATATTTAGCAAGTTAAGAGTGGAAACTTACTTATCTTCATGGTGATCATTGGGCATCTTTGGGGGGTTCATATTAGCCAGACAAATGCTTTGCACTGCGTTGTCTATAAAAATGCTGCACGGAGGATCAGTTTCCGATGGCACGCCCTGTAGAGTATAAAGAAATACGAAATATTGTTTTGCAAAAGTACTTTTTTTAAACTGTCATGCAAATATACATATACACATACATTTTCATGGTGACCATTGGGCATCTTTGGGGGGTTCATATTAGCCAGACAAATGTTTTGCACTGTGTTATCTATAAAAATGCTGCACGAAGAATTAGTTTTCAAAGCAGGACCTGTAGAGTATAAAAAAATACGAGCTATTGTTGTTCATAAGTACTTTTTTTAAAATGTCATGCAAATATACATATACACATACATACAGTACACACACACTCACACATCCATCCATCCATTATCTTCCGCTTTATCCTCTATTTGGGTCGCGGGGGGGTCCACGTGCCCATCCAGGGGAGAACGTATCGGGCGCTGGGCAGATACACCCAGGACAGGGTGCCAATCTATCGCTGGGCTCACACTCACTCACTCACACACACATACACACTCTATATGGGGCAATTTGGAAAATTCAATTGACTTGATCCATGTTTTTGGACTGTGGGAGGAAACCGGAGAACCCGGAGGAAACCCACACGGACACGGGGAGAACATGTAAACTCCACCCAGATGGGGATTCGAACCAAGAATTCCTAGTGCTGAGAGGAGAACGTGCTAACCACTAAACCACTATGCTGCCCTCACACACACACACACACACACACACACACACATATATATATATATATATATTCCCAGCGATGGATTGGCGCCCTGTCCTGGGTCTATCTGTCCAGCGCCCGAGACGTTCTCCCCTGGATGGGCATGGGGAACCCCACCGCGACCCTAATAGAGGATAAGCGGGAGATAATGAATGAATGAATGAATATATATATATATATATATATATATATATATATATATATATATATATATATATAGATAGATATATAGATAGATATATATAAACACATTACACAGAAAAAAATACCACTATGTAGGTGAGCTACATAGTAAGGACTAATAAGCAGATTAAACACTGTTGTGAGCTCCAGGTCTTACTTACTCGAACATTTATGTTATATGTTGTGCTTGCCAAACAATTCATCAGTCTTATTTTGTCACTGCACTTATGTTGACTATATGTTGCCTCTGTTGTCATTCCTTTCTATAGTGCTTTTTTTGCTTCCCCCTTGATTGCCCTCTTCCGAGTTAAGCCTCTTTTTAGCATATCCCAGATCAAATGTCTACATTCAGTTTAGCACGTATACGCTATTTAGTGTTTATAATCTTCTTAAATGGATATATTTTCCATTAGCTCCTTGTCGCCTCAACATTTTATATTCTCCTGTAGTTGTTGTTGTCAGGTTCTCTTCAGGATGAAGGGAGCAGACAGATGCAGATTATCTTTATAATATTGTGAATAACAGCACAGAATACAGAATGAACAAAGGGTAAACAAACTCGCGAATAATGTGACATGTGACTGCACCTAAAATTCCAATATAAAGGTACAAGGAAGTGAAAAAACATATGTACAAGAGAGGGTGTATCTCCTAAGAAAGTAAATAAAGAAAAGTTAGTGTTCTTAAACTCTGATGAGGTCAGATGTGTACATTCAGAGGAATGATGCAAAGAGAGTGGATCATGCATGACAGTTAAGCTATAACACTTAATGTTTCTCTGTTTGCTCAGACAACTTAACTAGCTTTAACCGGTTTGATTAAGCTCTGTTGGGTAAATGTCATATGTTTTTTTTTTAATACGTTTTTAACCCTAACCCTTATCCTGTGTTCTAGTTCTAGAGAAAGTCGTGGTTGCTTCCTACTATATAGCTCCAAAAAGATTTGTTTTTGTCACCACACTAAAGGGTTAAATGTGTTTGACCAGATTGAAGGGATTTTTATTACATTTATATTTGTTCATTTAGCAGACACTTTTTTCCCAATGTGATGGTTGGGGTGAAAGCACAGGGTTGGCCACAGCATCCCTGGAGCAATGAGGGTTAGGGGTCTTGTTCAAGGACCCACATTGGTAACTTCATCGAAACCCAAAACCCAAAACAGTCTGACTGAAACCACTGAGCTACTATGTCCTTTTATTTTTCACAAGATTTATTGTTGTATTAAATCATTTAGATAGAATGTTTTTATTGTTTTACAAAAACATCTTCGGGCGGCACGGTGGCTTAGTGGTTAGCATGTTCGCCTCTCAGCACTAGGGATTCCCGGTTCGAATCCCCATCTGGGTGGAGTTTCCATGTTCTCCCCGTGTCCGGGTGGGTTTCCTCCGGGTTCTCCGTTTTCCTCCCACAGTCCAAAAACATGGATCAAGTCAACTGAGTTCTCCAAATTGCCCCATATAGAGTGTGTTTGTGTGATTAAGTGTGTGCCCAGCGACAGACTGGCGCCCTGTGCTGGGTGTATCTGCCCAGCGCCCGAGACATTCTCCCCTGAATGGGCATGGGGAACCCCACCGCGACCCTAATAGAGGATAAAGCGGAAGATAATGAAATGAAATACATCTTCTTGTAAATACATGCTATAATAAAATAATATGAGTTTTTGTTCCCTCTGGTTTTTATGCTATCCATCCACACTGGACCCTTATGGCTAACATGGGAAAGCACTGTCTTCCATCACTGTATTATGAACGCATTACCACCTTTGAATGGTGGAATCATGGTTTCTATTACAACTGACTACAAGCAGAGCAGAAGCATTTTAAACTCTAAAGGTCTAAAATGTAAGTGGGTGTTTAGCATAACCTTAAAATATTTATAGAATTCTTAAAGCCACAGTGTAACTTTATTACCAATCATCCACAAACAGAGTATTGAAATGCCATAACATTATATGAATATATATGTAAAACTGAACAATTTGGAACATTACACAATTTTTAAAAAACAAGGAAAAAATAAAATAGCTAAAACATACTACAGGTTATGTTAATTAGTTGATGAAAATTGTAGGCAAATGGAAACACACCCTCTACAGTAAGAGTCTTTTTAAATCAGAAGAAGAGCAGGAAATACTGTTTAGACCATTTAGTACTTGGTATGCTAGCAACGGCTTTTTCCAAACTGTGAGCAAGATTACAGTAACTCAAATAAAAAGTATGACCCTGATGGAGCCCCAAGCATTAATTAAAAAAATCCCAAGGGTCTCAGTCACTGCTTAACAGCACTAGTGTGTACAGCTGTACACCATCTGGTGTACCACCATATTAAATAATATATTAAAACATAATTAAAATAAAAAACGTCTTACATTTTTAATGATAAAAATCAAAAACTACTGCTGCTTCTTCACACAAAACTACAATTGAGTAAGATTAAAAATAACACTCAGACACAGGCTAATTCTTAAGTCCTCTGTTTCATACATGCTTCAACACCACAAACAACCAAACTAAGTTAACCATGTAACCAAGAAAAGTTTCCTTTTTAACCTTAGGCATTAAATGTCTTTACACCGAGAATTAAATCCTGTGGGAACTTGAAAAGATAAACTAACCCCAGTAAATGAAACAATATTCCAGCTGCTTTCGGAAGTCCAGGATCAGGCTGATGCAAGACTGCCTCGTTATTGATTCAGCTTCTGCTAAAGAAAGTGCCACACATGCCTCGTGACCTGAGGAATGAGGATGAACGACAACAAAACAAATCTACACTACTTTGTTCAGTCACCTGTAAGCTTAGTTTGAATCCTGGTTAGCTGAATGAACTCTTGCGACGTGACTTACTCCTGTCTGGAGAGTGTAGTATTTCAGGTCTTTTTTATGGTCCGACACAAACTAATAAAGTGGGAGCGTCTTGAGTGAGTGAGAAGGCGTGTGTGTGTGTGTGTGTGTGTGTGTGTGTGTGTGTTTATTTGAGTGTGTAGGTTAGGACCAGCATCAACAGCAACTGTGATTATGTGGGGAAGAAAGATTAATTCGCTAAATAAGTGTTTGTGGTTGTGTGTGTGTGTGTGTGTGTGTGTGTGTGTGTGCGTGTGTATCCTATATATCCTATCCTGTGTGGCTGAAGAGCATTTGTAATAAGATTAAGAGATCAGGCTTTTCTAAGGTTGCCATGTGCACCTGATGCACTAAAGCCTTAAACACACAGAACATCTTATTATTTATTTCCTAGAATCTTAGCTACAGTTAAATGTCAATCTATTAAAAGTATTTTCTTAAGTATTTTCTCTTCATCTTCATTTATTGGTTGTACCTTTTAGGTGGGGGGGGGGGGGGGGGGGGGGGGGGGGGGGGGGGGGGGGGGGGGGGGGGGGGGGGGGGGGGGGGGGGGGGGGGGGGGGGGGGGGGGGGGGGGGGGGGGGGGGCAGACAAACTATAAGAATTAAATGAAATTGCTGCTGCTTGATAAAAATTACACACTTGTTCTTGTGCTCTCAAAATAAAGATGTAACAAAATCGAATGTGCAAATAACATTAAACTACACATCAAATTACAAAATCTTCTTAAAGTTATGTTTAGGTTTCGTTTATAGAAAGCTTAAATTAAATTCATTTATTTATTATCTTCCGCTTAATCCTTTTCTAGGTTTGTAGGGGGATTCCCACTAAGTGCTAACCACTAAGCCACCATGCCACCCTTTAATTAAAGTATGACTCACATTTATTCATATTTCATATATACATATCAATCTACTTGACTGAGGTTAAGTGTTATTATTCAGTGCTATGTACTAAAAATACTACTATAGATAAAGTGGCTTTGTTAAATCCCGGTTTCTTGACTACAGTAATCAAAAACATGAGAAATAACCACGAATTGGAAAACACACATGTGCTAGCTGTTAAACATCAACAAAGTTAAATAAAATCGTCTCAAATCCATGTATTATTCGTCTGGTGTCTTTCTGTGCTCAAAAGAAACAACAATACACAGTGGCCTGGTTAGCATGTTCAGCTCTCAGCTCTGGGGATCCCGGTTTTCTCCCACAATCCATAAACATGGTTTCAAGGTCAATTGAATGCTCCAAATTGCCCCATATAGTGTGTGTTTTTGTGTGTGTCTGTGTGAGTGAGTGTGTGCCCAGTGATTCATTGGCACCCTGTGTTGGGTCTATCTGCCCAACGCCGAAACGTTCTCTTCTGGATGGGCATGTGGAGCCCACCGCGACCCTAATAGAGGATAAAGCGGAAGATAATGGATGGATGAATAAGCTGCCACAACTACTATTTTACATGTAAGAAGTTAAACCTGTAGTTAATCTGTTTCTTATTCTAATAACATTTGATTAGAATTAAATGACACTGCACTGTACAATATGCATTATGAACATTCATACTGGTTTTGACTCTATGAGCTTACGTGCAGTGTATAATTAGTGTTTTTTTTAAAGAAAGATGTTTATAAAGCAGGGCGGCACGGTGGCTTAGTGGTTAGCACGTTCTCCTCTCAGCGCTAGGGATTCCCATTTGGGTGGATTTTCTATGTTCTCCCCGTGTCCGTGTGCGTTTCCTCCGGGTTCTCTGGTTTCCTCCCATAGTCCAAAAACATGGATAAAGCCAAATGAGTTCTCCAAATTGCCCCATATAGAGTGTGTCTGTGTGAGTGAGTGTGTGCCCAGTGACAGATTGGCGTACTGTCCTGGGTGCATCTGCACAGCCCCAAAACGTTCTCCCCTGGATGGGCATGGGGAAACACCCCCCCCCCCCCCCGGTACCCTAATAGAGGATAAAGTGGAAGATAATGGATGGATGGGT
The DNA here is from genome assembly GCA_019802435.1 of Corydoras maculifer. Taxonomy (NCBI): domain Eukaryota; kingdom Metazoa; phylum Chordata; class Actinopteri; order Siluriformes; family Callichthyidae; genus Corydoras; species Corydoras maculifer. The sequence goes on from JAFMOD010001823.1 coordinate 92,685, forward strand.
TTATAAAGCAGGATTGGGTGTTTGTGCACTGTGAGCTAAGTATGTAGACATGGACTTAGAAAGAGTTAAAAAGAGAACTTCTACCTCACAGTTTACGAGCTTCAAAAATAAAATGTTAAACGAATCTTAAACATTCTCATTAAATGTATAAACAGAAAGATATGTAAAATGATTAGTTTACCTGTGGATACCCACAATGCCATCTAATTGAAAAGTTCCCAAACAGGATAAAAGCGAACACAGAGATGCTTTTATTTTATTAAGAGAAATGTTGACTGTACTTTGGATTTTGCTAAAGGGTTCTATAGACACCCAGCTGCAGGTCACTGTTCACATAACCTGCCTTTATATGGTGGTATTACCAAAGGTTTCCACCAGACGGCACCCTATATAACCCCATTATACAATACAATAATAAATGCTTGCCAATAAATGGAGGTCATTACTAAACAGGGAAACAGCAGATGATAAAACACAGAACACCAAATGTTAAAAATACTTATGGCAGAAAAGCATAAGTCGCATTTTCATAGACAGGATGTAATGCTCCTAATAGTTATGAACGTGTGTATCTTTCAGATAAGAAAAGATAAGAGAAAAGAGAGTGGGATAACAAGAGCATCAGTAACACACCAGCTAGAAACCACGGTAAAATGTTGTGTTATGTCAATGTTTGTGTCTGCGGTTTTATGTGCCAGCTAAATTCTTAAGTGGTTTAATAAAATGATTTATTGTTTTTTTTTTTACCTATCTTTGAGCTTTATCGTTAGCCAGGTATGCTACACACACAGACACACACACACATATATATGGCTTTGTAATAAGCCAGAAAAAATTCAGTATGATTTTAAGAAATTATACTTGTGGTTATGATTAACATTCCACAGTCGAAGACGGAAGGAGGAAGAATAGCAAAATAAGCTGTAAATATTTTCAACAAATTTCCTCACATCTGTTAGAGGAAATTTGAAACTTTGTTGTACTTATATTTAATGACAGCGGTTGAGGCAATTTCAGAGCAATTGCAGAGCCTAAGCTTTGTTCAAATGCAATGTCATAATGATTAAACAGATTCTTAGCAGGACACAAGCATGATGATACAGAGATAAAAAGGGTTTACAAACCTTAAAAAACAGCATTGCAATATTTGTATACAACAAATGAATTCTAATAAAAAATACCTCCCTAAGCTTCTATGCTATACAGGTTATTACTTTGTCTGCTCTTCTGGAGAGACTTTCATTTCCTTTTTAAGTGATTTGGGCCACAGTCGTGCAGTAAGCCTTGTCTCACGTACTGGGAGTAAAGCAGGGAAACACCCTGGAGAGGTTACCAGCCCATTATATCGCAGACACACAGACAACAGACTCACACAGATAATCCCACAGAAGGGCAAGTAGGTGTCTCCAGTTTAACTACTAGTACCAGTATGTTTTTATGTGAGGAATCCAAAACTCGCAGATGAAAGTTATACAAACAAGGGGAGAACATACAAAAAAAGAGTATAAAAATTAAATCTTCTTGCTGTATGACATGATTTTCTTCTTATTAACAAAAACAAATCTTTTAGACTGTATGACACAATGCCCAGAATATCACCGTGGACATGATTAAAATATACATTTACATACAAAAACTGCTCACTGGTCAAATGCAGAGAAACAAGGCCTGCAGTCTGTAATTCTGTTTATTCATTCATTAATTTATTATCTTCCGTTTAATCTTCTATTAGGGTCACGAGAGGGTTCCCCATGCCTATTTAAGGGAGAACGTTTTGTGTGCTGGACAGGGCACCAATCTGTCACTGTGCACATTCACTCACACAGATATATACACACACGGATACATTCATTCATTATCTTCAGGTTTATCCCATATTAGGGTCGCAGGGGGGTTCCCCATGCCCATACGGGGGAGAACTTTTCAGGCGCTGGGCAGATACACCCAGGACAGGGTGCCAATCTATCACTGGGCACATACTCACTCACACACACTCTATATGGGGCGATTTGGAGAATTTAATTGACTTGATCCATGTTTTTGGACTGTGGGAGGAAACCGGAGAACCCGGAGGAAACCCACGCGGACACGGGGAGAACATGGAAACTCCACCCAGATGGGGATTCGAACCGGGAATCCCTAGTGCTGAGAGGAGAACATGCTAACCACTAAACCACAGTGCCGCCACATAGATACAATATTGGGCAATTTAAAGCATTCAAGTCCATGTTTTGGGACAGTGGAAGGAAAAGGGAGAACCCGAAGGAAACCTACATGGACATGGGGAGAACATAGAGACTCCACTCAGTTCGAGATTCGAACCTGGATCCCCAGCGCTGCGAGGCAAACGTGCTACCCAGTATGCCACCATGAGGAATACAATTAATCTGTCAGTATTAAAATTACGCTTTAAAGCCAAGATCCTTACTGTGAGAGAAAGGACCAATTACATCCCAGACAATTGCCACTGAATCTAAATGTGCAGATGATTGGGACTCGTCACAGTTTATTTGCATGCATGTTACCTAACAATGATCGTTCAACCAGGGAACTGCCACCACCAAACACACCTAGTCCAATGACCCATAAAGCACTGTGATATTTTAAAGATATAACATTATGTTACATTTTTAAACATGTGACAAAATGATATAAATCAGATATAAATCTGTATTTTATATTAAGACAATGAAGTAAATAACTATACGTGGAACTGATGAAATGAACAATGAGGGAATAAACAAGGAAATAAGGAAGTGTACCTAACAGTGTATACCTGTTTCCAGTGACATTTATGAAAATGTTTTATGACGAGTAAGTATGAAGGGTGGATTAAGTAAAGGCTTTGTGAACAGGTGTCCATCTGTATAACGACAATGTTTCAGAGTGCTTACAACATTTACAGTTTTTTATGTAATAAATTTAAATAATTTGGTGAAAAACATGAAAAGACAAAGGGCAAAAAGTGATAACAAATGAGTGTGTGAATGCTGATCTTTATCTTAGTGTTTACTAGAAACCCATTCTAAGCTGTGCTGAGACCAAAACTCCAAGAAATGAGCTGAGAACGCCATCCCTATAATGCCACATTCACATCTACATTGTAAAGAGCAGGGAGTGGCTGATTATTATATTATTAAATATAATTTAATAAATAATTAGAATTCTAATAAAAATTTTATACAATGGTAATTAATATAATAAAAGAACTCATAAAGCGATCTAATTTGCCTACAGTACTTAATCACAGAGGAATTTGTCCCCCACGTTTAACCCATCCATGCAGTAAAACACTCACATATACACACACTGAGTGAAGTGAGCACACGTGCCCGGAGTGGTGGGCAGCTTTGGCGCCCAGGGAGTAATTGGGGTTGAGTGCCTTGTCCAAGGGCATTTCAGCCATAGTACTTGCTGGGACCAGGAATCGAACCGAGGACCTTCAGGTCGCAAGGCTGGTTCCTCAATCACAAGCCTAATGAGTGTGCAAATAAGTCTGTTTACTTAACCTTCAGGCAGTATTGTTTGAGTAACCATCATTCTACCATGATGGACAAAGTCAGATGGGCTTGAGGTTACTTTAAAAACATACTCTGTTAACACTTTTTTGGATTGTGTAGCAAACATCACTTACTAAACATATTCATATTAATTCATTCATTCATTATCTTCCACTTAATTCTCCACTAGGGTCACACGGCTTCCCATCCAGGGGAGAACGTTTTGGGCAATGGGAGATACACACAGGACAGGGCGTCATTCTATCACTGGGCACTTATTCATACACTATTTAACAAATTAAATAAGTTTTCATTTGTAAAAGTTCTTTGTCATTTTTAAATAAGGTTTCCAGTTAAAGTTAATTGAAAAATTACAGAAGTCAGATTTTAAAACAGTCAAAATATTTTGAAAATGGAGTTTGTATACAATGTACATTACAGAAAGAAAATTACCTATGATTAAATAGCTTTTCCCTGCTCATATTGCCAGTCTTTTAGAACCGACCCAAAACTTATTCTGTGTAGTGCCATTAAGGTTATTCAAATGAATATATGTAAATGCTTGACAATGGAGTGACTTGATCCATGTTCTTGGACTGTGGGAGGAAACCGGAGAACCCAGAGCATGTGGAAAATGTTAATGTTAAGGCATGTGTAAAATGTTTCAAGTTTTATGATTTAGTTTTCTACTGTAAAAGTTCTTTGTCCATTGTATCTATTTAAATAATGTTTACAGTTAAGGTTAATGGATAAATTACAGAAGCCAGATTTTAAGACATTCAAAATTTTTGGAAAGTTTTGTATATAATGTATTGAATTTACACACAATTAAATTGCTTTGCCCTGATCACATTTTCAGGTTTTTAGAACTGATCCAATATTTATTCTGTATAGTGCAATTAAAGTTGAATGATAATGGGGTGGTAATATCTTTAATATGTGTGTAACATTAACACTTTCAAAATAATAACAATAATCATAATAATAATAATAATAATAATAATAATAATAATAATAATAATAATAATAACATCCTTTTTCATTTTTTAAAATGTTGGTTAAAATAAATTCCTGGTCTTCAAAAGTATGTGGAAAATGTTAAGCACATGTTTCAAGTTTTATGATTAAGCCAAAAGCAAGCAGGATGTGAACATATTTAATGGTGAGTCACAACTCTAGTGACTGAAGTTCCCACCACATGTTCACATTACATGAGATTAAGGCTAAAGTAAATACATAAAACACTCATTTAGTATTTATTTGAGTATTTATTGAGTCTTTATTCGTGTCATTTATTCACTTTTCAGGGGAATATTTCAGTAACGGCAGTAATATTCCACCTTGGTGTAGACAGGTAATGATTTGCTATTGGTGAATAAACTATTAAAAATGGATGAAAGCTGTCTGGATGATGAATCAGCCCTGGGGCAATTATTCTACTGAAATTCTGATGAGCTCCGAAGAGGCCACGAGATACGTCAATCATCTGATAAAGCGCGCGCACGTGGCTCCCGAGAACCTTATTAGAGCGAACAAGAGCGCGCATCTCATTCACAAAAAAGTCCTCAGTTCATTTTAAAAACATGTTAATACTGCAGTCAGTAAAGCCATCAATGCCGTGGCACTTATATTAAAGAATGAACTAACAATGTCATCTATAGGCTACATACTGTGATTGGATAAAATAATCAATAAAAAAAATACAAAATAGAAATAAAACGTCGATACTTACAATATCACTTCATAGGAGGATGTTCGGACACTTTGTGCTTTGTTCGTGTCTGATTTGCGGGTTGATTTGTTTGGGGGCATGCAGGACTACATCAGGCAGAGCAGGCGGAAGAAAAGAAACTGACAGTTACTATGAATGGAAAAGCTGCGCGGAGGCCACGCCCACAAACGCGCGCTAACGGTTAGACCCGCCCACTTCAGGAAACGCGCCCTTTTCTTTTGTTGAAACAGAATGAAGGATGAGTTACGACTTGTTTGGAGCATCACAGAGCTACCCGAATCATTTAAGTCGGTTCATCAAAGTTCTTTTAATAAATGCTGTATTCATCCATTATCTTCCGCTTTATCCTCTATTAGGGTCGCGGGGGGGGGGGGCACTGGGCACACAGACACTCAAACACACTATATGGGGCAATTTGGAGGATTCAGTTGACCTTGATCCATGTTTCGGACGGTGGGAGGAAACCAGAGAACCCGGAGGAAACCCACGCGGACACGGGGAGAACATGGATCCACCCAGATGGGGATTCGAACCGGGAATCCCTAGCGCTGAGAGGCAAACGTGCTAACCACTAAGCCACCGTGCCACCCAAAATAAAATCATAATACTCTCAAATAACTATGAATAGTATATTTTAGCATCACATCTTCCGCTTTATCCTCTATTAGGGTCGCGGTGGGGTTCCCCATGCCCATCGAGGGGAGAACGTCTCGGGCGCTGGGCAGATACACCCAGGACAGGGCGCCAATCCATCGCTGAACACTCACACAAACACACTCTATATGGGGCAATTTGGAGAATTCAATTGACCTTGATCCATGTTTTTGGATTGTGGGAGAACATGGCAACTTCACCTAGATGGGGATTCGAACCAGGAATCCCTAGTGCTGAGAGGAGAACATGCTAACCACTAAGCCACCATGCTTACCCAAAATAAAATCATACTCTTAAATATCTATGAATATTATATTTTAGTGGCATATAATAATGTGGGTTTTTGTTGATTATGTACTTTTAGTTTGGAGATTTAAAGAGCTACATTAGATGAGTTTTGTTCCAGTAGAAAGTTTAAACCAAACCTTTACTCTGTAGAACTATTGTTTAAGTATTAAAATATTAAAAGTAGTTTTAGTACAAAAAGGAAGCTTTTAAATAATATCATATCAGTTTACCCAAAACACCTCTCTATGGAGAATTGACACTTGCGATGTATTCATACACAACTGTAGTAAATAAACAAAGGTACTGGAATTGTAACTAGGTGGAACGAACCTGGTATTCATTCATTCATTCATTCTCTTCCACTTAATCCTCTACTAGGGCCACAGGTGCCAATAGCTCTCGCTCTCTATATATAGTTATAGATAGTTACAGCTAGAGTGAGGAGTAAGGCGCAACGATGAGGACTCCACACCAAACAAGATGTAATCTGCTTATCTTTGATCTCTGACTTATTGGAAAAGAATGTGCACATGTACAAAGTTTCAGTGTAAACTGAGGTCCATTTGTACTTTCTTTTTGTCTAACACTGTGACACTTTGAAACTAAGTAAGTAAATAAAACTAAACCTTTTAAATACAGTACAAACCATGAGCAAAATGTATTTTTTATTTTACTGGTTCACTACAGTTGGCACGGTGGCTTAGTGGTTAGCACATTCGCCTCTCAGCTCTAGGGATTCCCGGTTCGAATCCCCATCTGGGTGGAGTTTCCATGTTCTCCCCGTGTCTGCGTGGGTTTCCTCCGGGTTCTCCGGTTTCCTCCCACAGTCCAAAAACATGGATCAAGTTAATTGAATTCTCAAAAAATTGCCCAATTTAGAGTGTGTATGTGTGAGTGAGTGTGTGCCCAGCGATGGATTGGCGCCCTGTCCTGGGTCTATCTGCCCAGCGCCCGAGACGTTCTCCCCTGGATGGGCATGGGGAACCCCACCGCGACCCTAATAGAGGATAAGCGGAAGATAATGAATGAATGAATG
>JAFMOD010001823.1:100155-165155 GCA_019802435.1 Corydoras maculifer
TCCTCCCACAGTCCAAAAACATGGATCAAGTTAATTGAATTCTCAAAAAATTGCCCAATTTAGAGTGTGTATGTGTGAGTGAGTGTGTGCCCAGCGATGGATTGGCGCCCTGTCCTGGGTCTATCTGCCCAGCGCCCGAGACGTTCTCCCCTGGATGGGCATGGGGAACCCCACCGCGACCCTAATAGAGGATAAGCGGAAGATAATGAATGAATGAATGGTTCACTACAAATGTACTTTATTGTTAACTTTACTTTTTACTTTTATTACCAACTGATTTAGCTGAGATTGGTGCTTCAGTGTGCTCCTATGCATAGTACTCCTGTGTGGAATGATTTTAAACTGAATGGATTGGTAGTCAATTTCTAGTGAATGCTAAAATAATTATATGAATTTACATTTAGTTATTTATCAGACACATTTAACCAAAACAACTTACAAATGAGAGAGCAACACAAATCAGTAGTTACGGAGGAACCAGTCATACTGTAGTATAATCAAACCTGATCATTATTCAGCCTGGTTTCAAGGCCAAATTTACTCTACTATTTTATATCAAATATATATAATTCATATACTACAATTAATATTTTTTTTATTATTATGAGTCAGGCTTTATCATCATCAACAACAATATTATTATTATTATTATTATTAGTAGTAGTAGTAGTAGTAATAGTAGTAGTAATAGTATCCTACTTGACAACAGACATAATTAAACGATTCTGCTGAAATGACTCCAATGGTATGAGATCTTCAACATATTTAAATGATACATGACATTTAATTTATTTCAAGGTTTAATAGCTATTCACATATCGTGTTGAAGGCTAATTTTAAAAGGAGGCAAAGATTTGCCTCACCCTACTTTGTTTTTCATCTTCGTCAAGCGCATTTTCAAACTAACCGGCCAACATGCCAACTTAATTAAAAATAATAAAGGTGTTCTTAAAAAAGCGGCCACAAGCAAAGATCTACTGCCATCTAGCGGATATAACAAATTACACCGTTCATCAGGTTTAATGCTGTTGTGCATTCAACCTGATGAACTACTGGACATGGTCTGAAATTTAGGTAAATATGTAAACATGTACATATGTATACATATGTAAAAATAAATGAATAATAAATAAATGCCCATCCAAGGGAGAACGTTTCGGGCGCTGGGCAGATACACCCAGAACAGTGTGCTAATCTATCGCTGGGCACACTCACCCACACAGACACACTGTATATGTGGCAATTTGGAGAATTCAATTGACTTTATTCATGTTTTTGGACTGTGGGGGGAAACTGGAGAACCCGGAGGAAACCCACGTCGACACGGGAAGAACATGGAAACTCCACCCAGATTGGGATTCGAACCGGGAATCCCTAGTGCTGAGAGGAGAACATGCTAACCACTAAGCCACTGTGCCACCTTGAATGCAACCTGTACAGCAAATTGCCAGAATCTTTGCTTTTATAGACACATTTTAACAATGATGCACATGATTATCAGGGCATATGATCATCATAATCAGACGGCTAATTAAATACTCAAATTCTATTTTTCTGCATTGTGGTTTAATTTACTGTTAAAAATTGTTAAAATTAAACAAATAATTTACATTGCATAAAGTTGTATTACCCAATTTTAAGACATACTGATGATTAAATTATTTTTTAAATTGTTTTGATATGAATAATAAAACACAGAGTATGCACTTTGTTTTTCGGCTGATTGTGCTTAAAACATCTCTGCAAACAATCAGTTTCATACCTGATGTATATATTGTGAAGCAAACCCTCATCTCATAACAAATCACTCGATTGATAAACTCAGATCTAAAGACTCCCTCCTTTGATTAAAAAACAAAATGCAGTGTATAAGTGTGGTATTCCTGACAGCCTTTATATTGGAATAAACATGTTCAGAGATATGGGAAAGTAAAGCTTTTTATTCCAATAAGATTTTACAAAAAATATGTACGAGCAATGTCATAATATTTAAAAAGCATTTAAAATGAAACTAACACCCTCACACTCATACAAACAGTTAAAGCTCGAGAGACAGTCATTCATAAAACTGAAACTCCAAATGTTTGGCATGAAATGGAAATGCTTTATGTGTGTGATAGTTAAAAATAACAGCATTCTAACATTTTATTCCTAATTTCTCGTACAATGTAAAAGTACGAAAATGAAGTTAAACATCTAAATGAAAAAAGAAAAACATTTAAATACATTTTTCAACTTTATGTTTATATTTTGCACTAAGTTAAAGGGATTGGATTGAAAATCAGTGACAGTGACTGAACAGACATCAGACATCACATCATTAGGTTGCTAGATATTTTATTATAAATGTGTCCTTCTGCAAAAATGATATGTTTAGACACACGATATTTGAGCAAATGTACACTACATTTCCACAGAACTTCAAAACATTTTATTAAAATTGTCTTATTGAGGTGTCTATATGTCTGTCAGTATGTCTGGTCATACTGTTTTAGATGTACTGTAAAATTTATGACACACATGCTTTAATATTGGAGAACTGCAGCATACTGCGTTAACTGTCAACATAAACAAAATATAAAATTCTTGTAGAAAAGTAATATATAACTAAACAACTGATTTAGTGATATAAACTAAGCTTTAACATTTGGCACACTTAACAACATGGTGCAAACACTACAAAAAGAGTAGATCAAGAAACATAACATTTGAGCTGCATGTGGGAGAATTAGCATGCCGGAGCAATTACAACACATTGGCCCCTTATTCACCAGTAAATAGATTAAAACATGTTTGGAAATGAAGTTTCAAATCAAACAGGAGAAGACGCTTCAGAGAAAATTATTTGCGTGGCGGCAAACGTCAAATAAATCAGCGCAGATCCACATTTATACCATAAAGCTCAGAAAGATGCGAAGAAGTAAATGATAATTGTGAATTTTAATGTAATTAATGAAAATGAATCATTAAGTTTTTTCTTTTAAAAGAAAAGTTAAACTACTGGAATGAATTGTTTCAAGAGGGAAAATTATATTACAAAACAGGTCCTTTCTTTTTAAATGTAATACACAAATATTAGCGAGGAACAAAGACACCCCTGGAATATTTTCACTTCGGTGTCAATAATCGATCATTTATTTGAAATGGTTACCAAAGCAGTAACCTAACCTTGTACTGTCCTAATGTACAATCACAGAGATCACTTAAAGTTTAACAGTTATATGCTGCTGTTACTATAGTTACACCCAAAATACAAGTCCCATGTGAGTGGAAGGTGGGCAGGTAAAGACAGTGATTGGGGTTAAATTTATATAAGGCAACATGGGAGACTTGGTGCAAAGAAGACAAAAAAAAAAACCAAAACATAAAAACAAGAAGAATAGAAACTATAAAACTTAATAGATCACTCCCTTTGTCACCCAATATTTATTCAATAGTCTTTCCCTTAAGAGGATATGCCACATAACCATATAATCTCACTTCTCTATTGGATTTTAATGTTTTATAAGTGATATAATTTTGTTTTAATTTTATTATATGAAATTTACCAGAAAAAAATGCAAACTTACAACTGCTCTTCGATTGGTTAGACTGCTGCAAGAAACAGCTCCTTGGCTGCAGGATTCACATTCATTGCCTTAATGTACTCAAGTGGTTCTAACTCCATGTACACACATAAAATACTCACTTAATGTCAACACTTACAAAGAACACCTGTTTACAGCAAAGTAAAACCTAAACAAAACCCCACAAAATCCAACATTATGAACCGGATCTGTGCAATACAAGTCAAATTATTACAGTGTGAATCCAAACATGCTGTTCTTACTGAATACATGCATAGCAGAAGAGGCAAATCAATTCTCAAATTGAAAACACAGAACCTATTTACTTACAGAACATCCTAAATTATCTAAACAGCAGATTCACAGCCATTATGATGTGAGACTAGAACACCATGCCACCAAAATCAGGATATGAATGTTTCCATTGGTCACCATCAACGGAGCATTTTTCCCTCACAGAAAAAGACAAAAGTAAGTGATGTTTCTATTGTATCATGTAGCATTCAACTTGAATCACCTAAAAGTCTAATATAGGAATAGACTTTACCAACAGTGTAGTCACTATAAAACTAAAAGCACCAACTTCCCTTTTAGACGAGTTACAAGCATAGACTTTGGCCACAATCATTTGAAAATGGTGGTGTAAAAAAAAAAAAAAAAAAAAAAGAAGAAAAAAAAGCAGATTTCCTGACTACACTAACACTCAAGCACTTGTTAATACAGCTGGCAAAGTGCTTTTGTATCACTTGTTCATGCAGACAACAGAAGGATGGAGTATTATAAACTGTCAATTTATCCAAAAAAATATTATGAATAAATGGCTGGTAATAGATGAGACTTTAAGAACAAGGGAAGTAGAAGGTTGTGCACCCAATTGTTAAGGTTATTAGAAACTAGTTAAAGAGAAGATTGTCAGGGCATCACAGTGACAAAGCAAAAGGTTTACTAGAACGAATAAAGCTAAATACTTCCATTATCGCACATCCCATGTGCACTTTTTCCACCTCTCAGTCACAGTGTTTAAATGCACATTATCATTTAAAGGGAAATTACAGTAGAACCTTAATGTATTTTATTATTTGTTTTTGGAAAGAACATTAAAAACAGCTCTAGAAGATAGACATGGAAAAAGCAGACCACCCTAAATATTATTCTGATTACTTTTCAATTATTTTGGCGGGTTTAATATAGTATTTTTGGTTCTCATTTCTTAGATAAAAAACTAGTGCTGATGTTTTAACCAGTCGATCCTATTGCAAACAAGCAGTGCATTTCCTTTTAAATAATATTTGGTGCTGATCATTAGAAGTCGAGGCAGCCATTCCGAAAAGATGCTTGACGATACACTAAGACTGGTGTCTTTTTTTTTCTATGGCTGTATATATTACTCAGTTGGGTTTTTATAAATATAGTACTCGAAAAAGAACAGACTGGGTAAGCAGCAAAGATCTGGAAAGTAATTAACCGAGAAACAGTCAAACAGGCCGTCAAAAGAAGATTAAATTAAAAACTGGAAAATATGTCATAGTAGTAAGCATTCAAGTACGCCGCATTTCAAGATCTTGTGTATTAAACTTGTAGTTTTCCTTCCAGCATGTGCACTTAGCGAACATGGAATTGCATAGTATTAACTACTATGTATGCTCTATTGGCTAATTGTACAAAGACAGACAGGATGAGAGGGATAATAGAGCAGGGTTCTATTGGTGCAGGAAGGAAGGTTATTTGAAGGCAGACTGCAGCTCTTTGAATGCTGCTTTTTTTTGTTTTTTCTCCTCGGCTTGCCGTTTCTTTTCCTCCTGCTCATGCCGGATCTCCGCCTCGAAACGATTCGACTCATTGATGGCATGGACCTGGAACAAAAAAAAAGTTTTTTAGCTTTCACATTTAGAAAAATAAGAACAGAATTCCCAAACAGAAGATCTTTAGTTGACAGCTGGATTAACACCATATGTCATCAATAGATTTCACATGTAAACATTTACATCTAGTCATTTGCATGTTCACCTTTGTGACAGTGCATGTTGCTTAAAACGTTATATAGAATGTATTTTGAAAGTCATCATAGCTTCTCCTGGTCTTACATCAAAGCACTTATAACTAACTTACAAATAAGTTTTTAATGTTTATTAATTTATTTTTAAGTCACAAGTTTATTATAGAGGTCAATGGGATAAAGGACGGGGAAGAAAATGTCCATTCTCCTCAATCATAATGACCCTGTTTATAAATATAAATCAACAAAATTCAAATTTCTAGTACTAAAAGTGGATATATATATATATATATATATATATATATATATATATATATATATATATATATGTGTGTGTGTGTGTGTGTGTGTGTGTGTTGATTTATTTATATAGTTGCTGTAAACATGTAATCCTTAACCAGAGTACTAATACTAATAATACTAATAATAAAAATTAAAAACAAAAACAACGAGAAAAAAAAAATCAAGCATTGTCTAACTTTGGCTTCAAAGAAGGTCTTTGCTCCTTTTACTCCCTCGGTTGAAACATCAATTTCTGAAAGACGGGCCAAGACATGCAGCCCACTGTCCTCTGCCAGCTCCCCTGCCGCAGCCTTCCTGAAGATTAGGAGGAACTAAAAATGGGAGAAAGGACTGTGTGATCCTCAATATAAACTTACTGTGATAGAATCATGGCAGTAATATGATAATTTTTTAAATAACATATACCGGTAGCATCATAAAGCCCACATTTAAAGAGATGTATCTGTTTATCTGTGTTAGTCCTTTACCTCCTTAAAGCAAAGTTTTCCATCCAAGTCTTCATCCACCTCTTTAATCATGTTCTTCAGACCCAAATGTGTCTGTGGTGCACCCAGCTTTTCCATCATAAGCTTCAACTCCATCATATCAATAAAGTTATCCTTCTCTGAGTCATATCTGCAACGAGACAACCAGTGACAATCTGTGTAAATACTATCTGTGGCCTGTAGGGGGTGGTGTAAGTTTTAATATTTTCAGTTTTAACAATTTTAGTTTTCAGTCTGAGTAATTACTGCCTGCAAGGTTTGTATTAGAAATAAAATCACTGTACTGCTATTTTTATAGAAAATGAATCTAAGGCATTCTGCAAGTTTTTGAAACACAAAGAATGAACAGCATGGCTGTTTTTGAGTTTTTTTTAGTATTGGATTAGCTGACAGTTTAATTACTTAACTTGTATTTAAACAATAAAAATAACATAAGTTACCCTGTGTAACGAAATTTTGCAGCAAGCAAACCTAAATATTAGTCAACTTAATGTGACCCTTTATATTTTGTTATACTTACAACGGATTCTTAGCTGAATTGCACAAAAGTGCTTAATACTAAAAACAGAAAACCACTAAACATTCTTTTTTGGATATCTTTTTTTTGGATAGGTAGACAGATTAGGGGATCCCATTTTTAAGAACTGACACTTACTTTCAGGAATTTATATAATTTAATGTAACAAATTGAGTTGTAGCAGTGGATCCATGGCTCAGTTTTCAATAAAAGACCAGGAGGGACAGAAAAATAAGGTTAAGGTAGAGGGTATAAACAGAGAGTGCCTCAGGGCTTTTAAACGTATGGAAGTGTTAAAAATCATGTGGACTTATACAGTACAGGTAGGTAGATGTGCAATGAGGGTAGTAGTTCAGCTAACAACAAGCTAACAAATAAAGCTCACGTCACCCGGTTCTGGGTCAAATGTTGCACTTGTAAACATATCAAAGACCAACAACAAACACTCAACTAGCTGTTCGCTTACCTTACATAAAAGGTGGCTGAGCTTTTAGGCAGTGGTCCAGTTAAAATAAACACCAAAAACATAAACCTTGTCCAAATTTTTTTTTGCTTTCCTATCAGTCTGCATTCATACACTTTCTTTCCTAAAACAATGGTACTGAGAATGACAACTGTAATGACTGAAATCACAGTTACATATCGAGCTTTGCTATGTAAAGTTTCACTCAGATGACGATGCATGTTTATAGTATTTAACACATCCCTGGTCATGGAAAAAGCACCATCCTTGTGTACCTCAGAGTAAAATAGAGCTGCAAAAGGCACAGGAATTACAGTTATAAATTTAACAATAAAATATAATAGCAGCTTCCTCTTGCTCTTACATAGATGTCTAACTGTTAATTACAGACTAGCAATTAAATCACACTGCTTATTCAGCTAGATTTACTGAACCAGGTCAACCAACTTTAATAGCCATTCTTTCAGAATTTCCATTTTCAGACATGCACGGTTAATATCCTGACAGCTTGACCTTTGATTTCCATACATTTTGAGTATAGATAAGAAACACAAAACTGGTTCACAATTACAAAAAAGGAAGTTGATAAAAAGAACCACATGCTCCACACACCCACTCTTTATTGTGACTGATTTGTCTATAAATATGTTCAGTACACAATCTTGATCTATAATACATTACAATATAAACCTTTACACTTATTGCTCCAGGGTTGCTATATTAGAGTTCTGATTCTGTTTTTATTAATTAAGCTGGGATATTTGTAAGTCACTTTCAATCATGCTTTGTGTTTCACATACCACCATTTCTAGATTTTATAAAGAATTGCCCAAAAATGACCAGGCGATAATGCCTTGCTGATTTCAGAGTAGAATGTTCAGTCTGGTTTGAGCTGATAAAAAAGAAACAGCTATACAAATGACCTTTATCTTAATATTGTTGCTGACTAACTCTTTATGCCCACAGTGTTTCTATCTATTGATGACTAACTATTGCAGAATAATGAGTCATGTTGCTAAAATGATTTTGAACTAGCTTATTCAACTGGACCAGTGCAATGTAATTAAATAGCTTTCTCAGTCACCAGATCTTAATCCAATATGGCACATTTGTGATGACTATGAACCAAAATCTCTCAGGAAAATTTTCAGCAGCATTTAGAATCCTTGATTCATTCATTATCTTGCGCTTAATCCTCTAATGGGGTAGCGGGAGGCAGTCCCCCATGTCCATCCATTGACAAACACCCTGGACAGGGAGCCGATCCATCACTGGGCACACTTGTGGGGCAATTTAGGGATTCACTCATCTTAAACTATTTAAATGTAAATAATAAATGTATGACATTTGTATTTAATACCAGCTAAATTAGGGGGGGGGGCAACGTGGTTTGGAAGGGAGAATGTTTTGGGTGCTGGGCAGATACACACAGAACTGGAAACCAATCTATCACTGGGCACACTAACTCACAGAAATACACACAAACACACTATATTTCAATTCCAACTCAATTTACCTTGAATCTATGTTTTTGGTCTGTGGGAGAAATCCAGAGGACCCAGATAAAACCCATGCAGACACTGGGAGAACTTGGAAACACCACCCAGATAGAGATTTAAACCTGGATCCCCAGTGCTGAGGCGAACGTGCTAGCCACTAAGCCACTGTGCTGCAACCTTGTAGAATCTTTTCCATAAAGATGAAAGCAGCCTAAATAACAGCTTTAATCTGGTACTATTAATATTTAGCTAATACAAAGAATTGATCTAAAATCTTTTTTTCATGGTAACATTATTATGAGCCTGCCTGTGGCTAAAACAAATGGATGACCACTATGTTATTGTTGGCTTCTGTAGTGTACTTTTGCTAATTGCTAATGCTGGAAGTATTTGAAATCATTATTGAACGTCTTTAAAAAAAAAAAAAAAAAAAAGTTGTAATTTTCTGTAGTACTGAAAAAAAAGAAATATGTGGAAATACAATATAGATGCCTATAATTCATCGTTAATGTCATGACTGTCTCAGACCTTCATGATATTTTTAGCACCATCAAAAAAAAGTTTATTTATATATATATATATATATATATATATATATATATATATATATATATATATATATATATATATATATATATATATATATATAGCTATTGTTAGGCAAAATTGTTTATGATATCAGGAGAGCCCTCTGCAGAGGGCTGGTACATAGACAAACTTACTTCAGCCTCATTAGCTTAGGACCATGTGTCATTTTCTTTATGAATATGTTAATGAGTTAATGTGCATCCATCTGGCCTTACAGCTGTATCAGCATTACAGACAACAACACAAAAGACTCCTGCTGTTGTCAGTCTCAAATACAGCTTAACCCCCTATTATTTGCACACTCTGCAGTGTGAACACCTATTAATTATTCACAGCTATAACGAGTGATATACATTTGATCACAATTAATGTTCATACACTGCGCCGCTTACTTTCTAAAGATAAACAAGTAAATAAAATAAAAAATCTTACAGATACTAGACCACAAACCTGTTTCTTTGGTTTTGTTTATGCAGATTATACATTATACATTATAGCACACATGTATACACACACACACACACTACACAAAGAGTAAGTGTAAAACAGTGAAAGAGAAAGAAAGACCAAGTCAATGTAATAAAAAAGGTTAAAAGTGCATGAACGTTAAGTAGGGCCAAGTAATCGTTAGTTCAGGAAAGAGCCCACAGCCTTCAGGCAAATCCTGAAGCTTTTTTTCCACTCTCTCCTATAACTAAGCTCTCTAGTCAGACCTCATTGGCTTTACCAGAGATTACTGCCTAGTCTTATTTTTCACTTAGGTTTTAACTAATGGTGTTATGTTCAGAACAGGTGGAATGCTAAAGCAGACTGGTTAAAGCAACTGCAGGAGTACCACTGACAACCCGATTCATCTAATTTGTCATTGAGACAAACCCCAAATCCAGACAAGTTTCAGGCAATGAATTAAAACACTTATTATCTATTAGTTAAAACCATTTTGTCTTTATGATTGTCAATGTTCATAACTCATCAAATGACAAATTATTGTTCTTATTGCACTTTGCAAAATGCTGGCTTCATTGAAACTGATTCTTAAAGCACATTTTTTGTTAATTAATTAATGGCAAACACTTTATAACAAATCGGCATGAGCAACTTCTAAAAGGAATCACTGAGTTTATTTAAAACATTGTACTTCAGCATGATTTTAAATGTGCCCATATCAAACAGTTGATCATGGGCACATTCTTAGAGAGGTTTTGTCATACACCCACATCCCCGTCAGCCACTCCCCACCTTCTCTTTCTGCCACAGCCCACTTTTGTAAAGCATTGTTATAATTATGCAGGGGAGTGGAGGAAGGCTTACAGTCTGAGGGTAAAAATACACTTATACACCCTAATTTTGACTGTAGCCTATTTATTGCACACAACGGTGAACATTTCGAATAGATGACCAAAGACACTAAAAACAATACCAAAGAATTAAATAGCAACCTCAGTTTTGACCAAATAAGTCAAGCTTTTATCTGGCGTGATTAAGGAAGCTTGCCCAGGCCATACTTCCTTGTGTAGAGCACTGAGGTACAGTAATCGCAATGAACTTTCCTGTTGGTTGAAACTGTTGATTTTGATAAGACTTCCTGTTGCTGACTAGGGAGTTCTGATTAAGCTGCACTGTGTGTATTCATACTCAAATTCATTTTCTAGACATGTTTGCTGTTTGAATTATGAGTCTTGGTGTATTATGTCAATACTCAATAAGAACAGGTTTCAATTAAAAACCACAACCAACAAAACTTTAGATTCCTTGTAGCTAAAAAAAAAAAATTGAAAATTCCGTTTTGAGTAATAATAAAATTAACAAAGTTAAAAATTGTATTTAGTCGGCCTTGTATACTTCTTAGATCTTACATACTGTGTAAAACTGTTCAAAGTTTAGTCAAGGTGACTGAAAATGCACTGCTTTAGGCCCGTTTTACAAGTCGCTTCACTCATGAACATTGACCTTTCCATCCCACAGCGACTATATTTGTTTTTAGAGGAGTGGTTAGGGTTAATTCTATCACCTAACCAGCTTCAGCTACATAGAGAATCTAATTTTTCAAAAAAATGGGTACAAACCTCAGCATAATAGTTTCAGCAGCAAGCTTCCATTATAGTGTAGTGTATTTTATGTGATTAGCTGTGTTTGCATAAATCAGATCCATGTCCAAATAGTTTAGACTTGAGCTCATCTGACCTTAAAAATCCAACAAGCTTCAGAAACCTCCCAGTGCTTCTTTGCAAAGTGTAAGCCTTTGTACCCAGTTTTTGTTCAAGGAAAGACTTCTTTGTTCCCACCCTGCCATATGTGACAATTGCATTTATGTTGGGAGTGGGCAACGTCCGCTAAAAATACCCCAGTCCTTCAAAAGGACCATTCTTTTTTAGAAATGCTTTCTGGATCATCATGCTTCTTGACTAGTGTTTTTGTCAGTCAAGATTACTGTTGACTAATTAGAGGAATTCTAAGGGAAAGGCCTGAGTTATACTGAAGTTACCAAGGTCAGGCCCGACATTTAATTTGTGTGATCTGGAATACAACTGGTTACACCTGAGCACGTTTATAAAGGCTACTTAAATAATATGATATAAAATAAGCTGTCTGTCTTTTTAAATTTACTACAAGTTGTTTGCTCGGCTTGCTCTTTGGGGGTTTTAAGGCTTTTCATTCTGTAAAGCTGCTTTGTGACAATGTACTGTTGTAAAAAGCGCTATATAAATAAATAACTTGAACTTGAAGTTCTTACATTTATTTTAATTTTGGAGTAATCATAAATACAAGCGGCCGAAATGGGTTTCCTTCACAGGGTGTCCCTCTTAGAGACAGGGTGAGAAGCTCGGCCTACTCAACTCGGGCAACTGGTAAAGGTGCCCCTGAGCGTCTCTCCAGAGAGGTGTTTCAGGCAAGTCCAACTGGGAGGAGACCCCGGGGAAGACCCAGGACACGCTTGAGGGAGTAGAGGTGGCTGGGGAGAGGGAGGTGCGGACCCCTCTGCTTAGATTGCTGCCCCGTGACCTGAACGGCAGACAAACGGAAGATAATGGACGTAATGGACTGAAAACCTTGGGTTCCCCAACCTAATGGCTGTTGTAATGTTGCTTTTAATCCTTTAGGAAATCTATACCAAATTTATGTAATGGTGATGTGAGGAAAAAAAAAAAGACCATTGCCAATCTGGGGAAACAAAATTTGTGGCATATTATCAATTATGTTTTGTACATACCCTAACCCTAAAATTAGTACAGCAAAAATACATTTAACATAAATCCACATTCTTTTGAGAATGTGATCTCATAATATTTTTACCCTTGAAACCACTTCGGCTTCTGCCGTTGGGGTTCCTACATTGGCATAGGTATTTATTTTTACCTTTGAAATCACTTTGGCTTCTGCCGTTGGGGTTCCTACATTGGCATAGGCATTTATTTTTACCTTTGAAACCACTTTGGCTTTTTACTGTTGGGTTTCCTACATGTGAGATGGGTATTTAATTTTACATAATGCAAGCACATATGATTTATGATTTAACATAAAGCCTATTACGGTTTAATTTGCTTTAAACTGCCAGTTATCATGCTGAATGTAATACACAGTAAGCACTTTACAAATAAAGCTGATGAGGTGTTATTTATTGGAAGGTGAAGTCCAGCAGGAAGGCAGCCAAACAGACTCCTGGGACTCGGTCCAAGATTGTACTCCAGTGATCACGCCCTCTCTTTCTGTCATTCTCTCTCTCTCCCTGCCAATCGCTCTCATTTAATCCTGGTTGCCATGCAACTTCAAACTAGACGAGGCATGGGAAACCCCTCCAACATGTACACGTGCAAACACAGTAGTTCCTGTTACAACACATAACAGATGTTTCTGAATCGGAACATTAAATATTCAACTAGAAGCATGTGCAATGCAGCGTCTGTATTTGTTCTTGTGTGTGTATGTACCTGTAACTCAACGTTTAGTCTTGCTGACAGGCATAATAATATTGACAATAATAAACATAATAACACTTTTAAATTCTCTAAATCATAATAAAGTCCAGGTTTCCTGAGATCATTGGTTTGATGAAAATAATCCGATTATTGTACACTAGAATACAACCAATACAAAGCCACCCATAACAGCTGAGCTTCCGGCCAGCTGCTGCAACACAGAGTTCAGCCATATTTTGTAAAGGGTCATGGGAATGCAAGCTTTCCATCTCCTTTAAGTGGACTTGACCTAAATACATAGGATATAGTCATCTGCAAGACGATACCACAAGTAGCTGTTAGTAATGGACAACCGCTAATATGTTTGAATTTCTGTTTGCCATAGTTTTTTAATGTATGGTGTGATGAGAAGGGCAGCGTCTGCTGGTAGAAGTTTTGGATCTCGTGGTTGGGTTGCTGCTCCGTTTCTTGCCAGTCTGTCTGCCTTTTCATTTCCAGGGATTCCACAATGACCTGGTATCCAGCATATACGTACGTCCCATTTTTTACTTTGAAGGAATTGTATCTTGTGTAGAATTTTATTTATTAGTGGGTGTTCAGTCTTGAAGCTGACGAGCGCTTGGAGACAGGACTTGGAGTCTGTGCAGATCAGAGCTTTAGTTTTTTGCGTTGCTTCTAAAAAGTTGAGTGCCATGAGTAGAGCCTGTGCTTCTGCAGTGAAAACTGAACTTTGTGGGTGTAGATCGATGTTGATCGATTCCTCTGCTGTAACAACTGCTGAGGTAACTTGGTTTGTGGTTTTAGAGCTCTCTGTATATAGGATGAAGTGTGTTGGATATGTGTATATGTGTCTTATTTTAAGAAAGTCTGTCAAATATTTGTTTGGGTGAGTGGTTGGTTTTCGTTTTTTTGTCAGATCCATGATGATATTTGGTTTTAATTTAATTTCCAGGGTGGAAGAGGTTTTGTATACGTGTTACTAATGAAGTCCATGCTTAGATAGATTTTTTGCAAATGTTGATTCATTCTTGCTCCAAGGGGTCTGATGAAAGTGGGTTTTAATTCATATACGGGGAGTACCGATGTAGTGAAGACAGTTCGGTAGGCTGGGTTTTGTGGGTTGTCCTTAAGCTTTATGATGTATTGCAATGAGAGTTTTGTTCTTCTGTGTTCAAGGGACGGCTCTTGGGATTCAGTATATAGGCTTTGCATCGGGGATGTTCTGTAGGCTCCAGGGGCTAATCTTACGCCAGAGTGGTGTATTGAGTTTAGTTTTATTAGATATGACTTTCTGGTGGCACCATATATTATGCTACCATAGTCAAGTTTTGATCTGACTAATGCTCTGCACAGCTGGATGAGGGGTTAGAATTCTGTGCCCCAATTGGTACTGGACAAGACTTTCATGAGGTTTAACCTCTGCATGCTTTTCTTCTTTATTGTCTGTACTTGTTGGATAAAGTTAAGTTTTTTGTCCAAGATGAGTCCTAAGAACTTTGCCTCCTTTGCTAAATTTATGGGTGTACTGTCAAAATGAAGTTGTGGGTCCAGGTGGAGCCCTTTCCGTTGGTAGAAGTGGATACCTGTTGTTTTCTATCTGGAAAATTTGAGGCCATTTTCGATGGCCCATCTTGCAATATTGTTAATATTTTGTTGTAGTTTGTGTTCAATGTTTGTCATGTTGTCCCTCACTCCTATGCAGAGGTCATCCACATGCATACTGCAGAGTACCTGGGGTGATCACCTTGGCCACACTGTTAATCTTTAGGTTAAAAAGTGTAACTGATAAAATGCTTCCTTGTGGGACTCCCATTTCTTGGTTATGTCTTTCTGAGTACAGTATACTCAGTACTTACTGATGGGTGGAGTTTCCATGTCCTCTCTGTGTCTGTGTGGTTTTCTTTTGGGTTCTTCGGTTTCCTCCCACAGTCCAAAACCATGGATTTAAGGTGAACTGAATGCTCTTAACTGCCCCAATATAGGGCATGTGTGTGTGTGTGTGTGTAGGTGTGCCCAGTGATAGATTGGCGCCCTGTCCTGGGTGTATATCCTGAGCACCCGAAACATTCTCCTCTGGATGGGCATGTGCAATCCCCACCACGACCCCAGTTCCTATGTACAGGATGAAGTGAAATATAATGAAATAAGCTTTCGGAAGTTTCTTTATTTTATAAATCAAGAATTTTAAACAAATTAAAGAATAACTCAATTCAATACGCCAAAACACACTAAATAAGGAAGTGACATTACTATGATACGAATCAACCTAAAAGATTTGAGCGCAGAATACATTCCCATGCCTGTTTCAACTAGTCTGATTTCCCAACAATCACATAACAGCACAGCTAACATTCCAGATTTCAGTTGTGCTTGCTTTTAATAATACACTTTTAGGTCAAACTTACTTAGTGCTTCGTGAGGTTGGTATTAGGAGAGTAATACTGAAATCAACGTGAACCTACCACTGACCTTCATAGAAATCACACAGTTCATCATAATTCCACCTAAATCTTGCAGCACAGCTCTTGAAACCAGAAAACTAAGAACTTCCTGTACACATTAGATCGGTCAGGTCAGCCATGCTAGTAATCTTTCTTTTTAATAGAACATGCATGTGGTGTTTGTGGACTGTGTGGACTTTGAGGAAGTTTAACTACAGCCTGCTGTTACTCTGAATCATTTGGCAACTTGGACAGCAAAGTTCTGAGTCATGAGCGGGTGTTAGTAGGTGTGAAATGTCTTTTATCCCAAGCACTTAAATACTTATCTTGTGTATACTTAGACACCTCCTTCTTAGTACAAATGTTTACTAGGCTGTTTGTTTCGATTTCAGAAGTATTTTTAATGTAATAAACATATGATCTAATTGAGCACCGAGACCATTTACAATACATTTTATTTTTAATATAGCAGCAACATGTGTGTATGTATGTATAGCCCAGATGTATTTAACAACTTCATCTGTACACACTATAGATACATTTTTATAAATAGCATGGGGCTAAAGTATATCACCTGACCCTTTCAGTCAGAAATAATTACAAAATTTGTAATTTGTAAAATAATTACAAAATTACATGGAAATACGTGCTTTTGATGGCAATAAGTAAGTTTGTGCTGAAATTATAATGCAGCAAAAGATTTAAAACACAGAAAAAAATGCTAAATACTTAATATAGAACATTTTAAGAAGTAGCACAATTAAAAAAAAAAAGTGCTGGCACATGAACAGGCAACAATGCACAGTTGTGGCATGCACAGAAAATCTGCAATGAATGCGTTTTTCCAAAAAAATAAATAAATAAAATTTTTTTATCAATAAACTGCCCTAAATGTTCTTCTTTTGGACAGGGTGCAGGTCAGCCAGTGTCATGTCTTTTAATTTAAAAAAGTTAGTTGGATTATCAGTCAACTTGATGACATTGGACAAAACTTATAAAACCACAATCACAACAGTTTTAATTCATCCCAAACATATTTAACAGGATTTTGTGTGAAGTGCAGGCCCATAAAGTGCTTCCACATCAAATTTATTCTGAGCCTAGGTAGTGCATAGGTGGCAGGTATGATGTAACAGCAAGCCTTTTCTAAATCATTGCAACAAATATGAAAACATATTTATACTGCTTGAATGTGAAAGCATTAAAATTTTTCAGAAGAATATACATTAAAATTAATACATGTATATTACATATACATAAGGGGTTCCCATGGCGCTTTCTTTTAGTATTTTTATTAAAATACAAATATTAAAAATATGTCAAACATGGCACAATATTATTTTATTGGGGAGAAAGGAAAAGTGCTGATTGATTGTACAGACATATGAGACAACTTGGCCAGTTCACTCACAAAAACACTCATACTACTTATAAACAAAGTTTTTTCAGAAGAAAAGAATGTCTGAATACATTTGCATTATCACCATGGATCAATGCGCGCATGCATATATGGTCTTAAAATTTATTAGATTAGGCGTCCACTTATGCTAGGTCATAAAAACAGATTTCTATATTAAAAGGTTTCAGCTCCCTTAGGTTGAAGCCAATTAAATAGTATCCTCAGGCAACTGAACTAAAACAGATCTACTTCAAAACTTGATGTTAAATTTTAAATGCCATCATTTCGTTATAGAAAAGTAGTCCAAGTACATTTGTGCTTCAATAACACAACAACAAGTCCCTGATACACTGTGGTCTGTGAATGCAAAAATTAAATACGCCATTATATTATAAGGTTGGAATGAAACCCAATGGTCAAGAGTTAAAGAGTAGGCACACACCACACAAAAAGACTGTCAGTTACTTTCAACTCATTAAAAATGAATAATTGACTGAGAAGTAATTCCTTTGACTGAACAGTTGCACCTTTAATGCGCTGGTAAGTGGCTTGAAATGTAGCCCTGCATGATGCTGCTAATTATACTGAACCCATTTACAGGGACTGCTGTAAAACCTTTCACTTTAATCAGTAAGCACAAATCAAACATGGTGTCACCATAAGACTGCCAGTCTGAATAAGCTTTGAACTCCAATATCACCTAATAAAAGTAAACCCTTTTGTTTTTAAAGTTTGTGCTATATTCAACTCCTCTGTGTGTTAACGCAGTAGGCAAAATATATCCCTAGGAAAACCATGACATCAAAGATTAGAACCAATGGGCAATGTAATCATTCATTACTAATCATTTCTCACCATTTCTAAAGTTTTTAAACTGCACTTGGTTAAAATTTTACTATAAAACAATTTTGTACATGCAATTCACAAGCACTAAATACACAACCCACTAAACAATGTATGACTACTTCATAATGCGCAATAACAATTCTATTATTGAATAGCTTAAGCCTTATCTTTACTTTGACTTAAAGAAAGATACAGATAAATAAATGATCTGTTACTTTTCTAAATACTATTAATATTATTAAAATAAAGACTCTTATTTTAACATCAGTGCCTTCTAATTTTTTTTCTCTGAGGTGTGGGGGAATGTGTTCACTCAGCTTGACATAGGACAGAAAGTATTGACATGGCTTGCACTGCTCTGTAGAGAACACTCCCAACTCCCAACGCAAACTGACTTAATTCCTTACATTCTGCACATGTTCCACTCAATCATCCCAATGCAGAGTATCCATATGAGCAGCTGCAAAAGTAACAATATAATCAGCAATAAAACGTGTTGCCCTGCACTCACACCAATACAGACTTATCACCAGAACCAAGTCTACAGAACTCCCATCACTAAGGACAAAACTTTGTAGTTAATATGTAACTCATTAGATTATGGCCTACAGCCACAACACTGCAAAAACTAAATATTCCCCAATGTAGGTCTGCATCATTACAAACAGAGACGTAGATGTATTTCAAGCAAAAGGTAGATTTATTAAAATAAAATAAAAAATAGTTCAGAGTAATGATTCTTTTTCAAACCATGTGTTTTTCAATACCATGTGTTTTCTCTTTTTTAGCTGAAAGAAATATTCGGTAAATATCATCCTTTGTGAGATATGACTCTAAGCCAAACGGGACTTTAAAAAAGTGGATCACATTTCATCCCTTTGGGTTTGGGAGTGTTTTCACTGTTAGATGTAAATGCATGCATGGGATTTTCGACCTGCAGGTATTTCCTTTCCAATTCTGCATGGTCAATTAAATCTATTTTTTTATTTAATCTACTCTGCATGAACATTTATTATTAGCATTGCTTCACTTTCCAATGTTGCTGCATAACTGGATAAACGTTGCAGAAAGCAAGAGAGTTGTTGGTCACACACTATGCAGACAAAATTATCCAAACATGTTGAGCAAAACTGGTCAGAATACAAACATTACAGGATGTCAAAAGTTCCTGAACTTTAATATTGTGAAAGATCGGTAAAAAATCATTAAACCCCAACCATGTTCACTGGTATGGTTAATCAAAAAAACTGTAAAAAAACATTTAGATGACTTAGTGATACTGGGTAAAATTTATTTATTAAATAAGTGGATTGTGCTCTATGACGCACACGGGAGAACATGGAAACTCCACCCAGACAGGGATTTGAACCAGGAATCCCTAGCGCTGAGAGGCGAACGTGCTAACCACTAAGCCACCGTGCCGCCCTTTCTAAAGTCATGAGAGAAATTTAAAATCGACCCTTTACCATAACCTAAGGTAGGCATTATTACAAAACTTAATATTTCAGCACCTGAGAGAGAACCTGCTGCTGTAGGCAAAGTCTTTTTGTGGACATGAAACAATACAAAGGGATTTTATTCTTGCATAATCATGTAACAAAGACAGAGACTGCGCACAGACATTGTTAAAGGTGGCCGCAAAAAGGCTTTCATGTTTAAGAGAACTGTACATCCTGGGGTACAGACCATGTTATTAGACACCAGGATTTTACACTCAGTTTAAATTTTATCAATTCCTTGTTTCACACTGGGATGAACTCACTTTTTTAGTACTTTACTTTTGTTTTGGTACTTGCACACGTACTTAAATGCATTTCACACAGGGAACCCAGCCGTGTGCTCATTTTATCTCAACAGCTGTGCTGCAACAGTCGGTATATAACTTGTCAAAGGGGCGAGTGCTGTTTAGACATATGAGGAGGAACAATAACAGGTCTGTGATGCCCCAGGATGCTCAGCACAATGGTGGTTATTCTGTTGAGTTGTGCTACCCACGAAATGGTTCAGAACATTGTGTTTATATATAAAAAGATTAAAAGGTTGCAGTTAAAGCATGTTTTTAAAAATCACAATAGGACATGTAGATTTCAACAAGACTTGTGATCAAGACAGACTGACATTGTGACTGAAGTTTTTCTTAAAGAGAATTGGCTACTTCGCTGTCCTTATTTGACGTGTCATTCGCCAACTGCCTGGTGCCATTCCAGAGCAAGCTCTGCCCCAATGGTAGCCTAATGGTATCTAAAGCTACTTTGGTAGTAGTGGAACTTTATGGAATTTTTGAAACACCATCAAAACTCTTTTCCAAACAACTGAACCCCTTTCTCCATGAAGTTCTTGATGATCTGATGAATAGATAATGAAGGTGCTATCTTACAGGCAGAAAAGTATTTGCCTTTATAACCCTTTTGATTCAAAGCACTGATGATTTCCTTTGAGATAATTGTGCAGAAAAAGACAATGATCTCAAACACCTCCAACCACTTAACAAACAGCAACCAGTATGCTGTAATTCATTCTGATTCAATAAGCATGACATGGTGAGAGCTGTTTTGTCCTAGTTAGCACTTACTCATGAGCTAATGAGAATATTACTGAAATTATGTCAGCAGATTATTTTATATCAGGGCTGAAATGCAGTGGAATTGTTCATTTTTAGGAGCTAATGCTTTTAAAATTGATTGCAAGTCTTCTGATCACTCCTCGCCACTCCGCCATAAAAACTAAGCCAGCAATTTATGTGAAAAAATAAAAAATAAAATTAGTGCAAGTCTCAAAACTTTTGGTCATGACTGCATAGTAACCGATTGTCTGTGGCAATAAAAGACACCCTTGTCTGCAGCGATGAGTGCTGAGAAGCAGAAGCATGCAGAGGAAGTGGTCCAAATGTAACACTTCCCACACAGAACTGACAATGAGATTTTTGATACAGAACCACGACTTCTCGTCCGAGTCACAAGAGTCCACCAGTAGATGCCAGAACTCAGGAAATGCATGTGGAATGAATAAATATTAGAAGTTTATACTTTCTACTTTCTTAGTCATCACAAGAAATAGAAGACAGTCTGGGTGTGGCCTTTTGTGAGCTCATCTTGGAATCTGAAACCCATGCACAAGCCACAACCAGAATATAACTCTGCTAAAAAACAATAAAGACAGCTGTACATTCAATTATTACTCATAAACCAGCCACAACAAAATCCAATTTAAAAAGCAAATAAGGCTTGTTAATAAAAAATGTACAGGGTAAGTATTTAGAAATAGATTTTTTAAAATGACGTTGTGATAACTCCTGTTCGATCCAAAGACATAAATGATCTGCTCCAAGCAACACTACACTAATAGAAAACATTGGGGACATGCACCTACAGATGTGTCTACGACATACAATTCTTTGCATCTCTAACAGCTATCACTTCTATCTGAAAGCTTTCTGCATGATTTTGAATTTTGTCTGTGGAAATTGTTGGCCATCCACCCAGAGAAACATTTGTGAGATCAGACACTGGTTTTGGATTAAGAAGGACAGGAACACACTCGTTCAAGTTAATTCCAAAGGTGTTCGATGGGGCTACGGTCAGGGCTCTACATGGACCAGTCAACTTCTTCCACATCAAACTTGCCTTTTACGGCCTATGCCTTTACAGATCTTACTTTGTGTACTAGAGTGCAGTCATGCCAAAACAGAAAAGGAACTTCTTCCTCTTTTTCACAAAGTTGGAAGAATGCAAATGTCACAAAGACCAAGATTAGATGACAAATTTTATACACATGGCAATAAGATTCAATGGAACACCCAAATCCAATGATTAGGAGGTGTGTCCCAGTACTTTTGTCCAAATACTGTAAAGCAAAAATGTAAAAATCAAAATATAGCTGATGATGCACAGGTTGTAATAAACAGATACTAGTTAGCCGTTAACATAGAGGTCAGAGGTCATGATGGCTCAAGGTGTTGGGTTATTAATCTGAAGGTTAAGTCTATCAAAAAAAAAATGTTGTCAAACCTTAAAACTTATTGCTGCAGAGGTGCTATATCATGACTAACCCTGTGGTCTGACCTCAATTATCAAGTTGTGATATTTTTAAGGTTAATTTTGAAAAAAAAAAATCTGCAAAATAACTTCTCATTGAATCTCACTTTTTTGAACCATGAACTTGCAAAGCATAGAATACAGTATTAACTGTATCAAGATTTTTAACATATGAATATGTTAGTTTAACATATTAAATTTCGGGGTTAGATAAATACTTTGCTGCAGAGCATAGGTGTCAAGCTCATGGTCTGCAGGCCATATCCGGTCCATAATACAATTCTGCCTGTGAGATAATTTTACTTTGATCTATTATTATTATTAATAGTCTAGCGATATGTTTTTTTGGGGCATGCTCATATTTTAAACTTGTATGATATTTAAAGTTTGAGTTTATTTTTTATGGCCAAAGAGCAAAGCAAACTGTTTTGATTTGTTATTTTTATTTTTCCTGTTTTTTTTGGCAGCATGTTTATTGCTTTTATAATTTTGACAAGAGATATTTTAGAGAGCAAAGTATTTTTAGTTACACAAAGTTGAAGTTTAGTTGTTGTGGAATAATATTCCAGCCTGTTTTTATTCCTATTCATGTTCAGAAAACATTGACCTTCATTTTGTTCAATAAATTGTTATCCTCTAAAGTGGGCTTTGGGTTTTGCCCCTGGTGCAACTTGATTTGACCCCTGCTGTAGAGGAACATAAGAACTGCCCACCGAGCACCCCTCCAATGTTTAACCAATGACATTAAAACTGATTCTTTTCATGATAGCTCAGCTCTTAATATAGTTTAGTTTTATAGGCTTTGCACCTAAAAAAATTTCACGCTCTCGTAGGCACACAACCTTC
This sequence comes from Corydoras maculifer, assembly GCA_019802435.1. Lineage (NCBI taxonomy): Eukaryota > Metazoa > Chordata > Actinopteri > Siluriformes > Callichthyidae > Corydoras > Corydoras maculifer. The sequence continues at coordinate 123,056 of JAFMOD010001823.1, forward strand.
ATTTTGGTCTAAATTCTTTCTGGATAAAGCACTTTTTAAAAATTTTAAAATCAAAAACGATTTTTTAAATTAATATAAATATAATAGTAATAGGTGGCTTAGTGGTTAGTACAGTGTGGGTTTTCTCCGGGTTCTCCAGTTTCTTTCCACAGTCCAAAAACATGGATCAAGTCAATTGAATTCTCAAAAATTGCCCCATATAGAGTGTGTCTGTGTGAGTGAGTGTGTGCCCAGCGATAGATTGGTGCCCTGTCCTGGGTCTATCTGCCCAGCGCCTGAGACGTTCTCCCCTGGATGGGCATGGGGAACCCAAACGCGACCCTAATAGAGGATAAAGCGGGAGATAATGAATGAATGAATAATAATAATAATAATTCTTGCAATAATAATAATAATTATTATTATTAAATAATTATAATAATAATTATTAATATTATTATTATGAATAATATTAAAATTAAATAATTCGCTTTTGGTTGGGCTATCAAGCTGAAGGTTGGCGGTTCAAATCCCAGCTCCAATGAAGTTACCAATGTGGGTCCTTGAGCAAGACCCTTAACCCTCATTGCTCCAGGGATGTTGTGATTAACCCTGTGCTCCCCTTGAAAGTTGCTTTGGATAAAAGCGTCTGCTAAATAACCAAATGTAATTTAATGTTAATGTTTTCATCCACCTTTGCCTCCTGGAATCTACACGACGTGGGACTTACAGTTTAAACATCTTCTCCATGTCTTTGATCTGCTTTCTGGAGAACTCTTTGAACTCGGTGTAGGGGTTGAAGACCTTCATGCTGGGCTGCTGGTGGTCTCCCACGCCCTCGTTCAGCTCCCCGCGCCGCTGCAGTTTGGCTCCGAGCTCAGAGTCGGCGTTCGCGGTGCTCGCTTTCTCCTGCGCGCCGTTCTCATGATGCGCGTCCACGGCGTGCGCGTCCTCGCTGCCGTCTTCGATCTTAAGACGCCGGTTCAGTTTGGCTGACAGCTCGTCCGAAGCCATGTTACTGTTTTAACTCTATATTTAAAGCTCACTGCAAACTAAACACACACCGCATGTGTTATAAACACACCCGTCTGTGTGTGAACACGTAAGTGTGACTTTCTAAGTTTAATAAACGAGCTGCAGCGTACAACGTACAGCGTTCAGACAGCGCGCGACTGTGGGACGCTCACACACGCGCCACAATACAGCTACTCGAGGCTTCGTGACGTCACGTCACGCCTCTTAAAGTGACCGCGCACTATTTTTTTTATAACGTCGCTGACTCATAAAAAACCGTACATTTACAATTTTGTTGGAAAGTTTTAGCTTTTATTGTACGCAGGTGGCGGGTGGTTTAGTGGTTAGCACGTTCTCCTCTCAGCGCAAGGGATTCCCGGTTCGAATCCCCATCTGGGTGGTGTTTCCATGTTCTCCCCGTGTCCGCATGGGTTTCTTCCGGGTTCGCCGGTTTCCTCCCACAGTCCGAAAAACATTGAGTGTGTTTGCGTGAGTGAGTGTGTGCCCAACGATAGATTGGCGCCCTGTCCTGGGTGTATCTGCCCAGCGCCCGAAACGTTCTCCTCAGGATGGGCACGGGCCCCCCCCCCCCCTGCGACCCTAATATAGGATAAAGCAGAAGATAATGAATGAATGTACAGAGGCCCAGAGAGGACATGTGCTATTATTTTTATTAAGTCATTAAGTCATCACGAGATACCAAATCTTATGTTGTGATATCGACTTATTTTTTTTATTATCACACCATTCATTCATTATCTCCTGCTTAATCCTCTACTAGTGTCGCAGGGGGGAGGTGGGGGGGTTCCCCTCGCCCATCCTGAGGAGAACGTTTCGAGCGCTGCGCAGATACACCCAGGACAGGACACTAATCTATCGCAGGGCACACACTAACTCACACACACACACACACACACACAGTAAATCAATTTACCTTGAATCCACTCTATATGAAGCAATTTGGAGAATTCAATTGACCTTGATCAATGTTTTTGGACTATGGGAGGAAACCGGAGAACCCCACACATACACAGGGAGAACATGGAAACTCCACCCAGATTGGGATTTGAACCTGGAATCCGTAGCGCTGAGAGGTGGACATGCTAACCACTAAGCCACTGTGGCACCCATGTTATCACAATATAACAATGTTGAACATAGCAAAGTAAATTGGATGCTTTAAATCACCCTTATAGTGTGTTTGTGTCTGTGTGTGTCTGTGTGAGTAAGTGTACCCAGTGTTGGCACCCTGTTCTGGGTGTATCTGCCCAGCACATGAAACATTTTTCACTGGTTGAACATGAGTAACCCCTCGATGAACCTAATATAGAATTAAATGAATGATAATGAATGAATGAATGAATGAATAAATAGCTTTGTTTGCATAAGGTTTTTTTCTACCATACTACCCTCCATCACATAGCTGTTATGTAAAAATGCTGTAGGCTAAAATTGTTTCTGATGGCATGCAAAATGTGTGATTAGATTTGCATTTAATTGAATGTGCAAATTAGTTCTGTCTCACTCTCTCTCTCTGTTTAACTTACCTAGACACACACACACACACACACACACACACACACACACACACACACACAAAATTCAAACTGTACTGTAAATGTAGGATTTCCATTTTGTAAAACGTTATCTTTCCATTCATTTATTCATTCATTCATTTAATACTACTAGGGTCGCGGGGGGGTTCCCCATGCCCATCCAGGGGAGACGTCTCGGGCGCTGGGCAGATACACCCAGGACAGGGCGCCAATCTATCACTCGGCACACACTCACTCACACAGACACACACACACACACTCTATATGGGTTAACTTACAGCATTCAATTTACTTTGAATTCATGTTTTTGGACTGTGGAAGGAAACCAGAGAACCTGGAGGAAACCCACAAGGACACGGGGAGAACATGGAAACTCCACCCAGATTGGGTTTCGAACCAGGAATCCCTAGCGCTGAGAGGTGAACATGCTAACCACTAAACCACTGTATACTTTTAACACATTAATTAAAACTAATAACCTGAACTTAAGCCAAAGCCAAGCATTCAAAGGATCCTGTACTTTAACAGTAAACCTATTAATACCGTATTTAATTGGAATAATATATTAATGTATTAAATCTTTTAGATTTATCCAGTCCAGCTTTGCAAAAGATTATTTAATTTCCCTAACCATAATCAATGACTGAAATGTTTAATTTCCAGGCCGAGCTAAACACACTCACACACACACACACACACACACACACACACACACACACACATTAGGTTTTCATTGTGTCGCATGCTTCCAAATGTTTTTAAGGTTTGTGTGATATAAGGATTAAATAGAATTAAAAAATAAAGCAATGTTGAATGCGGTGTGTTTATTCAAGCAGGTGCATAAGTGGGCAGAAGTGAGCGGGATTGTGTGCGGAGACTCAGAAGCACATATTCAAGGGATAAAAACTTGAATGAGTCAGCTGAGGAGCAGTGTCCATGGACTGATTCGTGACTCACAGGAAGCTGAAGATGGATCTTGCTGTGCCAGAAACAAACACACACACACACTAAACGACTCCACAAAAAAGGAGGGGCTACACAGACCCGGAACGCCTTGGCTACCTGCAATCTTTCCATATATGGAGACAGACAGAATGAGCCATAGAATTCTTCCACACAGAGGAGGGGGTCTGCATGCACACTATCATCACACTTCTTTAACCAATAAACAGTCGTCTGACTTGACAGTGATTGCTACTGAAACAGTTTCAGGATCATTTTAAAACCTAAAGATCTTTTTTTTCTGTAATTTCTTTGTTTGTTACCATGCCGATTAGAAACATGTAAACATGGACATTTAATAATGTCAAATAAAGAATGCAGATATTTTAAAATATTAAATAATAAACTATACTTCATTTGTCATAAATGTTTACAGCTGACCAGGAAGAATCTAAAGAGGAAGTTTCTTTGAAGACCTGACCTTTAACAGTTTAGACATTTTCTATAACTGCATTTAAACCAGAACCTTTATTTGACAGACAACCACAAATACAATATATTTATTGCTGTCGCTGACAAAATTAAATCCCAACTCATCTCATTATCTTTCGCTTTACTCTCTACAAGGTTCATTCTAAAATTACATGACAAGAAGTATTATTTTTATCTTGAACCTTCACCCATAAAAGACATGTGCATGCAAGTTTTCAACAAAAGGCAGAATGCCGACTCTGCAGTTTGCTACTCAGTTACCAAAAAAAAACCATGAACAAATTAAGGAAGGATGAAAGTCATACTTGATGATGAGGGAAGTTTTAGATTAAGTCTTAATGAAGGAATTAAGAAGTTTTGGCAAAGGTGGCAACAAACTGGGGGATTATTATAGCCATGGCAACTGTTGTTTATGCAAAATTATAGTAAGTATGAAGTTGTAGCAAATGTTTATGAATGAGGCGGCACAGTGGCTTATTAGCCTCTCAGCGCTGGGCATTCCCGATTTGAATCTCAATCTGGGTGGAGTTTCCATGTTCTGCCTGTGTCTGTGTGGGTTCTCCTGATTCATCACACAGTCCAAAAATATGGATCAAGGTCAATTGAATTCTCCAAATTGCCCCATATAGAGTGTGTTTGTGTGAGTGAGTGAGTGTGTGCCCAGCGTTATATTGGCGCCCTGTCTTGGGTGTATCTGCCCAACGCCCGAAACGTTCTCCCCTGGATGAGCATATGAAAATCCCCCACGACCCTAATAGAGGATAAAGTGGAAGATAATGGATGGATGGATGTTTATTAATGATTATATTAGTTGTGGCAATCCTTGTTTATGATGGTTTATCATATTTTAGTAGTTGTGGAAAACATTGCTTATGGGGGATTATAATAGTTGTGACAACCTATGTTTAGAAGGGATTATAGTAGTTGTGGCAAACAGTGCTTACGAAGAACTAACTGCTTGGCTCAAGCTTGTAATGACGTTTGCTGCTAATGGTGTAAACTTTAGTTTACGTGTAATTGGTTACACGTAAATGTTTTTTATTTACTAAACATCAATAAACAACATCGGAAAAACATTTTAGGAGCTCAGACAATCCAGAAAAGAGCTCAAATATATAACAAATATATTAAAATAAAAGCATATTAGCATGTAACTTGAAGCTTTTGTTCTATTTTAACACTAATTAGTCACTATAATGTTCCTCGTTCACTCTGTATGACATCTATCAATTTGGAAGGGTAAAAACTAGCACCCATTTGTTTTTACACATCAAAACCAGATTTTAAACAGCACTGAGTAGACAGATGCACTTGGTGACACCTGTGTATTTAAAAATCACAGATACCTGGGATTATCTCTCAATTTGAATAACTCGGGAAACAAGAACTTCATTGTTCTCATATACGATGCTTTACCATACAAATGGTCAGACTGGGCACTGCTCTGCTCTGCGCTGTTGATCTGGCACAACCTGTATCTGCATTTCCATATCACACAGGCTTAGAATTCCTGAACTAGCAATATAGGCTGTTTTCTGGGGTGGGTGGGTGGGTGAGTGGAGGCCAGGATAGTGAAACCTATCTGAATGTTACTACTAATGTCAAGGATTTTAAAGTGGTTATTAATATTTCAATTTAATGGGATAAGAATGTTTATTTTACTAAGAATTGTAACAGGTATATGGGGATTCATGGGATTTCACACCATCCCGTTGTTCTGTTGTTTGTCATTTGTGATCTGGTTTGGGTCAGGGAGGACAATATAAAAAAATTTATAGAGTGCCAAATGTTAAAGCTAACACTTTGGCATGTTTTCTTTAAAGTATGGAATAAAACGGCATGCCTGTGTCTAATGGATTAAGTTTTAAGATATAGAAATATCATCCAGTTTAATGTCATTAACAAAATGTGCTATTTTTTCTATCTACAGTACTTAAAGCTTGGATGTCCATCTTTATCAGCTTAAACAAGATTTCTCAGAACACTCGACCATCCAGAACGCCCTGCATAGCCTTATCACTCTTGATAGCGAGCAGGACCTGTTTCTGTGGGTCATCAAGTAGCTTCCATATTTCAATTTTGATTGATAAGACAAAGGGTTCTATAGTAACCGAAGAAGCCTGAGAACAACCAAAATAGCCTCAATGAACAAATCAGAGATGTAGCAAACCCAATGTCAGTGCATATGGAAGCAAAACTGACACCTGGAAATTTGAAAATGAGCAATGAGATGGAAAATGAGATGTATTTAAAATTAAAAAAGAATATTTTGGCACAGCTCGACTCAGCATGGGCAAAATAAAAATTTAAATGGAAGTGGGACACACTTGTGGATGCTCTGACCAATATAGTGGTATTATCAATATAGACAGCTGATTAAATATTTAATATCTTTCAAACACACAATGAGTCATTTAATTCTGCACAGTATATTAACCCACTTTTTCAATCTCTCTCTATGTGAGAGGACTGGACTGAGCCAGGAATGTCAATAAGACTTTGCAATATTATCACACAATAGCAAATCTCCATTTATCAACACCAAGCTCCCACCTATCCAAAAAGATAAACAAATGAGAGGGAAAGTAAATATAGTTGCTAGAAATTCCACAGAGATAAAAGCAAAAGCATCTGTGGCAGGTGTGAAGGGAAATACAAACACATTATTATAAAAAAAACTCACATTTGAGTAGCATTAGTTGGATGATTGGGGTTTTAATTTAACTTTTGTTGTATTAATGAATAATTCAGCAATATGCAACAAATGTAAAATATATAGTAATAAGACAGTAGGAGAGCGGGTCCCATTAAAGTGCAATATAATACTACACTGATTTAATAGAGTAAAACTTAGGAATGAATTAAGTGCAACTAAGAAAGATAATAACCATAAAACACTGCAGGTTACAAGTAAACATCATAATTACTTTATGAACATTGAATAAGTCAATATATTCACTTCGGCAAGGAAACATGTTTTTATGGTTATAGTCGTGAGAATCTGGGTGGAGTGGGTGTAGCCAGTTTTGCAGATACAGGCCTCAATGTGCTTCAGTGAGGTCAGCACACTGCTGCTGCTGCTATAATGTCGCTGTGAGCTGAAAGGGTCATTCACAGCTCTCCTGTTCCTTGTGCTATTTAACTTTTCAAATTGTCCACACCCACTTTCTTCTTTTTTCCATCTTGCTTTCTCCACCTTTTTAGCACTTGCACCTATACATGCATTAATACCCCATTATAAGAGCAGCAGAGGAACATAACACAGTGTGTCGTTCAGTCTAAAAACAGCAAATAATACCAACAACGAAAAACAGGACAGTAAGTTGGTTTATCAGTTTGGGAAAGAGAAGCTATTAAAATGCTATTACAGAAAAAACAATTAAAGTGGTGCCGTAACGCTGATGCAGCTTACAAATCACACAGCAGGGACACACTATAGAAGCTTCATTAACTAATTCAAATACCACCAGCATTTTTAAATGTCATTAACTTTGATCTGTTTATGTGTATTCGCTTTTATTTTGTACACTAAATCTATTTATTGTATCCAAGTAATTAGATACGATTGATGAACAGTTATATTTGTTTTTTGCGTCATATCCATCGTCATCAAGAAGCCTAAGTAAAGCTTTCAAGTACACTGTTCAAATTTATGTTATCAATTCATTATTTGACCAAAAACATTTATTATACACAAAATGCCCATGGTTTACTATTGCTATGTACATGTCACTGTATTGCTATTTATTTATTATTGTTATTATTATTATTATTATTATTATTATTATTATTTGTTGTATTATTATTTGTTTGTTTCAGCATGTCCATAGTTCTTACACATCTTACAGTTCCAGTCTATACTGACGACACCCAGTTGGTTGCCAAAACCAAGATCCTGATCATCCCTGCAAAAACCCTCAATGCAGAAATCTGCAACTAAACTGGTGTTCAAGTAACAAGTCCAAATATCTCCACTACTTAAATCTCTCCTTATAGGACATTGTCTGGATTTGCAATTTACCTACTTTATTTTTCAAATAATAATTAAAATATTGGAGATAAATATATAGTATCTATACAAATGTATAGTATCAAAATGTATAATCTTCTAAACACAGACACATACAAACACAGGAGCACATACACACTGCCTAAAAGCATAGCTCATCTTAAAACTCTCCGACATGATGGTTAATCATTTTTAATTTCATGACTATTATTGATTTTTTAGCATTTGCTGTCAGGGCTTAAAACGTGTCTTTGTTAGTCAGTTTACACTAAATGTATTCCTGAATAGTGTTTAAAAAGCATTATACATAAAGAAAAGAAAATAATATTTTACTTAAAAAAATAATTGTAAGTAATAAATTAATAAAATAAATAAAGTTTGTTGCTCTCCGTTTTTTTTACCATGCATTAAATAATGATGAACTGACAAAAACAGAAGCAGTGTTTGCAACTCTAATTTGAGCACACACACTATCTGGATTATAAAATAAGATTTATTATTTTGAATATTTTGATGAAGCTTCATTTGAAATAGTCTACAAGTGTAATGTAGGATGTTATCTGTTATCTGACTTGAAGATGAAATGCTGGAAGATTGAAGCAGATGTATTGAATCACTAAAGTGCTTGTAGTAAATGAAATCTCTTAGATCATCTTACAACATCTGATTCAATTATTTAAGTGCAAACAGCGAGGCCTAATCACATTGAACTTACCTTCTCATAGCTTTCATTCGGTATGCAGTTGTGATGGCCAATCTTTTTACTTGTTCCTTCAGCTCTCTCAATATTTAGTACCTAAAAATTACCAGCAAGACAACAGAGCATAGAAATAAAAATCTAAAATAATGTATAATAATTTGTATATAAATTTACCATTACATTGTAAATAAATACAATTTTACATTGTAATCAATAATCACAATTTTAAGAAAGTCTAAAGATGTTTAAATAATAAATCAAAATATTAATTTAATCCATTTTGTATACTGCACAATTTTTTGGGCAGTTAAGCAAAATGCTAAGCTCAGTTTGAATAAATGTTCATTTGAAAAATACTTACATATAATTATTTTACATTATTAAATACTTTTATTATGCTTTGTGTGCTAGAACAGAAAATGGCCTTCCTAAAACTGTTACCAATGAAGGTGAGAAGCATACAATAGTCCAAAAAGTCATGTGTGTGAGTCTGTATCCATATCCAAACCTCCACCAGTCAGTTTGATAATAAATGCTTGGTTCAATAGAATTGTGATTTGGTCTGGCAGATCTTGTCTTTGATTCTTATTGTGTTCCAGCATGTGACAAGTTTTGTTGTATAAGTACACTACCAGGGCGGCACGGTGGCTTAGTGGTTAGCACATTCACCTCTCAGCGCTAGGGATTCCCGGTTCGAATCCCCATCTGGGTGGAGTTTCCATGTTCTCCCCGTGTCTGCGTGGGTTTCCTCCGGGTTCTCCGGTTTCCTCCCACAGTCCAAAAACATGGATCAAGTTAATTGAATATTCAAAATTGCCCCATTTAGAGTGTGTCTGTGTGAGTGAGTGTGTGCCCAGCGATGGATTGGCGCCCTGTCCTGGGTCTATCTGCCCAGCGCCCGAGACGTGCTCCCCTGGATGGGCATGGGGAACCCCACCGCGACCCTAATAGAGGATAAACGGGAGATAATGAATGAATGAAGTACACTACCAGCCTACAAATCGAGCCTGGTACCCTATTACAGTGCAACGATAATGCTATCCACTGCATAGGGAAAATACTGTAAAACTGTATACATGCCTATGATACATTTCATGCTACATCATAAAAAATACTAATTATTACAGTATTGTTTACATACTGGCCAAATAGTGTACACATTATTTTAGATAATGTACTATTATCTATTATCTACTGTTACAAATTTTATAATTATATATTTAAAATCATATATTAAATATATTAATTTTGTCATATTTAATATTGCAATAATTAGTTGTGTAACTGAGCATTGCTAACATCCTTGCGGTTTACAGCCAGAGCACACATCCTGTTCAGGTTGCTGGACAACTAGATTAAAGATTTGGAAACTCATTGCTGGACTTTTCTGAATAAAGAAGTATATGTCAGAAAAGCAAGCAGGGTGCAAAGACTTTGTCTTATGAAACAAACCACGCTTGATCTGTGGGATGATCGGAATTGAGTTTGATCTCTTTGTGTTCGCCGTCATCTTTTCTCTCTCTTTATCCTTTGTTCACTTTGTTAGCTTTATTCTGAGCACTTGCTGTGCTTTTACTTCGTGTGTCTGAAGTTTGGTCAAGATTATATTGCATGCTACCTTATGTGCTCTGCGGTTGGAGCACTGCTGGAGCTGCTGCTGGGTGTACTGTAGAGTCTGACGGAGTACATTGCTTTCTTGTTTCTGTGTGCACAACTCTGAACGTACGTTTTCCAGCTCACTTTGTATTTGCTGTCCATCAACAAGGTTTTTTCTAGGAAACAGTAAAGAAAGGGTCAGAGTAAGCTTCTGTAATTACAGTTTTGTTGCTGAGGATCCAGGTTTGAATCCCAATCTAAATGCAGTTTCAATATTCTCCCTGTATCTGTGTGGGTTTTCCGATTTTCTTCCTACAGTCCTTAAGTGTGTGTGTGTGTGTGTGTGTGTGTCTGTGTGAGTAAGTGTGCCCAGTAATATATTGACACCCTGTCCAAGGAGGGGGGGTTGTCCCCCATGCCCATCCAGGGGAGAATGTTTTGAGCACCAGTCAGATCCACCCAGGACAGGACACCTATCCATCCCTGGCCATACACTCACTCACACAACCTATACAGGGGCAAAATACATAGTGGCAATTTAAAGTACTCAATTCATCTTGAATTCAGGGCTTAATATAAGTAAGTAAATAAATAGATATTAGAGGTTATAATAGTGTTCGATATGCTAATAATCATAAATTTAACATTTTTGCAGTTAAAAGTGAATTTTATTACAGTATTTATAATTGACTATTAAAACGTAAACGTTTGCAAATTAGTGACCATTTACAATAAGCATTAAAAGTGGCTATTGTTAGTCTTAATATAAGTTTCTAAGTGTTCAGTTCAGAACCTGAGTGCTTGTATCTCTGTCTGAATCTCCTGCAGGAGTAGATCTTTGGCTTGGGCCTGATTGTTCTGCAGAGCAAGGTGGTTTCGGATGAGCTTCAGATCTTCCTGTCTGAGGGAGGCCATGTGTTCTCTCTCTTCAGGCAGAAGGTGCTTCAGTGGGACACACCCTGACAGTTGACTCTCACTCAGCTCCAGAGCATGACACAAGGCTCGAGCCAAATCTACATACTAAAAAAAGACATACACAATCCCTGTTACTTAATCTGAATCGATTTAGATGTTTAAAAGACCTACCAGCACATTCAGTAGTTGTAATTTACATTTATTAGCTCATACATTAATTGTATGCCTGCAGGATAAAAAAATAGCTATTAGTCATGCTAACCCATATTAGTAGGAAAAGATTGCTGAATCCATTGTGTAACAATCATTAGCACAAAAACAAAATGAAGCACACCAAATAAGGAACGGATACCTAAATAAGATGTAAATAACATTTTAATGTGCTAACGTGTAATTTATTAAAGTACTTTTTTTTTAAACTTGTTAGCCTGTAATATTAACCAAGAAAAGTTGAAACACTTGTTGGAACAGCACATAAAAATATAACACTTGGCCACAATTAATGATACAAACAGCTCATGCATGTTTAATGTTTAATAAAGTACACATGGAGTACAGAGTTCTTTCCAAAATGAAACTAAAACCTGGAGACCTCAACCCCTTCCCCCCAGTCTTTACTGTCACGTAGTCCATTTTTAAACATGTCAGACCTACAAAACTGTTTTTGTATAAAGTTTGTATTGCTTCCTCTTTGCATAATACAGTTTTTGGTTGTATTTCATAAAGCATTAGTGGACGCTGTGTTCAGTGGCACCAATTTTTAAATGATCTCCTAGGCCAATGTGTTTATGTCATCACAGTAATAGGACAGTGACACATACACACACACACACACACACACACACACATATATATTCATTCATTATCTTCCGCTTATCCTCTATTAGGGTCGCGGTGGGGTTCCCCATGCCCATCCAGGGGAGAACATCTCGGGCGCTGGGCAGATAGACCCAGGACAGGGTGCCAATCCATCGCTGGGCACACACTCACTTACACAGACACACTCTAAACAGGGCAATTTTGAGAACTCAATTAACTTGATCCATGTTTTTGGACTGTGGGAGGAAACCGGAGAACCCGGAGGAAACCCACGCAGACACGGGGAGAACATGGAAACTCCACCCAGATGGGGATTCGAACCGGGAATCCCTAGCGCTGAGAGGCGAACGTGCTAACCACTAAGCCACCGTGCCGCCACATATATATATATATAAATATATATATATATAAATATATATATATATATATATATATATATATATATAAAAGCAAAAATACGAATGTATGATTTCTGTAATTAACTCCCGTAAGCAAGCTTGAATAAGTACATAAGTAAATGTAATAAAGTGTAGATAGTGACAAGCCTGAAGGACATGGTCAGAAAAACATAAAAAATTAATACCTACATAAAAAGAGTTTTAAAAATGAGTCATCCAGAAACTAGACATTTGTCGGACTTAATGTTATCTTGCAAGCTGAACAACAACAGTTAGCACACTGTTAATACTACACTTTTGTGGTTTACAGCTAAAAAGCTCATTGTTAAAAGTCTAGGGAATTTCCATAAGCAAACAACGTTAAGTCCTTGGGTCAACAAAACACTTACCTGTCTAATATTACTAATAGTATGACAAACCATCTAATTTAATCATGTACTGTTTACACAGTGAGAATATCAACAATTCTTACAAAATTCATAAGAAACTTTGTCACAAGGAAATGTGTCAAAAAAACAACAGTAATATAATATACTTCATAAGTCTGGTTTGAAAGGTTATATCTTATACAACACTACGAAATTATACGTATAGTTACTAAACGAGTCTTATTTTCCTTCTACCCACAAGCATATAACTACTTTTAGGATGAATTAATAATATGGGCTCTGGGTCATGGACCATTTTCTTAGAACAACGATTAAGCAAGAAACCAACGATAAATACATGCGTAACTCCTGCTGGATCATAAACACGGAAAAATAACCTCAAAGGTCACTGAATGATATGTATAAGTGACATTTCTTGTTGACAATCATGTACTCTCACATACACGCACACACAAACACATGCACGTCTGTGGAGACACAAGCACTGCCACACCCATGCACACAGGTTTGCACACTTACAGTCATCTCACTTAACTCCAGAGCATCAGACAAGTCCAGCCTCGCTGTACGTTCCAGAGCTGCTTTACTCAGAGCCTCAGGGAAAGCAAAGCCACTCTGCATGCGTTGAACACAGTTAAAAAAATTTAACTTAAAAATTCTGTACAGTAATGTTTACAGTGATTCTTTACGGGGCAGGGTAGCTTAGTGATTATAGTGTTGGCCAATCTGAAGGTTGTGGGTTCAAATCCCAGGTCCACTGACGCTTTCAATGTGGGTACTTGAGCAAGGATCTTAACCCTGTTTACTCTTAGGCTGCTGCATCAACCTTGTGTTCTGATAGGGATACTTGTAAGTCATGTTAAATAAAACTGTCTGCTTAATGGCCAAATGTAAATGTAATATGTAATGTAAGTGAATGTATAAGGAACTTTATGTAGCTAAGTAACTTCTAAAAATGTAAGACTCCTGGTCATGTTGTGACTTGTTATTGCCTGTCACTGCTGTCAGCACTTAAAGGTAATTTTTGCAACAACAGAAAAAAATCTACTCTATAGAGTATAAAATTGTGTATTTTTTTTATTTTATATAATCAAGATTTACTTAGAGGGTTCAAAAATTGCAAATTTTTTTTAATACTTTCAATTGAAATTTTCATTTATTTCAGCTGTTTTATTTATTTAAGCTGTGACCTACCACACTGTTGATGAAGTCCTTTTGTGCTGGAGGTCTATAAAGGTGATTGTGTTGTTCTTGGGTCTGTGTCATAGGCTCCCTCTGCTGACAGTCTAACTCCTCTGCGCACAAAAACAGACACTTCTGCCATAAACAGACATCACACACACACACACACACACACACACACACACACACACACACACACACACACACACACACACACACACACACACACACACACACACACACACTTTTTCTTATTACAATGTGGGGATCCTGATAAGATATCAAAACTTACTCCAGGAATAATTCTGTTCAGCAGCACTTATCCTGTCTTTGAAAGCACTGAGGGCCTCCTTCTGCTGATAAATCAACTCCCGGTGACGGCCTTTGCACTTTCGACCACGTGTCTGCTGACTGTTAGGGCTAACCATGACAACTACATCCTAAAAAACACAAAAATGAATAAATGTACTGCAGAATTATATGGGTCTAACATAATTTATTATTTAAATTTTTTTTTTTACTTTCAAACAACCTTCATTAACAGTCCTAAAAATTGTGACAGCTTAAAAAAAATTCTTTATAAGCTTATTTTTTATACCATTTATAATATTTTAAGATCAAAAGTATAATCAATAACCAAATTTATTTAGGTCTTTTACAGCTAAAACTTTTTTAAAGTTTTTACAGTGTTAAAACATTGTAGCTGAATTTCCACATAGGTTTTTATTGGAAATATCATATAAAATATAATAGTAAAGTTTTTTTTAGTAATTTGTTAATTTTAAAGAAGCATTTGAAATGTTATAAAAATTAATGTGGCTTAATATGTAAATTTTTTTAGATTTTAATGTTTTTTTTATTAATGTGCTTTGTAGTTAATAATGTAAAATATATGAACTTTCATATAAATTGAGATTTTGTTTACATTTCTGTTTCTAAGATAAATTCATCTGCTTTGTCTCATTTCCCACCTTGGTGTGTTGGGTATGAACCTGATCCTGGTGCTTATCATGATCTCCTTTTATCATGCGCTTTAGATCTGCTTCTGTTCGTCTAACAGCATCAAAGACAATATTATGAAACAATAATATCTTTTGACAGATTTAATCGATGTGATTGAATTTTGTTTCATACTTCATCTTTTCTTTCAGTGTCTTCAGTTCATCATCTCTCTGTTCCAGCAACTCAGAAGTGATCGTCATCTTCTGGTTGAGCATGCTCAGTTGCATCCTAAGTTCTACCACCAAAGTTCGATGCGTCTCCAGCTCAATTTTTTGCTGCTCGCTCAACTCCCCTGTATTGAGTAATGCCATGGAAATAAATGCCAACTTAAACTGAATTTTTTTAACAAGTGCTTTTAATCTGAAGTTTATTTTTATTAAAATGTCAATAATTCTACTAAATAAAACAACTTGCCCCGCAGCACATTATCCTTCTGTACACAGTCCCACCCCCCATCAACATGTGACAGAATATAAGTTAAAACATTTTTGCCATTATAAACAAGAATTAAATAAATGTCGCATAGGGGATCTGCAACAGATTAAACAGACCGGAATTTTTAATCTGTTTTCCACACTTTTGGATGAGGAGCACAACCTGAAGAAGGTACTGACATGTTTACAATATAAATGATGTGTGCTGTGTACAGCACCTGTGAGGTCAGAGAGACGAGCATTGGCTTGAGCAAGATCACGGCTTAATGCAGCAATAATTTCCCCTTGCCTGACCACTTCCTGCTGGGAGTCTTCAAGTGACACTCTAAAAAAGAAAGTCGAACCCATAAGAAATGAGAAACATCAATATTGCAGATCAAAGGATATACACAAGTGGAATTTTGCTCAATTTGAAAGTGTGTTTAATTCATACATACTGCTTTTATTGCGCAGCACGGTGGCTTAGTGGTTAGCACATTCGCCTCTTAGCTTTAGGGATTCCCGGTTCGAATCCCCATCTGGGTGGAGTTTCCATGTTCTCCCCGTGTCTGCGTGGGTTTCCTCCGTGTTCTCCGGTTTTCTCCCACAGTCCAAAAACATGGATCAAGTCAATTGAATTCTCCAAATTGCCCCATATAGAGTGTGTGTGTGAGTGAGTGTGTGCCCAGCGATGGATTGCCGCCCTGTCCTGGGTCTATCTGCCCAGCGCCCGAAACGTTCTCCCCTGGATGGGCATGGGGAACCCCCCCGCGACCCTAATAGAGGATAAAGCAGGAGATAATGAATGAATGAATGAATGAATGAATGCTTTTATTGCTTCTTTTGCATTACTGAGGTAAATCATTAAATCAATTATTTAAATAAAAAGAAAGTGTTTTTTTTTCAGATTTACCTGAGAGATGCCACAGTGTTTTGTAGTTCCTGTTGCTCGATCGAGTGTTCTGGTAAAACAGGGGGTTTGTCATCCTCCAGCTTATTAAGTGCCTCTAATAAAGATTTTAAACATGGAAGCATTTAACACACAAAACACTGCTTCAGTACATTACGACAGTTCTGTGCATAGAAATAAAATATTGGATTAAAATACAAGGCACAGAAAAACCAAAAGCTTAAAACAGGTCCAGGGAGCAAACAATAAAATATTTAATTAAATGTGAAATTAAAAGTTTTCACAGCTTCTATTTAAAATACAATTTAATTTTAAAATAACACTAAAATTAACAGATTAAAAAACATGACAAATTGCACCAAGTTTAACACTTCTTGTTTGTAATGTAATCTATTTTTGGTTGTAAAGAACAGAAAATAAAAGTTTTATTTGTTGATACATGATAAAACAGGAATCAAAGAGGCAGCAAACTATGGATGGGATTTAAAGATAAGATAATCCTTTAATTGGCCCACAATGTGGGAAATTCACAAACATGAACGATTTCATGCAATAATTCAGCCCATTTACCACTAAATAATAACAAGCAACCCCAAACAAGTACATAAATAAACTGTTAATTTATGATGCACCATGGGGATTACAGTCTTACCTTCGAGCTGCTGTGTCAACAAGTTTTTCTCTTCCTGCATCTCTTGCGCTTTCTGCTCAGCTAAACTCATTTGCTTTTTCAAGGCAACAATGGTGTGAGCATGTTGTCTCACCTGCATTTTACATCAGTTTAAATAATACCACCTGGTATCATAAGAAATATGAACACAATGCAAAGATAATAGCAAAATGTTTGTTATTTCTAAAAAAAACAATACCTGCTCTCTGTACTCCTCAATGTCCATTCTGCTCCTCTCCATCACTTCTTCAGCTCCTTTTTGCAGAGCCTCCTCTACTTTCTTTTTCCACTTGTCCTCTCTTTCTTCTTCTTCCTTCATCCTCTCCTTCCATCGCTGCTCTGCTACTCGTACACTTTCTCTCAGTGCAGTTTCTCTTTGTGCGGCATCCTCTAGTTTGGTGCACGAATGTGCCTGCAGGGTGTCAATCTCTAAACGTAAAGCAGCCTAAAAAAATGTAATATAAATGAAATGACACTCACCTTTGAATAGATGTGTGATGCTGCTTCATGCTTGATTTATTAATGAACATAATAGGTTTCCGGGATAAAAATAAAATCAATATTTTGGCAGCACAAGATTTTAAAAAGTGGTTTTGTGTTGTTAAGTCCAAGACACTGTGCAGGTTAGTGACATTTCTTAATATCAAACTAAACAAACCAAACGTTTTACTAAACTGGAAACAAAAAGTATAGAACTGCCTTGACTGTATTAAAGTCCTTGTAGTTTTAACATTAGCAGTAATCTGCACACAAATGTTATGCGTGTCAGCATACATATAGTGAAATAATGCCTTGTATAACATTTTACAACAATAAAATAAGCTATACATTCTGAGCAAATAAAAAGACTTCATTAGTATTACCAATAAACATCAGCCTGATTCTTAGTTCTTGCTGAATTCTTGGCCAACAATTTGTTGTTAGGCTTATTAAAAATATAAAATATAATTAAAATAAAAATTTTAAATGTAATGAGTTTGGATGTTTGAGTTTGGAGCCATTTTGTTGTCCATGAGTTTATACAATAATTGTTAACGTATTGACTAAGTAGATTGTGCCGCCCTTTTTACAGCAAGGTTTTAGTCCCCCATGTTCAGCCCAGGTTCATCCTGCATGGAATCAATTTCAGACCCATTATCAGACTAAATAGTCGAATCCAGGATACTAAATAAAGTGTGAATGGGTTTGAATGTTTGTCCTGTAATAACCTATTGACCTGCTGTTCATCAAATAATGAGGATAAAGTCCTTTGAATGAATGAATTAATAAACAAAAATTTTGTAATCATAAAGGACAACAAATAGATAATAGATAATAATTTAATGAAATATCTTTTTATAATTCAGTATTATAAAAAGCTCCTTGACAAATTAACTTTAATATTAACACTAATCTTTATTTTGGGGACGAAATGTATCTAGATGTTTAAAAAAATTCACATTAATGCAATGCTAATAAAAGATAAATTTATTGTTAAATATTCTGTCAAAAGTAGGAATGTTGTTTATGTTTATCTACTTAACTTATTGAAACTTACATATAAATTCATATTTCACTAAAAACTGAAATATAAAACTAATTGAGAATGTAGGTGTGAAATTTAGGTCTAACTTACTTCAGCTTGTCTTGCTGACTCCAAATCATTTGTTAGGTTCTCCAGTTGCAGCTTCATTTCTTTTTCCATATTAGCCTGTCTTTCCACAGCCTACAACATTAAACCGAATAACATCTACTTTATCATAGCCATCAGTCTTTTCCCCAAAAATGCACATTTTGTTTTAGCTTGAAACAATAGATAAGATGTTACTGCATCAGCATAATTGCCTGTAGTTCTTGTTGCTCCAGTTCCAGTCTCATAGACTCCAGTTTGCTCTGCAGGTCATCAGCTTGAGATGCCATCGTTTCAAGCTGTTCCTTCTCTGCCTGTTTTTAATGTAAAAACAAACTCAGACTTTTATTTTTTTCAGTATTTTATTAAATTCTTAAAGTGTTTCCCAAAACATATACCTTCAGATTCCTGAGCTCTAAGCCAATCTCATGGTGCTGCTGGCACATTAGTTTTATTGCACCTAAAACTCCTGCACAAAAAAACAAAAACCAGGTTAGGCTTAAAAATATATCTACACCAACACATTTTGTTTGCTGTTTGTGACTTTTTTTCTTACCACCAGATTCCTCTGACACCCCGATCCCCATCTCCAGTAAAGGGTTTATGGTGTCCTGAAATAAGTTCTGTAGACTGGTAAGTAAAGAGATGGTGTGAGTCTGAACCCAGCTGATCGAGGGACATAAACTCTCATCCTGTAGTGTGGATATTAAACGCTGCATAGTATCCATCGAACAAGCGTTTTGAAGAGCGTGCTACAAACAACAGCAACACTACATTATTATTTTATAATTAACTGGATATTATCACTTTGGTAAACCATTAAGACTCCACTGAGCAAAACCCACTGATGGAGGTATATTACTGCAGCATCACTGAGCATAACCTAAGGTCCATAGTGACTGTTTAAAATTTGGTTGGAACCACATGTCAATAGTTTGTCAATAGTTTTGTCACCTTTTATTACTTAAGAAGTTAAAAACGTAAAAGATTTGTATAACTATGATATTACCTGGAATTCATTCAGTTTGGTCTTGAGTTTCTTACAATCTTCCTCCACCAAAGTCTGTATTTTATAATGTTCTTGTAGATCTTGTTCCAAATTCTGCACTCTGGAGTTTAAAACATCCTTTTGTCTTGCTTCCTCCAACAATCGATCCAGCATCTATACACATATTTTAAACCATCTCAGCTTTATTCATTAAAGAAATTTGCACGCCACCGTGCTGCGCACAGGGTAACATACAGAACAGATACATATAAGGATAATGGAATGTATAATAAAAATGTGCTTTTTTTTACCTCTTGCTCTGAAATCTTTTCTGAAGTCAGGAGTACACGTTTTAGAATTCCACCACAAATGTTTTCAAGCTGAAAGTCAATCAGTGTTTAATTAAATTTCTATAAACGTATACTTATTTTTGAAATCATTATTATATCATATGTCTTATCTTACCTTTGTCTGTGCATCTCTCAGTTCAGCTTGAGCTTTTTGTTCTCTCTGCAGTGCGGCCTGTTGTAGAATCTTGAATTGGTCTAATTTAGCCTGCACTGATGCCTGCTCCTGCACCAAAACCAATCAAGAAGAGAAGGTGGCTGTCAATCACCAGTACTGTTTAACTGCCAGTGTTGGGTTCTTTAACACATCTCTTAACCTTCAGTTGCAAGGATTGTATGTTGCAACAATAGTTAACTAAAATATTTGTCAATTTTCCAAACCCTTTTTTAACCTTTATTAACCAGGATAAAATGTATTGAGATTACAAAATCTCTTTAGCGAGAGTGTTTTTGGAAGTGGCAGCAGGTCAACCACAGTTATATGGTTATACGGTTATATATTTAATATCCAGTACACTGTCAAGAAAATGCAGATATAGGTATAGCTTACATTTAGGTCATTTACTGCAGTGCTTAGCATACTTTAAGTGCTTCACCATGGTACTAAATACAGAAAATTTACAGTAAATACAGTAAATCATTAAGTCATATTTCTGTAGACTTTTATTGTTGAAATATTTGTTTAACTGAATATAATATATACTTTAAACAGCAGAACTGTTAATCTGTTCCTTTAAATTATTTGTATATTACATTGTATTACTGTATTTCATTCCAAATGATAATAACTATTAAAAAATATATATTACCAGAATTTTGTCTTCATTTCACATATGAATTACTAACTAACTTTTATGGTTGACAGCTTGCTTAAGATCATAAAATAAAACCATTTAAATCGTGTCTTGGAGGTTGTAAAGAGTATATAAACCTCCACAGAGTCCCAAAGAGCATGTTAAATTCTTTTGTAATCAAAGCAACAGCGTGGATTTGTATAGAGACATAACCAAACAATCAAACACATATTATATACTATATATAAGATGTAACAGTTGTAATCAGAGTCAATATAAAGTAAATTATATAGCAGTAAAAATGTATTAGTAAAAATTACTTATCTAATTAGCACATTGTTTTTGTTTTATTAACCATTTTTATATTAACCTCGTTATTTTTTATTATGATGACACAAAGATTCTTAACAGAACGTGTGCATGGAAATTATCATTATGTATGTAATAAAGTAAGTCAGATAACAGTTTTAAATAAAAATTCCTATGTTTACATTACCTGTGTCATTTGGTCTAGTCTGTGTTTGAATGAGTCTCTTTCTGTGTTTTTCTGCTTAAGTTCTGTTTCCTTCTTCCTCACTGAAGCTTCCAGATGTTTTACAGTCTATGGACAAATTCAGATTGTTTAGTATACAAGCCAAAATTTTTAATAAAGTTTTTTTAATAAAAAATTATAACCTTTTTGAGGGTCTCTACCTCATTCTTTCTGGCAAGAAACTCATCACAATGCTTTTCAGATTCCTTCATCTTTGTTAGATTTGTAACAGGAGGAAAAATGTGACAATTAGTAATTAGATTCAGAAAACTATCAAATAAAAACAAAATGGGAATTTAAAACCTTATTAGCCATGTTGTTGAGTTGAGCTTCTTTATATCTATTGTCTTTTCGGAGTTTGTCGACTTCGGCAGCCAGCTTCAGCGCCTGTTTCTCCCGAGATGATAGATCTCTCTCTAAACTTTGTACCAGAGCTGCGGCCAAACGACAAGTAATTATGGTGTATATATATATATATATATATACACACACCTTTTAACAGACATGCACTGTATGGCCTGAAATATGTTATAGTTTATTTATCCAGAATGTTTTATTAAAGTGTATTGTCTGTACAGCACTTTTCTAAGCCTCAAAGAACAAGCCGAGACATATGAACAGCACTGCGTCAAAGTCCTTACTTATGAGCTTTTTAAATACTTTATTCTTTAAGGCTTTAACAGGTAATTATGTGTATGTTTTCATGTAAAGGAGAATTTGTATGTCAAGTAATTTATAAGAAAATGTTTTGGCTTACAGTTATATTGTATATAGTAGCTTGCAATACATGCAGACAATGAGCAAGTGACATCTTCCATGATGGTTAATTGAGGAGCAATAGTGGGATTGTATAAGAACTGAATATGACTAAAATGAGTGAATATGAAAAAAGTTCTTTACCTGAAGAAAAGCTCTTTTCTTTATTCAGAATTTCCAGTTGTTCAGCAAGACTTTTGATCCTCTGGTCTTTTTCCGTTACAGTCTGCATACTGGCTTCACCAGATCTCCTCTGCAATTCCAGCATCTATACCACGGGTGTCAAACCCAATTGCACCGGGGTCCAAAAATGCAAAGCACACTTTAGGTCGTGGATCGAACAGGATAACCATTTATTGAACACATTAAAAGTAAATGTTTTTCTGAATATGAATAGGAATAAAATCAGACAGAAACATTATTCCACAATAAATAAAATTAAATTTTATATAACTTAAAATACTTTGCTCTTCATAAAAATATCTACTGTCAAAATTATACAAGTTGCAACTATGAACCTGCAACGCTAAAATGAATAATGAAATAAAAATGATGCCAAAGTAAAAATAACAAATAAAAACTAAGCTTTTAGAAAAAAAAAAACATTTATTTAAAATCTCTTTAAATATTTCTGCTGTCCATTAAAAATGTTTCTGTCAAAATCATACAAATTCTAAATATAAGCATGGTCCAAAACACATATTGCCAGGCCAATAATAATAATAATAGATCAGGTCCTGAGTTTGACACATATAATCTATACAAACCACATGCTACACTTACTGTTTTGCATGATGTTAATTACATTATTCACTAAAAAACGTGCTAGTAACCAGGCAAATGTGAAAATACATTACTGCATCACTACATCACAACTGCATGATCTTTGCCCTGGCATGTGTCCTAAAAAATATTTTACAGGTGTTATCATACAAGCATATGTTCATGCACAAACAAATTTTTGAAATAAAGGAAACCATCCCTTCTTGTAAAAAGTAATTAAATAAATAAATATTAATTAAGATACCTGCTCTTTTAGTTGTTGTATTTCCTCTTTTTTGTCTTGAATGTCTTTTGCTAAACTGAAGAGCTTTTTCCTGATGTCTGGGTCACTCTGATTCTTCTGATAGAGCTGCATTTTGAGAGCTGAAACCTCCTCCCTCAGAGCTGTAATCACACACTCTGTCCTCTGAGAAGTTAACCCGCCACAAAGTTCTGTACACTTCACCCAGCCATTCTATTGCAAAGAACAAAGAAAACGTTATTCAGCAAGGTAAAAACATCCAACAAGATTTGAATCAATTAAGAATTAGTGTCCTGTTTCATAAAGTTGTTTATCTGAGGAAACTGGGAGGTAAGAAATATTCTTTAATATTTATTTTGTTAAACTGACACTTAAATGTATTTTTAACCTGTATTCTACTACATGTATGCATTTTTTAGCTGATAAAGGTCAAGATGTGATGATGTCACATCACACACATTAGAATATTTAATGTAATTCTCAGTGTCAAAAATATATCTAAGGTTGTATTGCTGCACTCAATGAGTAAATTGTGAACAATAATAAGACAGCGCTCTTGATTTCGAATTAGCTGAACCTGGTTTATTAGATTCTGTCTGTATCAGAGTCACCTGCAAGTCATCCATGCTGTGAGAGTTCTGGAACATATTCATATTTCGAAATATGTGACCACTTGTGGCCTGTCTCCCTACAGAAATACGAACCAGCAGTTTACTAAACAGTGTATAAACACATATTTTAATCTTATTTTTACACATAACAAAGCTACAAAAATTTACCAGGTCTGTAAGACTGACTATGGGACTGCATACTTTTCAGCCCAAAACCGGTGCATTTGGCTCCTGCACTTGCAGGTCGAGGCCTGCATGGAGGATGAGGGGTTTTAGGTGAAGCACAGCCTTTTATTTTAGCTGGACAGGTAGCAGACTGCCTGGGTAAAACTGGAAGCTAAACAAAAAGCGGTTAGACATGTAATTGTAAATATTAGTGAAAAAAAACAGCCACTAAATGTCCTAAATTAATATTTGGCCTTACTGGCAACTGTCACATATACTTGGTTGTCAATTTAAAGGTCATGGAAAGAAATAAACAAGCTTTTTCATTCCTTTTCGTAATGAAATATAATGATCTTACTGAGTCAGCAGAATCTACTGAGAGCTTGTAAGCTGAGCCTCCATAGCCAAAGTGAAGCTCGTCTCCTGTTGTAAGACGCACTGCTGCATTGTGTATGCAACAGTCATTTACATAAGTGCCATGGACAGAATTAAGATCTTTTAAAACATAATAATGCTCTGAATCATTCCATTCAATAGTGGCATGGTGCTCATCCACACCTCCATTCTACAAGGAAACATAACACTGAAAGTCAGGGCGCTCATAAACATTGTTATTTAAAAAGGAACAAACCTTAATGTCGCAAGTGACCATTACAGCTAAAATAACTAGAGCATAATAAATAAGTTACATTTAAAATTGCAATTGGTTTTCTTTGCAGCCATTATAGGAGCTTTGAAACAAATTTTAGGTTTTCCATTAGAATTCAAATAAAAATGTGTTTGAAAAATAAATGAATTTGTTACTGTTAGCAGACCTGACAATTATGTTAAATAAAAGAGATTAACAGTCCTAATGCATTTCACTGTCAAAAACAGCTAATACAAGGTTTTAAAAGCAGCAAGGGATAGCTACAGAGGGAGCGCGAATAACATGTTATTGATTTAAAATTGGACAGGTAATTCTATGTTAGAAATAACAAATATAATAAAACTTTTTAAAATTCATATCAGCTTAAATATTTTTTGAGTATAAATGAACTTACTAACAGGATTTATGCAGGGTTATGATTAAAGGTTTTGTCAGAATAAAGGTCACTTTCATTCATTAAAAGATTTAACCAATGTAAACCAAAAAAGAAACGGAGAAAAAAAACACAGATGCTTTAAAGCAAAGAATAAAGTAAAAACAATTATAAAGGGTTAAAATTAAGACACCTGATCACTAAACAATCTGAACATTAGTGTCCTACACTGTTGAAGCTGCCTGACTGCTCAACGAGGATGAGTCCCCACTGAGTCTTGGTCCTGTCAAGGTTTCTTCCTTTAAAAAACATAATAGGGAGTTTTTTCTTGCCACTGCCGCTTCGGCTTGCTCTTTGGCTTACAACACTGTAAAGCTGTTTTGTGACAATGTACTATTGTAAAAAACACTATAGAAATAAACTACTTGAACTTGTTTGAACGTCCAAAAAACTTTACCTGTTCAGCAGGTGGACAGATGTTTGTGTAACATTTCGCTCTTGTACTCAACCAACAAACACAAACCTTTCAGACGCGTCGTTTGTTTGCTGCTAACGTTTGTAAATTTAAACTTAATTTTGTGTTGCTTTAACAATGACAATCACTTTTTTCAAACTCTTACCCTACACACTCGCTTGGCAGGTGCCTTAAACAATAAGTGTACACTAGAGGACAGACGGTGGGAAATTGGGACAGAGCCGCTATGTGGGCGGTGCTGCATGTTATAAAACTAAACTGAGCTAAAAAACAACTTTTATTAAAATAAACTGTTTAGAAAATCTATGTTAAATCAATGTTTCGTTTTGAGTTTATGTCTTTTTTATTTCATTTCGACCAGCTACAAAGCGTCAATTCAAATTGTGACAAACGTTAAATACATTAAACTAACTAACCAACCAACTAACTAACTAAATATATAAACAAATACAAATTATTTATTATAACGAGTTTAAATGATACCTGCAGACAGAGGTCGGAATCTCTGTGTGTTCCCACTGTTGTGGTCTTGGGCTGGAGTTTACATATCCAGTTTGGGGTTATAAGGTAGCCTTTCATTTTTACGCATCCAAATTAACTCGTCATATAGCTGCAAAATACACATTTAGGAAAACGTAGGTTGTATTGGAAAAATACCAATCTTAATACCGAAGGCTTTCTTTCCTACCTGTAAATAAACCCTACTTGTCTCTTTTTTATCTACTAAATTTCCGTAAGTTTCTGAATCTGTTTTTACTTTTTAGAGCAGTGTCTCATCTGAACTTACAGGAGGAGCTTTGTGTACAAAAACCATGACAACTCCATCTACAAAGCATGACATCCCCATCACCCTCCATCTCCACACTGCCACACTGAGGTCAAAAGAGAAACTGCTATTAGAAAGTCGAAATAAAAGTGTAGAGCAGGGGTGCCCACACTTTTCTGGTCCAAGATCTACTTTTCCATTGGACAGGTCATCGAGATCTACCGGGGTCAATCTCTATCTCCATTATCTTCTGCTTTATCCTCTACTAGGGTCGTGGGGGGGGGGGTTTCCCCATGCCCATCCAAGGGGGAACACGTCGGGCGCTGGGCAGATACACACAGGACAGGGCGCCAATCTATCACTGGGCACACTCACACACACAAACACACTCTATATGGGGCAATTTGGAGAATTTAATTGACCTTGAGGCGGCACGGTGGCTTAGTGGTTAGCACGTTCGCCTCTCAGCGCTAGGGATTCCTGGTTCGAATCCCCATCTGGGTGGAGTTTCCATGTTCTCCCCGTGTCTGCGTGGGTTTTCCAAAAACATGGATCAAGTTAATTGAGTTCTCAAAATTGCCCTGTTTAGAGTGTGTCTGTGTGAGTGAGTGTGTGCCCAGCGATGGATTGGCGCCCTGTCCTGGGTCTATTTGCCCAGCGCCCGAGATGTTCTCCCCTGGATGGGCATGGGGAACCCCACCGCGACCCTAATAGAGGATAAGCGGAAGATAATGAATGAATGAATGAATGAATGAATAATTGACCTTGATCCATGTTTTTGGACTGTGGGAAGAAACCAGAGAACCCGGAGGAAACCCACACAGACACGGGGAGAACATGGAAACTCCACCCAGATTGAGATTAGAACTGGGAATCCCTAGCACTGAGAGGAGAACATACTAAACCACTAAGCCACCGTGCCGCCCCCAAACATAACATGAACATTAATAAAAGCAAATGCATTTTGAGTTTGACAAATATTCATCCTCCCACTCTAAATGAAAGTGGAACATTTTAGTTCTTTTTGAGTTTCACTCGTCCTTCACTCGTCTTGTCAGTCAAATAAAGTAAAAAAACACAAACAGAAACAGAAACAATTTAATGTAGATGATTATCGAGGTAGTGCTTCGGATTTAGGCTTAGAGGCGTGGCCACGTGCCGGTTTTGGGTACATCGAGAGAGACGCGGGGGGGGGGGCTGCAGACTGATCGCTCACTTGCAAGAGATCGCGATTTAGAATGAATCATATTGTGTGTGAATTAGAGCTGTGCGATACCAAGAACCAAGTAAATACAGGGCCAATATCGCGATATTCGATACCGATACTTTTTAATATTTAAAAGACCCATTGATCCAAAAGACCTAGTATAGAATTTCGCCAAACATTGTAGGTGACAACAAAATAATGTATCCCAATCAACATCTTTGTTTAGAAACAATGGAACAGAAAAATGGAGTCGGCCCCATTAACATGTGACTTGGGTAACATTTACTTTGAAAGTTAATATGAACTGCTGTTGAAGATTATCACTCTTATCTACCTGGATATTCTCTGCTGCTGGACTGAAATGCTTCTGCCAGTGACGTCTGACGTTTTTCGGGGCCAGAGAATGGAGGATGACTTTGATAAATCGGCGTGCGCACAAAAAACTTGAGTATCGATCTTTTTACGCAAGTATTGTTCAATACCAATACCAGCGTTGGTATCGATATTATCGATATTTGTATCGATCCGCACAGCTCTAGTGTGAACGTGTGTGTGTGTGTGTGTGTGTGTAAAGCGCTTCAGATACTGTGCTGTAAAAAAAGCGCTGATACGTTATAAAGGCTTTTTTTTTCAAACCTCCATCGCGATCGACCTGACACCCCTTCGCGATCGACCGGTCGACGTATTGAGCACCCCTGGTGTAGAGTATAATATAACATCTATTTTAAAAAATAAAACTGCTTGTAAAAATGGTCATTTTATCCTCATTGTCACTTTTTAAATAACACCACGTACTAGTTTACAGACTGTATAGTCCATTAGTTTTTTTTACATTCTCTGTTAGTCATATTACTATTTTCTCTAAGGCGTAAAAGACTGTAGAATCTGCTCACAGCAGATATTCATTCATTCATTCATTCATTATTATCTTCCACTTAATCCTCTACTAGGGTCACAGAGGGGTTCCCCATGCCCATCCAGGAGAAAATGTTTCAGATGCTGGGCAGATACACACTCAGCACCCACACTCACTCACACAGACACAAACACATTCAGACACAATTTGCAGCATTCAATTAACCTTTAATCAATGTCTTTGGACTGTGGGAGGAAAACGGAGAACCTGGAGGAAACCAAAGAACATTGCTTCTGTCACTCTTTTTACTTCTGCAAGGTTAACAGTAAACTAAGTGAACGCAGTATTTTTATTGTATTTGTTTGGCATATTAACACTCTACCACCATGCCATTGCAGTGATGAAAACTATATCATCTCATTACATCTCATCTGCTTACTCTTCTACTTGGGTAGCCCATCCAGGGAAGAAAGTTTTGGGCGCTGAGCAGATACACCCAGGACAGGGAACACTCACACAGACACACTATATAAGGGCAATTTGGATAGGGGCAATTTAAAGCAGTGAATTCACCTAAAATCCATGTTTTTGGACTGTGAGGTGAAACCGGAGAAACAGGAGAACCTGAAGAAAACCCACACAGACACAGGGAGAACATGGAACCCATATTAAAAAAGACACAAAATATAATTAATATAAAAAAGAAAATGAGTTTGTCATTTGAGATTTATAAATTTTTATTGAATTTATATCACACTCAAAATCAAAACCTGTTTAATTTTTGGCCATCGCCTAAAGAGAGAAAGAGAGGGAAACAAATACAGTTAATATTTGACCTTGCAAAACAATGAGAAACATATAATGCCTTTATTTCTAAGTAAATACACTAGTTTTAACTAACATATGCATTGTGGGGAAATATGTGTGTAAAAATATAACTCAATTTAAATATGCCAAATAAAATAATATTTACGTTGCACTTACATTGTTGATCCAGGAGATGTAAGAAGACACACGTGTGAAAACTGAAGGCTTCTTGTAGTAGTTGCAGCCAAGACTAGAACCAAAGCTCACTACACCACGAACCTCCCAGGAACCATCTGTCCTCTGGCAGTTCAATGGGCCACCAGAATCACCCTGTAAGAAACATCACAGATTTCTAATAGTAAACTTCTCAAATGCATTAGTTTGGCTTGTGCTTGTGTGACCTCAATATTGGTGATTTCACAGCCTACAAGTTTTTTTTTTTTACTGGGGTTTAATAGGTCTTAAGTTATTTAGTCATATTATTATTGTAATGAATTTTGTCTCAGTTTGTCTCACTGTTTTTAATGTAACTATTTGAACTGGTGTTCATACAACATTAGAGTAAAGTTTTTCTTGACGCTGATGGAACCTGAATATTAATTGGACTGGCGGTCCTGCAGGACGCCCCCTTAATGGACTCACTTATAGTTTTCTAGTTTTTAGTTTTTACATTTGTTAAATGTCTCTACATGGCTGTCCTACATTGTTGTTGCTGCCTGGCCGCTCAAGGAGGATGAGTCCCCCACTGAGTCTTGGTCCTTCCAAGGTTTCTTCCTTGAATAACAACATAAAAGGGAGTTTTTTCTTGCCACTGTNATTAATTGGACTGGCGGTCCTGCAGGACGCCCCCTTAATGGACTCACTTATAGTTTTCTAGTTTTTAGTTTTTACATTTGTTAAATGTCTCTACATGGCTGTCCTACATTGTTGTTGCTGCCTGGCCGCTCAAGGAGGATGAGTCCCCCACTGAGTCTTGGTCCTTCCAAGGTTTCTTCCTTGAATAACAACATAAAAGGGAGTTTTTTCTTGCCACTGTTGCTTCGTCTTGCTCTTTGGGGGTTTAAAGGCTTTTCATTCTGTAAAGCTGCTTTGTGACAATGTACTGTTGTAAAAAGCGCTATATAAATAAATTACTTGAACTTGAACTTGAACTTGAGTGATCGTAATGAACTTACATTGCAGCTAGCCAACTGACCATCTCCTCCGGCACACACCATTTTGTCAGTGACCAAGGTGCTCCACCAGTCAGGCTTAGAGCAGGTAGCATGGTCAACCACAGGAAGCAGAGCTTGTTGCAGGATATCAGCAAGAGGACCCCCAGCTGCTCAATGAAGAAAAATGAGCATCAGAGTGAAATATGACACCTGCTAGTGGGTAAACTTCTGTTATTTTTTCATAAAGTTAAATATATCTGCCTTTAATAAGTTTAATGGTAAAAATAAAAAAAATGCGGCAGCACAGTGGTTTAGTGGTTAGCAAGTTCTCCTTTCAGCGCCAGAGATTCCCGGTTCGAATCCCAATCTGGGTGGAGTTTCCATGTTCTCCTCGTGGATGGATGGAAAAAAGTAAATGTCTTCACTAAGTTGCAAAATGTAAATAAAACTAGGGAACCTTCTAGTAGACAGTTTAGATACCATATCGGAATTCAGATGTTATATAATAATAATAAGTGATTCGTTTCAGCTAAGATCAAATGTTAGATGTTTAGCCCTGTTAAGATTATTGTTGTATTAACACTAAATTTTAAAAAGGTCTACCAAATAAACTAATATTTTCTATATTTAACTGTTTAGAGGGCACAGCTGGGAGAGTGCTGGGAATACACGTTCGAATCCTTGTCTGAAGTCCCATATAATCTGTGTTTGTGTGTGTATTTGTTTGAGTGTGTGCCCAGTGATAGATTAGCGCCCTGTGATGGGTGTATCTGCCCAGCCCTCGTAATGTTCTTGGCTTGGGGAACCCCCTGGGACCCTAGTAGAGAATTAAGTGGAAGATAATTAATACATAGATGAATTAATAACTTATTGGATCTTGGTCTATGTTTATTAATTACATAAACAGACATTTGAAATCTCATTAATAAAATTTTTGTGGCCACTCACTCCAAAGACGACCCCATCCCGTGACGTAGCAGGGTGCGCCACCAGACAGAACATCACCAGCATCAGGCAGACAAGCAGGCATGATGGCATCACTGATCTGCACGGGGCTCTGAAGCTTGATCAAAGCAATGTCATTCCTGAAATATTCAGACCAAATTAAATTAAATAAAATTGTTGATTCATGTAAATGATTTAATGTTGCAGTTTTAAAAAAAACTGTTAAGTTGAACCACCTACCTGATTCTTTGGGCATCCCACTGCTCATGGACAATGATTTTCTCAACTTCCATTGCAACAGAGTTCCTTTCATTGGCAGTGTTTAGGCTGTGTTTGCCCAAATACACTCGGTAGGTCCGGCTGCTGCTGGGCCAAAGACAATACATTAGAAAATCTACTTTTATATTAAATTATTATTTCATCTAAACTTACTAGTTATGGATTTTAAGACATTATATCCATTTTGTTATGATTAAATAGTTTTTGATTAAGTTTTACATTATTATAATAAGAGTGGCACAGTGACTAAGTGGTTAGCATGTTTGCCTCTCATCACTGTGGATGCAGGTTCGAACCCCAGTCTGGGTGTAGTTTTCATGTTCTCCCTGACTTCATGTGGATAAAGTCCACCCAGCTTCCTCCCACAGTACAGCAAAATGGATTCAAGGTAAATTGGCTGCTCTAAATTGCCCCTATATAGTCTGTTTGTGTGTGTGCGTGTGTGTATGTGTGTATTTATAAGTGTTTGCCCAGCGATAGATTGGCACCCTATTCTGGGTGTATTTGAACAGCACCCGAAACGTAACACCTGGATAAGCAGAGGACTTGGTGGAAGATAATGAATGAATAAATGATTATCAGTATATAGAAAAGGCTAAATGTAATTTTCTGTGGTATTTGCTATCTACGGTACTATACAACAAATAAAACACAAACACTTTAAACACAGAAAGAACTGAATCCTACCCAATGCAGTGAGCAGCAGTAAGAACCCACTGGGCTGAGATCAGGGTTCCCCCGCAGGTGTGGTAATAGTTGCTACCACTTAGGTATTGCAGGGAGGCCTAGAATATAGAGAAGGAAAACATATTGATTGCACATATTACTTATTGCCAAAGGTACAAATCAAGCACTAGCCATTAATTAAATGCTTTCAACTTTGTTGGAACAGTTTGGGGAAGGCCCTTCCCGGTTCAAACATGAAAAAAAATGTAGAAACACTGTTTTTGTTATTGCTGCAAAAGAAGGACCTATAAAAATGGCATAAAATCTGTTCAGGTGTCCCAAAACCTCTGTTCAAATAATAGGTAAGTAAATTAAAATACAGTGTCTCTAATAATTACTGATCATTCACCCGGATTAAACGACTGATAGGTTTCAGTATTTGGGTTGAACAGTGTACAGTTTCATGCAAAACCTTGTGCATCTCTGCTAATGATATTTTTAATGTAACTACAGCTCTGGAAAGAGCATATATTAGATATTATTCTATATATACAGTATGTTCTATTTTTACAGTAAATATAATTCACAGAAAAATATAAAACATATTAATTAATTATTAAATGTTAAAATATTAAATATGCCATTATTTTGGAAAGGTCACATTTGGATTTATTTTCCTCAGTACTATAAATCAATTTAATAAATTGTGCCTATATTTTGAACTTTGCATATTAATATAAATTTTGCATATCTGTTTTCTGTACAATCTATATTCTGTATTGTGAATCTGTATGTAATGTGTTGGGTCTTGAAACTTACTTTTGAATTTCTTTTGCAAATCACTAATTCAGTGCTAAATTAAGGTTGCGGTAATGGCCTAGACATGAACAAAATCTGCTTTATTTCCGAAGCCATCCTACAGATGCATGCAGAAATTGTATAAAATTTGCCATATATATTTTATTCTAATAAGAGTAAAGATTTACAAAAAATTACACTAGTCATCATGTACATGCCAGTCTAAATACTTAGACATTAGACTCATGTTAGTGAAAATATCTAGACTAAATAAATCCTGATTGTAGATATAAAGTTAGATATCAAACAGTACCTGCCAGGGCCAGCTGTTAGCTCTGACATCATCACCTCCAACAACCCGAGTTACCACGGGTTGAAAAGTGGGAAACCCACATCCATATGCTGTATACAATTCACAAAGACAGATTTACAGAATCTAAATAAGATGATTATATGACATTAACTATTAACAACAATACTGTTTCTTCCTGTATAGCTTACAAATTACAAAAAGGTTTAAAAAGTCTATTTACCGCCAGCAATAAACAAAGCCAAGATCAAGAACTTCATGGTGACTGTACAGCAGCTGCTGAGTGTGTATACCTTATATACCACAAAATGTTATTTATTACATAATGTGCAAACAAAAAAGTGTTTAATTTTTTCAGATAAATATCTTAAAATAACTGCATTATCTTTGCACTTGGCTGTGTACTGAGAAATTCACAGGTGGCATTAAGCCCATATTCTCTCTCTCTCACTCTCGCTCTCTCTCTCTCACACACACACACACACACACACACACACACATATGTGTATGTATATATGTATATGTGTGTGTGAATATGGGCTTAATGCCGCCTGTGAATTTGTGTGTGTTTGTGTGTGTGTGTAATAACTGCAACAGTTTTTGGTGGACACAGTATTAGATCCTGTGTTTAAGTGAATGCACAAATACTTAATTATGGTACCACAAATGCAGCAAAATGTGGTTAAAATATTAAATTAGAAGCTGTAGTTTGGTCTTTCTGACTGATCAATTATTATGCATTTCTACATTTGATTAATTATGAATTATCTATGTAAAACAACATGCTGATGTTGTTGATAAAGGTAAAGTTGTTTGACATTTTGTGGACAGGGACAAAACAACATCACAACAAACCGTGTGGTATTTTTTATGTCAAAAATAATATGGAACCTGTAAAAAATATGTTGTATTAAAATGAATAATTAAACCTGTCAAATAAATTCAATTGAAAGATTTATTTAAAAATGTAATGCACCAAAAGAAGTTAAAGAATCATTAAATAGAGACACATAATTAAAATACTAATATAATAAATATTAATTTTATTATTTAATTAATATTAATATTAATAAAAGTCCCTCAAGCTTATACCTAAGTACACTGCTTACAGAAATGAACTTAATTACTGTCTGCCACTAGCAGCAGTTTACAGCTGAACAAATTCTTTTCAAAGTAAGAAGTTTTATAACAATTTTAATTCAATTGGTGAGATAAGCTAAATTCTTAAATCTTTATAAATAACAGCATAGTTTTTGGTTTTGTTGTTTTTGTTTCATTTGAAAAAAATGTTCGAGAAAATGTCATTTAAAATGTTTTCTGATGGATAAGCTTATTTATTCATTTATTTGTATTTATTTATCACAGTTCTACAAGGTAATTTTCTATTTCTCCCATCATTTTCCATGGATTTTCAAAACTGTGAAATTTCTACCCCCCAGACAGATGTGAGTAGAGCACAAGTACATGTAAGATTAGATATATGTCAGATCAAGGTAAATTAGTACCATGTTGCTTTGACTTGTTTGTGTAGCCTGTATTACTTTTTCCAAAGTGTCTAAATCTATATAAATACCTGAGATAACAGCAGTAGTGGTAGATACCAGCATGAAGTTTGTGGTCCTTGCTGTCCTTTTTGTTGGAGGTGAGCATAATATTTTTTCTTTTAATTTTAACAGCTTGGACCTGCCTCATATATATATAATCTCATGGAGTAAAATAATAAAACATTTTCTACAATATGTGTGACAGGCAGATGAAAAAGTTAGGTCATAGTCTAACCTTATGTGAAGTTTGGTATATTTGACTAAAAATATTCCTTTTTTTTTTTTTTTTTACAGTTTAAAGGCTTTCACACTGTACAATAATATTCTTATGCAACTTAGCATAGTTATTCTTCAGTTTACGATCATGTTCGTTACTTTAAAATCTGGAACTGCTTATCTTATCACAGCTTTTCAACAAGTTCATCTTAAAAGTACAAATTAAAGTTAAATAAAACAAACCTAAACCTTTTTTATGTTTTAAATTTCTTCTCAGCCTATGGGTGTGGACTTCCCACTTTCCCTCCTATTGTAAAGAGGGTTGTGGGGGGTGAGGATGTACGTCCCCACAGTTGGCCCTGGCAGGTAAACAGCATTTTTTCAAGCTCTGTGTTTATAGGCACTTAGCATAGGGGCATTTCTCACTCCCAATTATGATTACACAGATCTCCCTTCAGTATACTTCTAATGGAAACTGGTACCACACCTGTGGAGGAACACTGATCTCAGACCAGTGGGTTCTTACTGCAGCTCACTGCATCAGGTTAGCAATACCATTTATCATAGAAGTATGTACATGTCCAAGAAGGGTGGCATGGTGGTTTAGTGGTTAGCAGCGCATTCGCCCTGGTGTTTAGGTTCAAATCCCTGGTGTTCAGGTTCGAATCCCAATCTGGTGGAGTTTCCATGTTCTCCCCGTGTCCGTGTGGGTTACTCCGGGTTCTCTGATTTTCTTCCACAGTCTAAAAACATTGATTCAAGGTAAGTTTAATTTTCTAAATTGCCCCATGTAGTGTGTGTTTGTGTGTTAGTGAACGTGCACAGTGATAGATTGGCGCTCTGTCCAGGGTCTGTCCAGCGCCCAAAATGTTCTTCCCTGAATGTGCACGGGGAACCCTCCGTGACCCTAGTAGAGAATAATATGAAGAACATAATTAAATTATATGAAAGTTTGATTCAAACAAAGAAGTTTACGTGTCATAGAAAGTACTTCTCAGTTTCTACGATTGTTTCCATTACTTTTTAGTAAGAGCAGAACTTACAGAGTGGAACTCGGCAAACACAACCTAAAAGAAGTCGAAGGTGAATCAGTAGCCATCCCTGCCTCCACTATCATCGTCCATGAGAAGTGGAATTCCTTTTTAATTCGGTAATCAGCAGTGCTAATATAATAAAGCCTAAGGTGTTAATAATTACTTTAACCAAACTGAATAATTTGCAAAAGTAATGACATTGCCCTGGTGAAGCTGGAGACGCCTGTAACCCAAAATGATGCCATCATGAAAGCCTGTCTTCCTAATGCTGGTTACATCCTGCCTCATGATGCCCCATGCTATGTTACTGGCTGGGGACGCATAAAAAGTAAGTGGTAGCTTACTTTTAATTACAATACACAAACTGTCACATCAGATTTATCAACACTGAATAAACAATACTGTCAAAGGTATTCGAATGAATAAAGTAAGCTAATATTTTCAACCAAAAAATTGTTTATTTTCAAGGTTATGTATATATACACTGTATCACCTCTTTTTAGCTGGGGGTCCCATTGCCGATATCCTGCAGCAGGCTCTCTTACCTGTGGTGGACTTTCCAACCTGCACCAAGCCTGACTGGTGGGGCACACAAGTTAAAGACACCATGGTCTGTGCTGGTGGAGATGGCATTGTTTCTGGCTGCAATGTAAGTATTTATTCATCACTGACCAATAATACAGTGGCACAGTGGTTACCATGTTTGCCTCTCAGCCCTGGGGATTCCCGGTTCGAAACACAATCTGGGTGGAGTTTCCATGCGCTCCCCGTGTCCGTGTGGGTTTCCTCCCACAGTCCAAAAACATGGATTCAAGGTTAATTGAATACTCTAAGTTGGCCCATATAGAGTGTGTTTGCCTGTGTGTCTGTGAGTGAGTAAGTGAGTGTGCCCAGCGATAGACTGGCGCCCTGTCCTGGGTGTCTACCAGTGCCCGAAACGTTCCCCCTTGGATTGGTATGGGGAACCCCCCGCGACCCTAGAAGAGGATTAAACAGAGTATAATTGAATGAATAAATAAACAATACAATAAAACAATATAACAGGTGGACGGCACGGTGGCTTAGTGGTCAGCACGTCCACCTCTCAGCACTAGGAATTCCCGGTTTGAATCCCAACCTGGGTGGAGTTTCCATGTTCTCCCCGTGTCCATGTGGGTTTCCTCCCAAAGTCCAAAAACATGGATGAAGGTCAACTGAATTCTCCAAATTGCCCCATATAGAGTGTGTTTGTGTGAGTGTGTGTGCCCAGTGATAGATTGGTGTCTGTCCTGGGTGTATCTGCCCAGCGCCCGATACGTTCTCCCCTGGATGGGCATGGGGTACCCCACCGCAAATCTAGTACAGGATATAACAGAAGATAATGGATGGAATAATATAACAGGGTTATATATAACAGTAGTCTGGGATATATTTTTACTACATTATTAATACAGATATATTATCAAAGTTTACTAATAAAATTAAACAATACTCTGCAGTCAGTATATATAGTTTGTTATAATAAACAATTTCTATAAAATTTATTTTCTATGAAATAATTTAGAGGGGGCGGCACAGTGGCTTAGTGGTTAGCACGTTCGCCTCTCAGCACTAGGGATTCCCGGTTCGAATCCCCATCTGGGTGGAGTTTCCATGTTCTCCCCGTGTCTGCGTGGGTTTCCTCCGGGTTCTCCGGTTTCCTCCCACAGTCCAAAAACATGGAACAAGTTAATTGAATTCTCAAAAAATTGCCAGGTTTAGAGTGTGTCTGTGTGAGTGAGTGTGTGCCCAGCGATGGATTGGCGCCCTGTCCTGGGTCTATCTGCCCAGTGCCCGAGATGTTCTCCCCTGGATGGGCATGGGGAACCCCACCGTGACCCTAATAGAGGATAAGCGGGAGATAATGAATGAATGAATGAATAATTTAGAGGAAAAAAAAGGGGGGGGGGGGGGGGGCCGCAGCTTCGAATAACAATCAGGTTTGATGAATTTACAGGATAGTTGGTTTTCTCCATGGCTTCTGACTTGTGTTGTTCTCATTTGTAAGTCGCTTTGGATAAAAGCATCTGCTAAATGACTAAATGTAAATGTAATTTATGTGCATTTCATGTAATTTACCAGGCCAGGGCACTATGCTTAAGTGTCCCACTAAAAAGTAAAGTTAAGGCAATGAATAGCATATAAAGTTATTTGGAACTTTTTTTTCTGTTGTGTGTGTTGTTGCAACAGTTTTGGAAAGATTAACATTAATCAGATCAAACACCATTTTCAAAAATATTAATTTCATTTCATTTCATGTCCATTAAGGGAGATTCTGGTGGCCCATTGAACTGTCTGAATGCTGATGGTGCTTGGGAAGTCCATGGTATTGTAAGCTTTGGCTCTGGCCTCAGTTGCAACTATCTGAAAAAACCCACAGTCTTCACTCAAGTCAGCTCATACATAGACTGGATCAGCAATGTAAGTTTAATAAAGTCCTGCTGATATTAAATAGGCTTTAAATTCACCATATTGCAAGAACTCTGCAGGATTTTTTATTCATTTTCGGAATCACTTTAATGGAACTTATGTAAGTTTAAATCACTCTATGAAGAATATTTGCATAGTTAAAAAAATCTTACTTAGTTTATTATATGTTTAATTGTGACTTTCCTCTCTGTTACAGGCCATTGCCAGCAATTAAGAGCTGAGTGGTTGTGACTTCCCATGAATAATAAAACATGTAAAGGTTTTATGTTTGAATGTTTTGTTACTTTTTTCAGAGTTTAAGCTGATTTTTGAATTCATGATGAAAAATTAATAACTTTTACTGGTTAACAAGAAACCATCAGCACAAAATATTGCTATATTTATGTTTTATATATTTAAAAGAGCTGAGAGCAAAAAAAGCAGGTCATATAAAACAGATTTGGTCATTCATACACATAGTCCATAAATAAATTTGCGCTAATGTCATGTGTCAATGTAACATCATTATAGTTACAGTGTTCATTATGAAACATCAAAGGGGCTTTGCATTTCCGACAAAGTTAAAAGCATACAACAGTCCCAAAAAGGCGCATGCACAGACATTTTTGGAGACAGGTGCTCAAGCCAATAAAATGAATTAATCCACCTGTCGATAACTATTTTATGGATATAAAACTTAGTTCTCCCTTAAAAAGTCTTTAATTGATTTCATTGAGAAGTCCATTTTTATTGCCATTAGAGGTAATGCTGAAAGTCACATCCTAATTCTATAATAAGTTTGGCAATTGGCTAAAAAAGCCCACTCATCAAAAGAGGCTGTGAATACACATCCAAAACATGTGTCCGCTAGAAGGCTTTAGTGTCGCCAACTCAACATCTGATTGATTGAAGCATTTATTTATTTATTTAATTACTGATTGAATATTGATTTATTCTGAAGGCCTATGCAGTATTTTTACGCCATTAGAGAAGGCCCGCCACTGCCTTCACCACTGCTAAATGATGGAATGATCTGCCTAAATCTTTTCCTAACTCTTTTAATTAATAAGGTTCATTTGGATGAACCAGTACATGAAGATGAGGTACATGCAATGATCATGTGGTCGGTATGGGAGTTTTACATATGTGTACATTAACTCCAGGCTGCACTGCTCATATCATCTCATAAAATAAGAGGTATGCGCTACTCTCTCTGGTTTCCAGAAGAGAGTCCTGTGGTCCCATGAAGACACTCTTATCATCATAGGTCAGCCAGACAGCGTCCTTTTTGCTATAGCAATCACTCACATAGTGTCCTGAAAGAAAGCCAATTATATGAAAGATTATATTTCATGAGTGAAAACACACATGTGTGTACTGAAAAATTACACTTATGAAAATATCTCCAGTTACAACATAACCGTTTTATTGTGCAGTCACTGCAAACCCAGAGGAATTATATTTAAAGAGAAATTCTTAATAATTTCTCTATTTTTTACTTAGACAACAATGTGTCTCCTAAAATAAAGAAGTGCTCAGATTTGTAAAAAATCATTCATTTGTTCACTAAAAACAGGTGTCTCAATATTAACTCAACTGTTTCTCATTTAAAGACTAAGAGCTGTTTCAGTCCAGATACTGACTTACTTTACATTTATAAGAGCCACTAATAACTTTTGATGTTTTGTTTATATGCCCAGCAATAGATTGGTGCCCTGTCCTGTGCATAGGGAACACCCCCATGACCCTAATAGAGGATTAAGCGGAAGATAATGAAAATGAATGAATTTCAAGACATATTTGTCTTTTTCGTTGGTTTGTGAGTGCGCACCCTCTCTAGGTAATAAATAATACCCCATAAATTAATGAATGAGAGGTGTGAGGGGAGGAGGGCCTCAGTTGGAAAACAGGTGGAGAGCTGTGCTAAGCTTGGGATGAGACCTACTGCTATTAAAACCCATCCACCATGTCCAACAGCGATTAATGCAATATTTGTATACTTAAGGACTTTATTACAAATAATTTATATTTGCATACTGTATTTATATATATATAATAGGTAAAAACACAATCTGCATCAAAATCTCTTTATAAATCTCTTGGAATCAACTATGAGTCTGACAATGAATCTTCTCTTGTGTGATGAAGACAATAGTTATAGGACAAACTAAAACTTTTTATAAACTGGTAATTCTGCAGTATCATGTCTCATCTTTGTCTAATAGCATTATTCCTAAGCAATTTTAGGAGAAAAATCTGTGACAAAGTCTCTAAATGAGACATAAGTGAGATTACAAATAAGTCCACTGACAAATCGTAGACTCATTTTTAAACAATAAAATTTCTTAAGGAATGCATGTCGTGAGCGTTAATATCACTTGAGTAAAATTTTACCGAAGTTGACGTTGTATCCGAAATAGTTCAGGACACTGATAAGTGAATACTGGCATATCTATAACAAAGAGAAAGACAAGTAAAAGACGAAGCAAAGCTTCAGGAACAAGTCTGTCATTCCTTTATCTGCTGTATTTCTAATGAATTCAATAAATATCTAATTCATTAAAGGGCAAGACATGGCTTAGTGGTTAGCATGTTCGTCTCTCAGTGCTGGGGATCTAGGTTCGAATCCAAATCTAGGAGTTTCTATGTTCACCCCGTGCACACATGAATTTCCTCTGGGTTCTCCGGTTTCTTTCCACAGTCCACATCATGGATTGAATGTAAATTGGCTGCTCTAAATTGACCCATATAGTGTGTGTCAGTGTGAGTGAGTGTGTGCCCAGCGATAGATTGGCACCCTGTCATTACATTTACATTTGGTCAGAGCACAGAGTTGGTACAGCATCCCTGGAGCAATGAGGGTTAAGGGTCTTGCTCAAGGACCCACACTGATAACTTCACTGGACCTAGAATTTAAACCCACTGCCTTCAGATTGATAGCCCAACACCCTAACCGCTAAGCAACCACACCCTGTCCTGGGTGTATCTTCCCAGCACCCGAAACGTTCTCCCCAAGATGGGCATGAGGACCCCCCCCCTCCAATGCGACCCTACTAGAAGATTAACCAGAAGGTAGTAAATGAATGTATAGAGTGTGTTTGTGTGAGTGAGTGTGTGCCCAGTGATAAATTGGTGCCCTGCCCTGGGTATCTGCTTGGGTATCTGCCCAGGGGCCAAAACTCATTCCCATCCTCCCCCCACCCCGCCCGCAACCTTAGTAGAGGTTTAGGCGGAAGATAATAAATGAATATGAATTCATTAACACAGCATTCACTCCTGATATCTCATTCTTTTACTTTTCTTTCATTCTCTCGGACTCTCCCTCTTTTACTCCATCATTCTTACCTCTGAATATGTCTCTGTTCTTTTTGTTACTGTCACATCAAAAGAAAAATGAATATGATACATGGTTAATAAATGATA
The DNA here is from genome assembly GCA_019802435.1 of Corydoras maculifer. Taxonomy (NCBI): domain Eukaryota; kingdom Metazoa; phylum Chordata; class Actinopteri; order Siluriformes; family Callichthyidae; genus Corydoras; species Corydoras maculifer. The sequence goes on from JAFMOD010001823.1 coordinate 164,797, forward strand.
AATACTGATTGGTTTGTAAGACAGTATAACATTATTGACAAATTATTAAACAGCTATCATCACTTGAGCTGTTAGAGTTTAAAACAAACTTCTAATAATAATGTGCAATCACTAAGGTACTTTGGGCTTTGGGTGAGTGTCATGTGCGCTGTTTTCTGGACTGACCGTCTGACAGCATCTCCTCTGAAGAAGAGTCTTCATGGTAACAGAACATATCCATCCATTCTTTGTCTGTGTCTGAGCAGCTGTATCAAAGAAACAGAGTCAGTGAATGTGCGTTCTGTGTGTGTGTCATTGAAAGTGTGTTTGGGGTGCTGAATAAATCTGGCTGTTTGGACCTGGTTACAGGGAGGCTGCAC
>JAFMOD010001823.1:167655-175738 GCA_019802435.1 Corydoras maculifer
TACAGTCCAAAAACATGGATTCAAGGTAAATTAAATGCTCTAAATAGTGTGAGTGTTCCCAGCGAAAGATTGATGCCCTGTCCTGGGTGTATCTGCCCGAACCCCTCCCCGTGACCCTAGTAGAGGATTGAGTGTAAGAAAATGAATGAATGAATAAATGAATGAATGGCTCATATCAATTACCTGATTAGATTTTTTTCTGTTTCAGCATTGCAATCACTGAGTTGTTGACAGAAACTCTCTATACTAAACAGACACTGTAGAGTAGCATTAATATAGCAGCTGTTCTTAAAGTTAGGTAACCTGAAGACACACACACACAAACACAGGTTATAAATAGGTCGCTTCCAGTCTGAGATGGACAGAACTTGCTGCCTTTCATACCCCGTGTTCAACAGATGCTGTATTCTCTCTTTTTTGATACTTGGATAAAATGACACGTACTTCATTAGAATTTTCTCACGCATAAATCTAAAACAGAAAGAGAGAGATAAATAGATATAATATGTCACTTTGTGGATCCACAATATTAATAGAACTACTTCACCTCAGTATATAATGTTTGTTTCAGGTAAACAATATTACAGAATTTATCACAAAATTTACCCAAAATCATTTGAACCATCGCTGCTCTTATCAGCCCTAAAGAAAAGAGATAAAATAGTTTGATTGTCAGATGACCCCATGTTTTTTGGGGCTTACTTTCAGGGGATTTGGTTTTCTCATACAGTAATGTGAATGTGTTTGTTTCAGGTAAACCATATTACAGAATTTATCACAGAATTTACCCAAAATCAGTTGAATCATCGCTGCTCTCATTAGTCCTAAAGAAAAGAGATAAAACATTTTGATTATTAGATGACTCCATGTTTTTTGGGGCTTTATTTCAGGGGATTTGGTTTTCTCATACAATAATGTGAATGTGTTTGTTTCAGGTAAACCAAATTACAGAATTTATCACAGAATTTACCCAAAATCAGTTGAATCATCGCTGCTCTCATTAGTCCTAAAGAAAAGAGATAAAACAGTTTGCTTGTCAGATGACCCCATGTTTTTTGGGGCTTTTTTTCAGGGGATTTGGTTTTCTCATACAATTATGTGAACATGTTTGTTTCAGGTAAACCAAATTACAGAATTAATTACAAATTTTACCTAGAATCAGTTGAATCATCGCTGCTCTCATTAGTCCTAAAGAAAAGAGATAAAACAGTTTGATTGTAAGGTGACCCCATGTTTTTTGAGGCTTTTTTTCAGGGGATTTGGTTTTCTCATACAGTTATGTGAATGGAATATGTTAAAGTGTGTAAGTGTTTATAACTGATATGCCATAAATTAAAAAAATTAATAAAACCTACCAGTCTTCTCCAAAGGAGTCGTACTCTTTCACTTTAGCTTTCTTTTTCTGTTGATAATCAATAACATACAGATGAGTTGTGCATTTGAACTCAGCAATTGATTGAACTCAGAAAGTGAGCACTTACTCGAGTGAACGCAGATTTGAACCAGGATTTAAACCTGGACAAAACCTTCACTGCTTTAACCTTCTGGCTCATCTTGCTAATATTTAAAACAAAAACAAAAAAACAATGCTCACATTGTTAGGTCAACACACACTCTCATGGACTCATGCACTCACAAACACATAAGTATATAAATCTAATTGGAACACTGAAACCTGTAACATTCAAACCTGTAAGTAAACCTGTAAATTTTAAACTCTAAAACTGGACAATTAGCGCTAAATAAAACAATTGATAAGTCTGGTTAAAAAGGATTTATTATTGTGTAACTATATTATGTTTTTCAACTCAAATAAGCATATAACATGATGCATTTTGTTGAATAAAATGTGAGAAAATTTTAGCTACTAGTTCTACTAGTAAACTGTCGTTTTAATATTTTGAAGAATGGTATTTCTTTTTTGAAATACACATACACAAACACACACACACACACACACACACACACACACACACATGCACGCACGCACACACACGCACACACACACACACACACACACACACACACTATTGCATTTATTACCACACTTCTACTATCCACTTGCAAGTACTTAAATCTGATTGGCTGAGCTGTTCGTCCAGCTGTGACATCATTGATAATAATGCACACCTGTGACTGCTTCACATTCATATCAATGCATGATATACAATAAATAAATTTTCACAAAACTGCGTTCTGTAATTTCGTCACTAGATATCACTAGATAGTATTTGAAACCGGAATCCTGTTACTCAGGGTCATTGTTCACTTTAAAAAACAGACCACATTACGTTGAGGAAGACCAGATTATTAATGATTTTTCGCTTTTAATAAAAGCAACCTACTAAACACCTGCTTTCATGACAAAAACATTTAAAAACTTTAAAAACTAATTATGACTTTGTTATTTTACACAAATAATATATTTACCTTGCTAAAAGCAGAAAAGCCATCAAAACAAGACATCAAAACTGTTTTATGTAAAGCAAACACATCTCACTCAAATAACACACATTGAATGTTCTTTAATGTTAGTTCTTAAATGTTGTGTTACCATGACATTAATGGAATGTTGGGCACCTTCATTTACGAATATAGCCAATGGGCATTAGTGTATCAAGCTTTTTAAAAGTGGAATTGTTTTGAATCGGGCGAGTATAACACCCCAACTGTATATGTCCATGCAGTTCTGTATTAATATTTTCATCTACCACACCATCATACACGACATCAACAATAATCCACGTTTTATTTCAATTGTAGTTCAAAATGAAACTAAGCACAAATACTTTAGCACATTGTCATTATTATTTAATTCATTTATTCATTCAGTCATTATTTTCCGCTTAATCATCAACTAGGCTTGCAGTTCCCCATGCCCATCCAGGGGAGAATGTTTTGGGAGATACATACATACATACTATATACACACACTATATGGCGCAATTTAGAGGCAATGTTTTTGGACTGTGTAAGGACACCGGAGAACCCATGAGGAAACCCACGTGGACACGGGGAGAACATAGAAACTCCACCCAGATTGGGATTCGAACCTGAATCTCCAGATCATTATTATTTATTTATTAAATTGATCTCATATCTCCTGAGAAAATATTAATCATATATACAGCCTGGTTCAAAATGCAAATTCAAGAAAGTATATGAATATAATTTATGTATTTATATGAACAATAATGCTAATAGAAAAGTTTTTCTTAAAATCTATAGTTTTGTTGATTTTTTTAAACGGATAGAGATATTTATTGTTAAACACTTCAGATCGAAAGGCCACACACTTTTTGGGATTGACTTTAGCATTCTCTGCAACTAAGTAGTATAAGAGGTATAAGATGTTATTCAGTTAAAACACTAAAGCTTTTTTTTGTACTTATTTCATATAAAAAATTAATTCACAGATTTTTGGTAAGGGTTGTGGGGCGGCACAGTGTATTAGTGGTTAGCATGTTCGCCTCTCAGCATGGGGGTTTCAGGTTTGTATCCCAATCCAGGTGGAGTTTCCATGTTCTCTTCGTGTCCATGTGGGTTTCCTTTGGGTTTGGGTAAATAATAATGTAAGATTTTGAATAAACCCCTTATTTTAGGTTCAACCCTAAACCTATTCCATAAAAGGTCAAATCATATTCAGATCTTGAGGTTTTAATTCATTTTACACAATGTTGGATTTTTATAGGATTAATTACACGACTTCATGTTTAAGAGTAATTCATTTAAAAACACATTTCAACATTCATAATATTACTATTTGTTTCATATTTCACAACAAAAGTGCCCATGTGCAGGCTAAAGCGTTAGAGGAGACACACAGTTATCATGTTAATAAGACATCAAACTACATACAGCTCAGAGATAAAACTGTAATAAAACACAATATGTAAGACAATCGAAAGAAACATGTTTTTTTAATTATCATTTCAGCCGGTCATACTGAAAATTGTATTTTTGTTTCTATCCTTTTTAAATTTTATTGTGCGGCGACTGTAATGTATCTTGGCTCCATGTTTCCAAAGTAGCTCTTCTCCCACTCGCTCATCAGATCAAAGCTCAGAGGACGATCACAAAAGGTGCATGAAGCTGTTGCAGATGAATTTAGCGGCAGTCCAACCTCCTCCCACACATCCACCAATTTCTCTGTCCAAAACAAAACACCCAACCGTCAGATTTTCCCACATTTTAATTTCATTTATTCATTTATTCATTATCTCCCGCTTTATCCTATATTAGGGTCGCGGTGGGGTTCCCCATGCCCATCCAGGGGAAAACGTTTCGGGCGCTGAGCAGACCCAGGAGAGCAACACCCAGGACAGGGCGCCAATCCATCGCTGGGCCATTTTCATTTCAAACATGTTCAATTTTTCTTTTTTAAGTCATTTTTATTTCATCTCTTTTACCAATGCAACTCAGTTTACCAATGCAACTCAGATTATGCAAGAATACAAATTTCAACTTCAATTACCAGGATTAAACACATTCTGCGCACAACTTTTTCACTCACCCACAAAGTAGTCCATCATAATGGGGTTGTGAAAAGGGGATGGAGCCAAACGCAGCAGCTCTTCTCCACGTGCCACAGTCGGGTAGTTAATGGCTTGTACATAGATGTTGTGTCGTTCTAGGAGAATGTCACACACTTTGGAATTCTTCTCTGCATTTCCAACCTGAAAAATTAACAACAAGCCTTTCTTATAGCATTATATTATATATCAAATATAAAACATTAATTCATTCATTATCTAGTGATTAATCTTCTATTAGGGTCACAGCGGGTTGAGTTTCGGGTGATGGGCAGATACACCCAGGACAGGGCGCCAATCTATTGCTAGGTACACTTACTCACACAGACACGCACTTAAACACACTTTTGGGGGCAATTTAAAACATTCAATTGACCTTAAATCCATGTTTTTGGATTGTGTGAGGAAACTGGAGAACCCTTGTGGACAAGGGGAGAACATAGAAACTGCACCCAGATTGGGACTCGAACCTAAATCCCCAGTGCTGTGAGGCAAATGTGCTAATTACTAAGCCACCATGCCACCCAATATAAAATATGATATATATTTATTTTTAAAAAGTAATGTAATCTATTCTGCATATTTATATTCTATTTTAATGTGCTCACTGCTGACAATTTAGAATGTATTATAGAGCAATATATTTAAACATGGTGCTGCATTGTGTTGGTGTCCCGCTGAGCCTCCAGGCTTGTAGTAAGTTGGACAAGACAACAAAAGGCATTGTGATGGCTGCATGTAAAATATGTATCATTAAACTCAAGTGTTGTCCAGCGATAGATTGGCGCCCCGTCCTGGATGTATCTGCCCAGTGTCTGAAACGTTCTGCCCTGGATGGGCATGGGGAACCCCCCCCCACGACCCTAATAGAGGATAAAGCGGAAGATAATGAATGAATGAATAAATGAATGAATGAATAAACTCAGTGTTAATATTCTAATTGTTAATAGGTGTATAGTCTTTATTATGAAACAGGTGGTTCGGGTCCTTAAATCTGATTGGCTGGGCCGTTTGTCCAGCTGGAACATTATTACACACACATCACATTCATATTCACACTATAACACACACATCACATTCATATCAATGCATTAATACAATAGTTTTATATGTTTTTTATAAACTGCCTTTTGCAATTTGGTCACTAGATGGAAGTATTTGATTGTTAGAAAACCCTGAAACCTGTCAATCAGTAATCAGTGTTCACTTTAAAAATCGGACTAAATTACGTTGAGGAAGACCAATTTATTATGGCTTATGCTTTTAATAAACCCATTTATGAATCAAACTACGTTTTTTATTATAGTGTGTTTGTAACTATTTTCTACAAGCAATCAAACACTCGAGGTTATGTATTATTGTGAATAAATCATGGAAAAGAGGTGTAACTGTACTTTGCTACGATTCGTGCCCAATAACACCACTTTCCTGTGATTTATTCACAATAACGCACACACTTTCATGCCTTATTGCTTTATTAAACAAATTTACAAATGCTGTTTGAAAACCAATTCATTCTCTTACATACAAGTAACTGAAGTAAAGAGATGCAAGTACGAACCCGGATGGGGATGATATGGCTAGGGCAGTTGATAACAGGCAGTCCTGCATCCAGCAGTAACTGCCGCATATGCTTTACATTCCTCTGATGAGCTCTACGGAGAACCTGACCTTCTGAGCTCATCAGAACTTTCACCGACTCCAAAGCCCCTGCCAGCACCATGGGAGGCAGTGAGGTGGTGAAGATAAAGCCGGCTGCATAGGAACGCACCGTGTCCACCAGAGCGGCCGTGCTGGCTATGTAGCCCCCCACACAGCCAAATGCCTTCCCTGCAAACACCATTCAACTCATAAATGATGAGAATGATTTCCTTTTTATGCACTAAATACATAATTTAAAAATTGTTAAAAAGAATGGCTAACCCAGGGTTCCAGAAACGATGTCAATCTTATCCATGACGCCATCTCTTTCTCCGACTCCTGCTCCATGAGCACCATAAAGACCTACTGCATGGACCTCATCCACAAACGTAAGAGCTCCATACTTGTGTGCAACATCACAAAGTTCCTCCAAAGGGCATATGGCTCCTAAAATGAAATCAAAACAAAGAAATGATGATGAACTGAATTAACTTCATGTTATCATTTAAAACATTTAACCCAGGGGTGTCCAAACTTTTTGCAAAGAGGTCCAAACTTGATGAAGTGAAGATGCCCGGGGCCAAGAATTCCTTCTGGTATTTATTCACCCAAAAAGTTAAGCACTGTTATAAAACTATTTTTATTGTCACAATTACCTTAATCTTCCAAATGGCAATGTAACCGAATATAAGCAACTCAGACGCGAACAACTCTAAATATACACTTTTTTCATATCTGGAGAGTCAGAGAACATTAAACAAACTGTATAGAATACCTTAAATTTAAGGTGTTTAATTTAAGTTTAAGGTTCAGCGGCTCCTCTGTCGCATTCATGAATAAAAGAAAAAAAATGTTATTCATTAATTTATTAAATCAGTAGTTGTGTCAGGGGCGGCTTAGTGGCTTAGTGGTTAGCACGTTCTTCTCACAGCGCTAGGGATTCCCGGTTCGAATCCCAATCTGGGTGGAGTTTCCATGTTCTTCCCGTGTCCGCATGGGTTTCCTCGGGATTCTCCGGTTTCCTCCCACATTCAAAAAACATGGATCAAGTCAACTGAGTTCTCCAAATTGCCCCATATAGAGTGTGTGTGTGAGTGTGTGCCCAGCGATAGATTGGCGCCCTGTCCTGGGTGTATCTGCCCAGCGCCTGAAACGTTCTCCCCTGAATGGGGGACCCTAATTTAGGATAAAGTGGAAGATAATGAATGAATGAGTTGTGTCAGAAGCGTCTGTTTTCAGGTTAATGAGAAATAATCAAAAACACTTTCTCTGCTGCCCTCTAGCGGCCACTGAATATCTGATACGATATGTCCACAATTCTTCCAGAGTCAATGAGGCACACACAGACAGTATTACAATGGGGCTGCCCTCGTGTGGTAAAAGACGGAATTACATTTAAACGGTTTATTTATTCTGACAGAGCAAGCGAGCCTTCAAAACACATTATAATCCCGGGACGTTTGGAATCTGGCCTAGAATCATGCCTGATTTTACCAAAGAATCTTAGCAACTGATCCCCCCCACACCAAACGCATGTTATCAAGGGGCAGGTTAGCTCAGTGGTTAGAGTGTTGGGCTATCAATATGAAGGTTGGGGTTCAAATCCCAGGTCCACTGAAGTTACCAGTGTGGGTCCTTGAGCAAGACCCTTAACCCTCATTGCTCCAGGGATGTTGTGATTAACCCTGTGCTCACCTTGTAAGTCACTTTGGATAAAAGCGTCTGCTAAATGACCCAATTCAATTTATCAATACCAATAGAATGTTATCAATACCAATAGCATGTCCATCGAAAGGAAACTAATTTACTGATATAAATTTTATATATTTATATATATATATATATATATATATATATATATATATATATATATATATATATATATATATATATATATATATATATATATA
>JAFMOD010001823.1:181442-200528 GCA_019802435.1 Corydoras maculifer
TAAACTGCACCCTGATACCCAGCCAGTCCTGAATCAATAAAGAGACATTTAATAAAATTAGACTGTAAAAATTAAAGATTTAAAACAATATTTCAGCCAAGTAACAGGTTTGAAGGCCTATGATCACATTTATTTATTACTATTTGGTGCTTTGAAAATAATTTAGTTACAAATAATTTACTGTTCTCCTTAAAAAATCTTTAAAATAAATTTGACTTTTGTTGAAAAACCTGACATATTTAATATTTTAAAACCAAAGATTTATACTGCGATTAGACTTTTATTTCTGATTCAGTGTTCGTTTATAGCACTTTAAATATAAATGTGTCGACAGTATGAAATTATAATTAACATGAATAAATACATTATTATTCAATTAATACAATAAACATTAAACAGCAGCTTACCTGTTGACCTGCACTGAGGACGAACTTCTGAACATTAGCAAATGCAACAGTTCAAGTGGGATGAGCAGTTTACTTACCACAATAAACACAGCTGAACCCACCTTCTCTCTCTCTGTCTCACACACAAACACACACACACACACACACACACACCCTACTGCCACACGTATTTTTGTAAAAACTTACATTCTGCATGCAGTTATTGTAATAAACAACATTATAGATATTCATTTAAGAAATTTAAATTGATGTAATAAAATTAAAATTATTTTTAAATTTTTCTGTGTCTTGATTTTAAGAAACTCAAAGATTAAACATATTCACTTATTGTCCATGTTCTTAGTTCCACTTACAATAAAGATGGACTTTGTAGTTCTACAATTCCAGACTGTAGTCCATTTGTTTGTGGACTACAGTTCATACCATGTTAGTCCCCTTTACTGTTCTAATGATCAGGACCCCAATAGTAATACCTTCAGAGCAGGTATTATTTGGTTGGTGCTTTATTCCTATCCCAGCAGTGTCACTGAGGTGTTTGAATGAAACTACAGCAGCACTGCTGCACTAAAACCCCCTCACTGCATCAGTGTCACTGCAGAACTGACAACAAATAATCCACCACCCAAATGATACCTGTTCTGTGATGGTTCTGTTCATTAGAAAACAGAGAACCAACAGGCGACGGGAAAAAAACTAAGAAAACAGATGTACTACAGTACAGTATCGGTAATTGTAAAACTACAAAACTAATAAAAAGTCCATCTATATGGTAAGTGAAGGAAACAGACAATAAAGCATGAAGGGGGTGTGTCTAAACTATTGACTGTTTATTGTAATATACAATATATTCATTCATTCATTCATTATCTTCCACTTTATCCTATATTAGGGTCGCGGTGGGGTTCCCCATGCCCATCCAGGGGAGAACGTTTCAGGCGCTGGGCAGATACACCCAGGACAGGGCGCCAATCTATCACTGGGCACACACTCACTCACACAGACACACATGCATACACACTCTATATGGGGTAATTTGGAGAACTCAATTGACTTGATCCATGTTTTTGGACTGTGGGAGGAAACCGGAGAACCCGGAGGAAACCCACGCAGACACGGGGAGAACATGGAAACTCCACCCAGATGGGGATTCGAACCGGGATTCCCTAGTGCTGAGAGGCGAACATGCTAACCACTAAGCCACCGTGCCGCTATACAATATATATAATATATAATATCTAAAAATAACAAATACAATTAAATCAGATTAAAAACTGTACTTTATTTGAAGTATAAATGTAATATAAACTGATCCATACAGCATCCGTTTAGCGATCTTGTATTTAAATCATAATCTACTCTTTCATGTGCTGCTTCTTGAAACAACTAAAATGGTCCGGCCAATTAATCATTTTATTCATTAAATCTGATTAACATTTAAACTTTTTTGCCTTTGTTATCTTTTACATCAAAATTGATTTAGAAATATTTAAAATCAAGGAAGAAAACTTACACAAGCATACACATGTCCTACATACTTACATTCTTTAGTTTGTAAAATAATAGCATTTATACACGACACATCGTTCACTTCAGGTTTGAATGATTTTGACAATGCGCTTTAGCAATAAATGAAATGTGCACGATCGCCTCCAACAAGAGGGGTGCTGCATCACCCTGAGCACCATCAGAAGTCTAAATTATTAACACAATTTTGTCTAAATAGTCCATTTATACATATTAACCATAATATCATTTTAATGAAATGAATTCCTACACACCGTGCAGTAAAGTCAGCTTCAGTTAAAATCATGTCTGCACAGGTTATCAATCAGCTGCCCTTTAAGGAAAGTACTTCATGTTAGTAAATAGTTGATTTTTAAGATAAAAGTTACTTCAGTTTCAGTGTTTCCTTATCTTAGTATCGTACATAATTTACTGCATAAACAGAAACATGGCAGAAAATGTATTCATTAAGCTACTATGGTGTTTAGCACTTTTTAAACTAAGCAAAGTAATTACATCCACATAAGTTAATTAATAAAATAATATTTAAATATACAACAGTGTCCCTTGTGCAATAACAATGTTCTCCAAGTTTTCGAACGATATTTTCTTCACAGTAACACCATTGAGCAGGGCAAGTCTGTAACATTGTCACATTTTGTGCTAACGTTATTTTATACATTCAGTAAATATTTACATATTTACTGTGAATATTAAAATATTTACATGGCAACTTATCATCACATTATATCTGAGAGACCCAGGGAAAAAAAATCTTGAAAGAGCAAAAGCATTAAGTTTTTATCTGGTGATTTCCTCCAGCGGCACTCGGTGGGATTGAGGAATTAGCACCAGCTTGAACATCTGCAAAGCCCATTCTCTGTCTCCTTTTCCGCTGCTCTGTCATCTGAACATGAATTAAGCAGAAGAACGATGAGCCAGCAAGATGATGTAAATCTAAATACAGTGCTGCTGTTTCTGGTTTTAAGGATATTAATGACATGTACACATAATTTATCCCCATTGTTTCTCAGATCAAAAATACGTATATATAATGAGAATGTATTATTATTTATTGATGCATATTTTAGCTAAGAGGTTAAATTTTCCTTGGACCACAATACAAACATTCAGTGCTACGTGAACCTTAATACAAGATGAGTATTAGCTTAAATATAATGTGTGGCTGACTTCAAGTTCAATAATTTAAATGTTATTAAAGCAGGACACAGGGTTATAAGGTCATATTTATGTAATAAACCCCAAATTTATTTCCAATGTATATTAAATGAAATGTAAAATAGACAGCAGAAGGTGGTTTACTTAGCAATTACTTTTTAAAATAATTTCTTTCTTCGTTTATAGTTATAAAATTGAAAAAGACAGAGTGCATTGAAACATACAAGGGAATATTTTATTTTAAATTCCATCCATTATCTTCCGTTTTATCCTGTATTAGGGGGGGGGGGGGTCCCATGCCCATCTAGGGGAGAACGTTTCCACCATGCCGCCCTTATTTTAATTTAACTTCCAGAAATAACTTATAAATTTCATAATTATCTACAATGGTTCTTGCAATTTTTTAAATATTTATTTACAAATTTGACCTAAAATGAATGTAAATATAATAGTAAATAATTCTTAACATATTGTAGTTATCAGATGTGAAAGTGATCATGATAATAATAGAGAGCATCTGGCGCCGTTGTCACTGCGAATAGAGGGCAGAAATCTCACATCTTACGTAGAACACCACACGCTGCAAATGAATGGTCTGCGTCCGAGAAACAAAGTTGAAAAAAAGTTCTCACCTGTTCTTTCAGCTCTGCTAATTGGCCGGTGAGGTGTGTGACCACTTTCATAGTGTCAGAAAGTTTGTCTTGTAGGATCCTCATTTCATTCTGCTCCCCTTCATCATCGTTCACGACCAAAGACATGGCCTGCATGCGTGGAAACCAGTCCAAGTTCTTGTTCTAAAGCCCACAGTACAGATGTGATAAAAACAGTGATAACATGTGCTTAATAATCAAACTCTCAGTAATCACAGGTGCATATGGAAAGTTATGGTATAAATATGTGGATGGTTGAGGCCAAAATATATACCTAAATTGTATCAGGGTATTAACAAAATACTTTAGATAGGAGATGTTGATTGGCAACTACAACTGGAAAGAAACTCTACCCTACACAAAGTGCTGAAAGATGGACAATTGTTTCCATTTACCTACTCTGCCTCCATCCCACCCCATGTCTTCAGGCTACAATAAGCATTTTTGTTTTTCAAAACATTAAGATGATTTAGCTAAGCATAGGCTATAGGTAAAATAAACAAAACAACAAAATTCAAGAAAGCACTAATATATCACCTTTATCATATGAGCCACATAGCTCTCAGGACCTGTGTAGTCTGTTCTGTTCTTCTCTCGAACCAGTACGATGAAGTACAGATAATTCCAGATGTTGTGCTCCAATTTAATGTGCTCCTCAAAAGAGACAGTCTTATTGTCAAACTTATCCCTCTCAAGACCTTTGGACGAACACAAAACAAAGTTTGAGAACTCATTGGATGCAGAACCTTTTCTAGTTTATTTTTTGGTAGGAATCCGAACTTAAGATCATACCACAAATAAAGCATGTTGTCTTCAAGATCTCCTCTTTCTTCTGCTTTTCACTGCGCAGATCCGCAAATGTGTCGATAATCACACCGAAGATCAAGTTCAGGACAATGATGATAACAATGAAGTAGAAAAGCAGGTCGTACACAACTCGAGCAGGAAACAGAGGTTCCTATAAAACAAAGACCATATACTGCATTTTTTTTCTGGCAGTAAGGAATACACCCAGCACCTATTTTATTAGGTATACTTGGTTGATGCACCTATTGTAACAAAAAGTACTACATGCATTAATTAAAGAAATAAGTTCACTGAAAACAATGCTTTCTTAGTATGATTTTTTGTCTATTAAACGAGAGTAAATAAATTTCTTACAGTTAACACTTAATTGCTATTTAGCTGTCTAATCCAGCTCTATTTGGAAGGCGAAAAAAGACCCTGAAAAGCTCACAGGTATTTTGCAAAACATAAACAAAGAAAAACACATTTACAGACACATTCATGCAATAGCTATTTTGTATATTAAATTTACCGGACTAACATATTTTTTGACTGTGACATGTAAAGTTTATACAAAAAGCAGTTTGGTGACACACTAGGAAACAAGAGGCAGGACTTTCTTGCTGTGAGTTACTAATAACATATTGCATTACATTAGTAAATTTACGTTTTGGTCATTTAGCAGACGATTTTATCCAAAGCTACTTACAAGGTGAACACAGGGTTAATCACAACATCCCTGGAGCAATGAGGGTTAAGGGCCTTGCTCAAGAACCCACATTGGTAACTTCAGTGGACCTACGATTCAAACCCCCCAATCTTTAGATTGATAGCCCAACGCCCTAACCACTGAGTTTCCACGCCCTATTGATTGCAGTTTATACGTAATCTGATATTCAAATTTCGTCCTTTGGTAAAATAGAATAAGACGCATTAAACCAAGAGGATTATTGTAAATTTTTATTATGCATTGACTAATTCATCGCTAGGTTTATGTAAAATCAAGCTCAGGTTCTAATCAGTCTGTTTAGAGATCAGTAAATGGAATCATCCTGGTCTAAAATCTAATTCACTTGCCTATTCAGAAAAGTGTATGTGATATGTTTTTGCCACAAAGTGTCTGCATAAAAAAGAAAAGGTGATACTGTGAACATCTGCTTACATTTTTTGAAGGTTTTCGAAGGACATCTCCCACTCCTCCACCATTTCGTAGACCATGATTTAGCACTGTGATGATGCACATCAGCAGTGTGTCACAAGCTCGCTCTGTGTTGTCTGGTTCTGTAACAGATACACAAATTAACACACTACAAATTTCATACAAAACCAAATTGATGATTGTTTATATGAATAAAAATAGAATAGTGGTGTTTTACAACATTCTAAAGCCCATGATAAAAATCAATATGCTGGTGTTTCTGTCTCTCTTACCCTCTCTGAGTGTCTCTCTCTCGCTCTCTCTGTGTAAGTGCATGTTGGAGTTTCTGTGTGTGTGTCTGTTTATGTGTTACTGTTGGTTCTCTTCCAGTTTTAAGCAGCTGAGAGAACTTCATTAACATTACATTACCTTAGGTGTGAAATTATATTTTGTGTTAACTGATCTACACGATTGAACTCGATAGACCTTTATTTGTCCCACAATGGGGAAATTCACATATATGTGTAGCTTAAAGATGCATTAATTTAAGAAAAAGCAGAAACCTTCTGCTGTTATAAGTCCAGTCTCTTCTTTGCAGCCCACTTCATCTGTGCTGCAGCTGGCATCAATACTCTCAGAACCTGAGGAAAGAAGTAAAGCACCAATTTTCAGTTACATTACGAATGTTAAAAAGTATGTATATATTCATATACATACATTTCGTCCAGCCATGACATTACTGACAATAACCTCTGACGACTTCACATTCATATCAATGAGTGATATACATTTATTGCCAATGATTTTTATACACTGCGTTCTGGAATTTGTCCGCTAGATGGCAGTATGTGATTGTTAGAGAAATTGGAAACCTGTCAATCAGCGATTAGTGTTTACATAATATTATTAGCCTATTATGATCACCTCTCATATCAAATGCAGATTTAGACCCAGTTTGTAACATTTTTGAATTAATAGCGACATATCGGCTGTAATTCCTGCAGTCAATCATCATTCTTTTGCAATTCCAGATTTATTATTTACCAATAAATATAATTTATTCAATACTTCCATTCTAAAATAAAAATATGACATTTTTAAAAATGAAATGGCTTTTCCTTCACTAAATGTTTTTTACTAGATCAACGTATACTAAACTCAGTTTAAAATTACATTTACTTTGTATTTTTACTCTGCATTTTTATGTCACCCACCACTTTTTGTCACAGGCAACATATTTACCTGTGCCTTCCAGGTGATCCACCTCCATTATGAAATCATCTCGGAGACAGAGGAAGCCCACAATAGAAAACAGGTAGACAAGAATAATGGCCAGCACTGCAGTGAGGAGGATAGATCGACCGTTACGTGTCACACTCTTGATCACATTAAAAAGGGTTTCCTCACGGTAAATCAAGTCGAAAAGCTGGAAAAGAGTATTAATAAATGTATTAAAAATACATTGCCTGTTAGTGTGATTATTTTTTTTATTTTAAAATACAGTATATTGCATAGATATGTTTGTAATTGTAACTCTCATTGCTATTTTTATGTTTGTACACACTTACATATCTTTCTCTAGCATTTGAATGTACTAAGTGCTGGTTTTCTACTGTAAAATACTTATTATATATTTTTTTCAATTCATACAATATAATTTTCTGGGTTTTTTTTTATTATGTCTTTCATAAATAAGGTGCACCTACTATAAATATTACAGACTTCTTTATTCTTTGTATGTAGTTACATATGCAAATAACTTTTGATATACACACACGCACACACACACACACATCACTATAGTCATTGATAAATGAATTATGATATTTACCATTAGGCTGTAGAAGAGCTCATGAACACAAAGACCCAGAGTGCAAGTGAAGACGTAGCCCAAATGGTACAGGAACTCCACATCCATCACCATGGCTTTGTAACCCATGATAAATGTACCGTTATTACCCACAAAGCTCACTACATACACCACCTTATTGAGGAGCTGGGGGAAAGTAACAGGTATAGCAGTTATGAAGACAGTGGCACAAATTCTGCATTAACTTAATTTACACAGATGTCATATGCAAGTGTTGTCACTGCTTAAATTACGATACTATATTATATTTTGATGAAGTGTAAATATGATGGCAGAGTCTAGTCATCATGGAACATGAGCTTCAGTACAAAATTAGTGCCCAACATCACAAGGGCTGCTTTGTTCGAATGCAACAAATTCATGTAAATTATTTCAATATTAATGTGAGTGTTTTTTAAAAGAGATAAATGTATGCAATTGTGATAATTGGCTGTGCAAATATACATACTGTATTTAAATTATATTCATATCACAAAATGATCATACAGATGCTGTTGATTTTGTTAGAGCACAATATAAAGTGCAGGAAGATTTTGGTTGTCTGTGAATAATTTTACAAATGTAATATTAGTTTTTATGCTATTTAATGAAATGCTAGTAGACACTGTATGTTTATTGATTCTGAGTTGTGGGAACAAACTGGGAACTATATGTGTAGTTATGTTCATTATGAAAATACCTTGTTAATAAAGTTGTTGTACATACAAACATACATTTTGTTTGTAAATTTGTCCTGCACTCTAAAACTAAATGATGACTCACATTAATAGTTCCAAGCATGATGAGAGTAGGCCCAATGCCAAAATGGTAAATGAGACGAAGAATGACAGAGATGGTGAGGAGCTGCAGACCATAATGTTGTGTCAACAAGCCCAAAACAGACAGACCAGAAAAGATCCAGAACAGCATGTACAACAACGAGTCGTCAATAGAACCTGCAAAAAACAGAGAACCAGAATAAAGAATGATAAACAAGAACAAAATTATTACATTTTCAAGAAAGCTTTCAGAAATTAAGAATTAAAATTTGAGTATAAAAAATGACTCAAAGAAATTTATAATATGATTCCCATTATAGTTTAAATTAACAATTAATTATTGTTAAAAATATCCAGTTGTGAAATTTTACCTTTAGGTTATGTAATAATGATAATATTGAAATAAAAACACAAACAGGAATGCTGCTGATGAATGTATCCAAATTTTGTAAATTGGGTTTAAATAAAAACATGTGCTGATGGAGGGAATAAAATTATGTACGTTGTTCAGCATCGAATGGGAAGAAGAATGCGATGATGAGGTTAATGAAAACAGCAAGGTTGAATGAGATGGTCCCCCATATTGACATTCTCCCAGAGAACCAGAACAGAACAGGCATACCTGTAATGGGCAAAAGTTAATAAAAGCTCACATTACAACAAAGAAAAGACAAATCTACATATAAAATTATCTTACTTCAAGGTATATTATATTAGTTATTAATATTCATTCATTATCTTCCACTTTATCCTATATTAGGGTCGCGGGGGGGTTCCTCATCTCCATCCAGGGGAGAACGTTTCGGGCGCTGGGCAGATACACCCAGGACAGGGCGCCAATCTATCGCTGGGCACACACTTACTCACACGCACACATACACACTCTTTAAGGGGTAATTTGGAAAACTCAATTGACTTAATCCATGTTTTTGGACTGTGGGAGGAAACCAGGGAACCCGGAGGAAACCCACGCAGACACGGGGAGAACATGGAAACTCCACCCAGATGGGGATTCGAACTGGGAATTGATTATTGAGATTATTACTACTGATTAACTATTGGGATTGTCTGATAGCTGAAAATTATGCTTTGTAACAGGTACATGTTTTCCTGTATGTAAACATAAATGCTTTATATTTATTTGAATATTCATTATAACTAATTGTTATATATTACTTAAATAGTCTTTAAATTAGATTAATATAAACAAAAACAAGTTAATTTCGGGACTTACTGCGCAGTTTCTTTTGCCATTCCATTTCATTATGCAAGAAAGCCGTCTGCTCAAAGAAGTTTGTGACCTTGCTGCCCTGTTCATCCTGCTCCGTGGTGGTGAAGACACGGAACTTTGATTCCTCTGTTAGGTATTCACAAATTGGGTGGATGGGATACACAATTTGCTCCATGCTGCGATCATCACGTACGATCTGATTAATAAAGCAATAATGTTTTTATGTCAATGCATTTTACTCGGATTTTGTAACTATGCACAGAATTATTTTGTTATACTCATGGGAAATGTTCAAGAACATTCTGACCTCAATCTGAGAAGTGTGTTTGGCATAGAACTCCAGAGGTTCTTCCTGTTTAACTTCAGATGGAACTGTGGCTTTCAGCATGCTGAAAAACTGCCCCTTGTTTAAACCACCCTGAATTCCACACAAGAACATAGACATTAAGTGACATTCTAACCCCAATCTCATTCAAATTGCAATTAAATATTATACCACAGGAGAGATGCCCTCTTCCTCCAGCTCTTCTTTTGTTTTCTTTGGTGGTTTAAGCAGCGTGAGGAGAGTCTTGTTGTGTCGTGCCAGCTGTACAGATTAAGATAATAATTAAATAGAAGCTGCATAATACTGGTGGTCCAACAAGTTTACAACAAACAAAAAAATGTATAGACAAAGACATAGTTTTGACCAATTTGGGCAAAATCAGCCCAGATCTAAAGATTGAATCTGTTTAAATTTGATTTATGAAGGCAGTGTGCATGTTTAATGCATTCAAGTCCAATATTTAGTTAAGTGTTTACTGTCTTTGCAGATATTCATAAAGGTTATTAAAATATAATTATATGAAATGTAATATATTATAGGGGCAGCACGGTGGCTTAGTGGTTAGCACGTTCTCCTCTCAGCACTAGGGATTCCCGGTTCGAATCCCAATCTGGGTGGAGTTTCCATGCTCTCACCGTGTCCGCGTGGGTTCTCCGGTTTCCACCGCAGTCCAAAAACATGGATCAAGTCAATTGAATTCTCTAAATTACCCCATATAGAGAGTGTGTGTGTGTGTGTGAGTGAGTGTGTGTGCCCAGCGATGGATTGGCGCACTGTCCTGGGTGTATCTGCCCAGCGCCCGAAACGTTCTCCCCTGGATGGGCATGGGGATAAAGCGGAATATAATGGATGGATGGATGGATGGATGGGTAATGTACTATAAATATTTAAAGCTTTTGAAATACCTAAATCATTCAATCTAAGTTAGTAATTCCTACCTCCTAGGATGTAACACAATAGTACTGCGGAATTTGTATAATAACCTACATGCCCAAGAGGACAGTCGATTAGTTCCATAGTATTCTGCTTTTAAGAAAGAGCCTGTTTTATATGAACCACATTTAATATTCTAATTGTTTTTTTTAACCACAATTTAGCATTTGCGAACCTGTAATGCCAGGATGTAGATGTTATGTCCAACTTCTCTGGGTGACACTTCTGATTCCTCGCAATCAGTCTCCTGGACATAAGCCTTCTTTATCACCTCAACCTGTAATCCAATAAGACTGTGGTTAATTAAGTTTATATTTATGTGGCATATATATCAAATCAAAGTATCAATTAGGTGATAACCAGTTCACGAGGTCGCAGGTTAATGAGGATCCTCTCTGCGTTTTCACTGTCATGCCGGCTCTCCATCAAGGCAAGTAAAAGCTTTGAGGCGTTGTCCTGTCAACATGTCAACATTGCTTTAAAATAATAAATGTGGCCTTTTTATATATAAACAATAAACCTAGTGTTATATTGCTTTAAGATAACTTACAACTCTTTCAGTTAAAAGTACATTTTGAAATGAATTAAAGCACAACTTTAATTCTTTAAGGAAATTAACTAAACAATATGTTTTATATTTAATAAAAATATAATAAGATAGACGTTAATGGAAATACCTTCAGCTGAAGCACCAACTCCATCCGGTAGCGACAAAGAGGGCTGATGTCATTTAAAATCAAGGCAGTGATGATGTCAATCCCATTGCACTCATGGGTTACAATACATGTCTTTACACAAAGGAAGAAAAACACCAAGAAACGCAGTTAAAATTGCCTGTAATTAGCTTTTGAATTACAGTTTGTACTAATTACTTGATATCTAACTGTAAACGGTCTTATTACTTTAGAGCGTTTACAGTTTTGGAAGTGAATGATCCAGTAATCGCACATGTATGTACACATGTATATGACGATGTATACGACACATCTATTTGAACTTGTCAGATATGTGGTAAGATTTTAAATTGTACTTTTTTTTCCACTTTTCTTTCAATATTTTGTGAAACATGTCAGAAGCAATTTTTGCCTATTTAGTCAATCGAGCATTTTGAAAATCATAAGATGATGTAAAATAACAAGACAATTCTAAAGTGTTCAGTATGTTTGAAAGGCCTTCGAAGCAAAAAGTTCTTTTTAATCGGAATTTAAAGAATTCTGAACAGAATGTTAATCTTTGTTAACAGGTTTATAGCCCTGCCCCATTTTTACTCTAGTTGCAATAAATGATAAAAACATCTGTATAATATAGCACTGCAGCTTTTATATTCACCAATTAAAGACCTTTTGGCAGCCAAAACATTTAAGGTTCTTGTTTTAAATGAATTGTAAATGTCATGAAAAATTATTAAAATTTGGATGTATGAAACATTTTAGATTCCATTGGTTAAGATAATGTGGCTAAAGAATTCCACACAGTGTTGAAGATAGTTGTGTAATTGAAACCTGACCTGGTTCTCCTGACATGGCCCCTGGCAATACTCTGTGAGAGTCTCCAGGGTCTGGGTGATGAGTTCCACGTTGTTTTCATTGATGTACAGACCCAGCAGGCCCAGGCCTCCTGTAGTACTGCCACACATAATATCTAAGAACTGCAGAGTCTCACACACCAAGTTATAGTTGGTCTTGTTGTTTTGGGAACGGAGGAAATTCTAAAGAGCCAAAAACAAAACCAACAGTAATATTTAATATAAAATAAAATGTATTAAATATCCATCCATTATCTTCCGCTTTATCCTATTAGGGTCGCGGGGAGGTTCCCCATGCCCATCCAGAGGAACGGCTCGGGGGCTGGGCAGATACACCCAGAGCAGGGCACCAATCTATCGCTGGGCACACTCACTCACACAAACACTCTATTTGGGGCAATTTGGAGAATTCAATTGACTTGATCCATTTTTTTGGACTGTAGCACTTTAGGGTAGGAATACTAAGATAAAAAATGTAAAAATTATTTACTTTTAAAAGGACTTAGTTATTAATAGTAAAATTAATAAAAAATTAATAAAAAAATTTTAAATATCATGAATCAATTTTTTTTTATTTGTCAAAATCTCAACGTAAAGACCAAGAGCAGAATCTGCTGTTGAGTGTGTGTGACCTTTAAGCCCACAGTTATTCAAGTTTCAGTTATTTAAGTAATCTGTGAATATGTGTGCATTTAAACTCAGATTATAGTGTCCTGTTTATAGTGAGCGTGGCACGGTGGCTTTGTGGTTAGCACGTTCGCCTCCCGGTTCGAATCCCTATCTGAGTGGAGTTTCCATGTTTTCCCCGTGTCCACGTGGGTTTCCTCCGGGCTCTCCGGTTTCCTTCCACAGTCCAAAAACATGGATTAAGTCAATTGAGTTCTCCAAATTGCCCCATATAGAGTGTGTCTGTGTGTGTGAGTGTGTGCCCAGCGATAGATTGGCGCCCTGTCCTGGGTGTATCTTCCCAGCGCCCGAAACTTAAGGATAAAATGTAAGATAATGGATGGATGGATGAATGGATGTTGAAACATTGACTGCCTTGCCTGAAGATCTTGGTTATGGTTCTCACAGAGAAGTTGAAGAAAACGCAAAATGGGTTTCATAATCAGGACTGAAGGACCCATCTCAGCTTCTACTTCCTGTTGCTCAGCTGCATTGTTGGCTTGAGCATTGGGCTGACCATATGAAGCCGCACCACTTGCATCATAAGCCGATCCTAAATACAGAAAAACCATAATTTGACAAAGTCTTTATAATGTTATCTGTGCTTCATATACTGTATATCCTGTGTGGGTTTGTCACCACACAGCAGTAGTTTGCATTTTACCTGGCTCTAGTTCTTTTTCATCTTTGGCCTTGTTGCTCATTTCACCCACGTTGACTGAAATAGTGCCTTTAATATCCAGCTGTGCATCTTTCATACGATCATTTAAGACTTTAAAGAACTTTTCCGACTTGTTGTCGCCCATCATCAGCTTGTAGAAGGAGTTCTAAAATGCAGATATATAAAAAAAAGAAAAAGAAATATACACAATAAAACCAAGAGTATATGCACATCTCTTAGAGCTTGGCAACACAGTTGAAAAGTAAAATACAATTTTACAGATTTCAAAAACTTTTTTTTAATTTAATTCTTTTAAATAGCAAAAGTGTGGAAAAGGAGCATGCAAAGCAAGTTCCATTATTTCATCATTTACTGGGTTTGTTTTGCAGGAACTATCAATCTGCAAAATGTGAAACAAGGGCAGCACGGTGGCTTAGTGGTTAGCACGTTCGCCTCTCAGCGCTGGGGATTTCGGGTTCGAATCCCAATCTGGGTGGAGTTTCTATGTTCTCCACGTGTCCGTGTGGGTTTCCTCCGGGTTCCCGATTTCCTCCAACAGTCCAAAAACATGGATCAAGTCAATTGAGTTCTCCAAATTGCCCCATAAAGAGTGTGTCTGTGTGAGTGAGTGTGTGCCCAGCGATGGATTGGCACCCTGTCCTTGGTGTATCTGCCCAGCGCCCGAGACGTTCTCCCCTGGATGGGCACTGGGAACCCCCCGCGAGGATAAAGCGGAAGATAATGAATGAATGAATGAAATACAAAACAGGTCGTTTATAACATCCCAGACTAATCTTACATCTGTTATTTGAATTAAAAGGGCCAACATGTAATTTTGCAGGGAAACAACTTCGACTGTTTACAGTTCTTCGTAAATGGACCGAAATATCTGCTTAATTAAAATGGTTATCATTTGGAATGGGACATTCAGTAAGCTTTCAGAGCTCTGACCATGACAGAAACTTATCTTCACCTCTCCCCCATACTCTATGCCAATTTTCGTGCCTCCTTGTTGTGCAAACCAAAATATATATAGACATGGGTGTGGCCTTTGTAATTAAAGTTAATGATCTACAAAACTTAGTCACAAATAGGGTCTTAGTAATTGTAAAAACATGTAAATGGAACCTGTATTTCAGAGTTGCCTCCTTCAAGCAGGCAGATGGCAAACTGAATGCTTTCTTGAAAGATTTTTTCATTTTTAGTGCTGGTGATGATATCTGTGAAAAGTTTGGTGCCGCCTTCTTTGTCTAAGCGACACTGCATTGCGGCTACAGCCGCCCAGTCTCTCTCTGCCTCTCCACCTATTACAAGTACACAAACACACAAAAACAAACACAATGAAAACATGCTTTTGGAATCCACACGGAGGTTTCAAGCAATGTATTTATGTCATGTGTTTAGTGAAGGACTGTTTTGGCATTTTGTACTATTAATAAAACATAGTCAATAACAGTTCCAGATTCAAGTGATATTTTAAATCATTTTAAATCCTGAGTTTTGGGCAAATGAATTGGGGAAACATCTCTGAATTATTGAATACAACCATTTTGTTTAGTCCCACTAACACAAATCACATAGTTGATTATAGCTATTATAGCTGCAATAGCTGAGGGTGCGGTAGTTCAGTGGTTAGGGTGTCGGGCTGTCAATCTGAAGGTTGGGGGTTCAAAACCAATGTGGGTCCTTGAGCAAGACCCTTAACCCTCATTGCTTCAGAGATGTTGAGATTAACCCTGTGCTCAACTTGTAAGTCGCTTTGGATAAAAGCGTCTGCTAAATGACCAAATGTAAGTGTAAATGCAAAAGAGGGACCAACGTAGAATGGGATGTCATTAAATCTCAAGTGTCATGTGTAGGTGTCCCATTAGTTTGTTCCATATCACATATTCTCCTAATAATTTATACTGACTTTTATTATACAGAAAAGCATTCCAATTTATCTCAAAATCATCACCATAAAACAATTATATAATCTTTTTAATAAATTGAAATGTAAATTAACCACTTAAATAATATTTGTAACCACAACAAACCTCCTACTACAATTTCAGCCAGCTCAGTTTTGCCAGTCTTTTTGTTGTTGAAGAGGTAATTTTGCAGCAATACCTTTCTCAAGCCAGTACCCTTTAAAATACAAAAGAAGTAAAATAAGTATACATGGACCGTTGAATAACATGTAAAATAAAACTTTTGCACTTTAGCAAAACAAGCAACCTTTTCATCAAAGTCCATATTACGGATAAGCATCTCTTGAAGAGTTGTAAGGACTTTTATGCAAAGCTTTTCATCGGAGCTCATGAGTGACTTGGTGTGCTGAATTAATCTGGGTGACGGGAAAAATGGAAAAATCAAGTATGAAAGCTGTCCATATAATTATTTTTATTTTGAATAGTTTTATAATCACTTGGAGATGAAGCCTCCGGATTCACAGCGATTGCGAGCATCGGAGCCCTCCAAAAAGAGCAGCTCAGGCTGGTGTAGGACATCCACCAGAACAGACAGTTCAGCGTTAACCAGCGGCATTAACCGGTCCTCCAGAGTGTTGATGACATCCTGGTAAAACAAACATGCTATGTGCTATTCTTGAAAAAACATGTGTAATGCCGCAGTGCAGCACTATGCACCCAAACACACACCTGCAACTTCTCAATGATGTTCTTGTAGTCCCAGGGATTGCTTGGTGGAGATGGACGTGCTGCTCGGAGAGCGCTTTTAAAGTTTGCACTGGTTCGTGCCATGGAATTTAGAGAACTGTTGTTTAGCATTACAGTGACAAGAGCTTCAACTTCCACCGGCAGACAGATAGAACGATTTTTTGCTACACAAAGAATTAAGAAAGTTTATTCGTAATGCATCTTTTTTTTTTTTATTCTAGGTGTGAAGTTCCCAACAAAAACTCATTAACATTTTTTACGTTTTGATAAACAGTACCAGTCAAAATTTTTGACACACTTACTTTTCGATCCAATTATTGTCCATGTTATCAGTTTCACTTGTTTTGTCAGTTTGTGGACTACAGTATATACTGTGTTAGTCCCCTCTTTACTCTGTTCTAATGATCAGGACCCCAATTGTAGCACCACAGAGCAGGTATTATTTGGTCGGTGCATTATTCCTATCCCAGCAGTGTCACTGAGGCGTTTAAATGAAACTACAGCAGCACTGCTGCACTAAAACCCCCTCACTGTATCAGTGTCACTGCAGAACTGACTATAAACAATCCACCACCCAAATGATACCTGTTCTGTGATTGTCCTGACCAATGGAGAACAGAGAAACAATAACAGGGAACAAACAAAAAAAGAAAACAGATGGACTACAGTCTGTAATTGTAAAACTACGAAGTCCAGCTATATGGAGGAGAAAATAGACAATGAAGCAAGAAGGCAGCGTGTCAAAACTTTTCACTGCTCTGGTATAAGTAATATAAATAATATGTTTACCAGTTCTACTATCTTATAGCATGTCTGTGTATATGCAGAAAAACTCCCGTACCTGTCAGGGACAAGGTTCGGATGCAGCTCTCCACCAGAGCTTTCTGCTGCTGCTGCAGCCAGGGGGAGTCGAGCAGACGCATACACGACTGAAGCAACTTTGTTACCATGTCATGATGAGACTGAAATGCACAAATAAGGAAATAGACATAGACACTGACATCAGTTCATTTAAATGAACAAAAAAACTTTTATGCCCTGGACACAATGGCACAGTGCTTATGTCTCACAGCATACAAGTTACCAAGTTAAATATCAGGCAAGATTAAACAATAGTCTGCATGTTCTAAAACTACTAAATTAACCATCCATCCATTATTTTCCGCTTTATCCTCTACTAGGTTCGCGGGGGGTTCCCCATGCCCATCCAGGGGAGAACTTTTCGGGCTCTGGGCAGATACACCCAGGACAGGGCTTCAATCTATCGCTGGGCACACTCACACAAACACACTCTATATGGGGCAATTTGGAGAATTCAATTGACATTAATCCATGTTTTTGGACTGTGGAAGGAAACCAGAGAACCCAGAGGAAACCCGGGAGAACATGAAAACTCCACCCAGATTGGGATTCGAACCAGGATTCCCCAGTGCTGAGAGGAGAACGTGATAACCACTAAGCCACTGTGCCGCCGACTACTAAATTATATTAAATTAAAAGTAACTCACCTGCAGGGAGGTGCTGTTTTCGGAGAACGGGGAGCTGAAGAAGGCATTTATAGTATCCAGTACAACGAGGATAACATACTTCTCTAGCACAGGATCCTGAATCCTCTTTTCACGGTTACTGCAGACCTGCAAACAAACAGAGGCATCACCCACATTAAAAACAAAAGCCTCACACTAATCACGAATATTACAAAACAGGTAGATCCAGTCCTTAATTCTGATTGGCTGAGCTATTTGTCAAGCCATGACAATAATAATAATATTGACAATACTCTACACCTTTGTGTATGTATGCATAATACACAATACATTATTTAAAATGATGTTAAAGTAATGAAAATCCAAATTAATGTAAAGAGCCAAACAAATTTAAAGTCACTGATATTCAAGAGCATCATTCATTAGACATATACACAGATGCTATTTTTAATAATACATTTTAGCTTTTAAAAACAAAGTACTGTATACCATGCCATTAATAACTTCAGTCAAAAAATATTACACAAACTAAAAAAATAAGTGTTAAGGAGACAAATAGGGACTATTCCTCACCCTGGCCATATCTACAAGAAAGTTATCAAACAAGTTCCAGATGTGATTGCTGGTATAGATCTCCTTCATCTCCACCTCTGTGTCCACGTAACAGTGGTTTACAAAGTTCACATAAGCAATTTTCACCTAAAAAACAACAAAAAAAAGGTAGTGATTTTTTTACAACAGGACACCCTACAGAGTCATATTATTGTTTATTAGGAGGCGGAGTCTAAAGGAATATGCATTCTGAAGTAAGAGTGGCATGTGTCCTCTGCTTTTTATGCACTTTTTTCCTTACATTTGCTTATACTATAAATTATTAATACCATACCCATCCATTATCTTCCGCTTTATCCTATATTAGGGTCACAGGTGGGTTTCCCATCCCCATCCAGGGGAGAACGTTTTGGGCGCTGGGCAGATACACCAGGACAGGGCGCCAGACCATCGCTGGGCACACTCACTCACTCACACAGACACACTCTATATGGGGCAATTTGGATAACTCAATTGGATTTGATCCATGTTTTTGGACTGTGGAAGGAACCTGGAGAACCCCACGCGGACACGGGGAGAACATAGAAACTCCACCCAGATGGGGATTCGAACCGGGAATCCCTAGTGCTGAGAGGCGCATATGTTAAATTTAGGGTTTTCTTTGTTATGTAAATAAAATAATACATGAAAATTTTGCTTTTATGATGATATCCTAAATCTACTAAAAGATTTTAAATCACACATGCAAAAGACTTGAT
>JAFMOD010001823.1:204974-230666 GCA_019802435.1 Corydoras maculifer
GGGCTGAATAATTTTGCACATCGCACTTTTCAGTTTTTTATTTGTAAAAAAATTGTTGATTCATGTATAACTTTCATTCCACTTCACAATTGTATACCACTTTGTGTTGGTCTTTCACATTAAATTCCAGTGAAATATATTTATGTTTGTGGTTGTAATGTGACAAAATATGGAAAAGTTCAAGGGGTATGAATACTTTTGCAACCCACTGTAAGTATATAAAATGCTCACCTTTTCCTTTTCTCCTTTCTCTGACTTTTCCCCTTTATCCTTTTTGTCTCCCTTATCCTTCTTATCCTTTTTGTCTTTTTTCTTGTCTGGGGTTTTCTTGACCACCCAAAGCTCTGACTTCTCCACTATAGTACGTAGATGATCCAGGTCAGCTTTGATCAGCTTGTAATTTTCCACATCCTGCTCAGAAATCAGGAGTTGAACCTGGAAAAAAAGTTAGTAAAATATAAGGATTAGAAACAAAGCCCAGAAAAAGTCACAATAATACAGACCTAATGTCATGTGTCCATTAAGTTCCATCCTGTGTATTATACATGTATGAAGAGCATTGGAATGCCAGAGCACATATTAAATAACACTTTTAATAACATTAAATCAACTATTTTAGTTCATCATAAACTGCAGTACAGTCCATTTCATCGGGTAAACGTCATTTCCATGTACCATGTAGTGCTGCTGGATTTAACTCTATAGTGTTATTGTATTGCATAATGTCAAGGATGTATATTTTAAAATGCAAGTGCATAATTCATGCAGTAGTCAAAGATTAAAGCCATGTCACTACACTGGCAAGTACATATTTAGATTTATCTACAAAACAATATAAAAAAAAAACCGAGGTCAAATGCTGCATGTCACATCGAATAGGGGCACATCTTGCAGGCTTGATTTGAGGCTCTACTTCCTTTTCACAGTTCTTTTAGTACTTGCAATGTGTAGTTTAAAGTGCACTGCCAGAAGTTTACAAACTGAGATGCAAAGTATTTTAAAATGATTTGTATGAACTCATCAGACTTTCTTGGAAACATGCACTTTATAATGCTATTAAACTACCAAGAATGCTGTGTCTGTTGCTCGAATATGCACAAATGTTAACATTAAATAAATCCTAAATGATTATATATGATCCTAAAATCAGATTGGGACAATGTTTTAATTATTTAGTCATATGATGACACATACAAAATCAAACAAAGCAGAGCAACATTTGTACTAATGCGGGTTAGTTTAACACAACTTTTTTGTG
This sequence comes from Corydoras maculifer, assembly GCA_019802435.1. Taxonomy (NCBI): domain Eukaryota; kingdom Metazoa; phylum Chordata; class Actinopteri; order Siluriformes; family Callichthyidae; genus Corydoras; species Corydoras maculifer. Next base: position 206,233 of record JAFMOD010001823.1, read on the forward strand.
GGACTTACCTGTTTGAAAGTATGCAGAACCTCTTGTCTTTGACTGAAGTGTTTAAAGAGGAGATGCAATGCACCTGACACTAATGGAGGGTAGTCATGCATGATGAGATGAATTAACACACGCAGAAACATCCGTCCTCCTTCATCATCCACCTCCAAAATGCTGTTCGCTTTCCTAATGACACAGAAATTCAAGCATGCTCACAAAAGACATGCATCACACCTGTGTAACAAACTAAAAACAAACAAGTCACATCATACCCAACTCCAAACATGGCTTCAGATTGCTCTCCAATGAACTGCAAATTGATAGCTAAAAAAAAAAAAGATTATTCCGCTGTAACAACTGTACTACCTTAAATAAATAAATAAAACACAAGTAGTTACAAGTACTTATATCTGATTGGCTGAGCTATATGTCCAGCTGTGACATTAGTAACAATAATGCACACTTCATTACATGACATAAAACATGACATTATTTTAAATAATCTACTATTAATAATAATATGGAAAAGCAGCAGGATGGCCTAGTTGTTAGCATGTTCTCCTCTCAGCACTAAGGATTCCCGGTTCGAATCCCCATATGGGTGGAGTTTCCATGTTCTCCCCGTGTCTGCGTGGGTTTCCTCCGGGTTCTCCGGTTTTCTCCCACAGTCCAAAAAAATGGATCAAGTCAATTGAGTCCTCCAAATTGCCCCATGTAGATTGTGTATGTGTGACTGAGTGTGTGCCCAAAGATAGATTCGTGCCCTGTCCTGGGTGTATCTGCCCAGCGCCCGAGACGTTCTCCCCTGGATGGGTATGGGGAACCCCACCGCGACCCTAATAGACGATAAAGCGGAAGGAAATGAATGAATGAATAAATAATATGGAGATATAGATTAATATAAACAGAAAGCCAAATTCCAAAGAGCATTAAATCTGTTGCGGCTGCTGTTCATGAATTGTGTTCAGTAACGTGGCCACAAAATAGCATTTTTAATTGTCAGAGAAAGGAATATCCTCAACAATCAACATTCTATTTAAAAATAACATTAAAAAAAAAAATAGATTATATTGTGGAAGACGAGGGAGGCACGATGGTTTAGTGGTTAGCACATTCGCCTCTCAGTGCTAGGGATTCCCGGTTCAAAGCCCAATCTGGGTGGAGTTTCCATGTACTCCGGGTTCCTCCCACAGTCCAAAGAGTGTCGTATAGAGTGTGTTTGTGAGTGTGTCTGTGTGAGTGAGTGTGTGCCCAGCGATAGATTGGCACCCTGTCCTGGATGTATCTGCCCAGCGCCTGAAACATTCTCCGACTGATGGCCATGGGAAACCCCCCCCGCGACCCGCAGAATGAATGAATAAATAATGAATGAATAAATGAATATTGTGGAAGACCAGATTATTAATATTTTAGTTTTAATAAGCACATTTATGAATCAAACCTTGTTTTTTTATAATAGTGTGTTTGTAACCATTTCATAAATCAATATGTTCATGTATTGACCTGTACTCTCTACGGATGAAGTCGCATCTGCATCTGCCATTGGATACACCTCCACAAACTCCTTCTTAAATACTGAGAGCAGGAAAGAGAGCCGATAATCCAGTCGCACATTCAGAATGAACTGCACATCAATAAAAACAGTTAGCAATATATAAACATACAAGATTAGATTAGACAATCTTAGAGAATGTTGGGTATAAATTCACACCTGTAGAATCTCGAGGATCTTAAGTTTTGTGTCCATAACCATGATGTCCTGGTTGTCAATACTGTCCTTAGAGCGTACTGGTCCATCCAGTAGACCACGACCATTCTTTCTATTCAGGACCATGGTCGACATTATTTGGCCCATTCCATGAATGGAGCGCCTTATGTTCTTTGCTAAAAAAACGTTTCTTTTTTATTGATTATTGCAATTTATAAAACACACAAAAAAACAGATTTAATATCTTTCATGCCACTGAAAATATTTTTTATATGAATATATAAAACAATAGTATACTAGAATACACCCTTTTGCAGCTTTATTGACTTCCACATTTCTGAGCAGGCTTTTTTACAAATATTTATTTTTTTATTGGTGACTGTTGGATTTTTTGCCCTTTCATATAGAAAAGCATTTGTGAGGTCAGACACTAATGTTGAGTGAGAGAGCCTGATTCACAATCTAGTCTATACTGAAGGTCCTTAATGAGGTTTAGGTCAGTAAACTCATCCAACCATAGCTTTATGGACATTGCTTTGTGCCGTCCTCCGGAAACAGAACAGGGCATCCCCTAAACTGTTCCAACGAAGATGGAAGCATAAATATAAACCTGTGGCAACCCTTACTGGCTGGTCAGAGCATTAAAGACTTTATAAAAAAATAAAAAAATAAATAAATAAAAATAAAAAGGGGGAGAGGTGCAGCATCAAATAACAATTAGGTTTGATGATTTTACAGTATAGTTGGTTTTCTTCATAACTCCTGACTTGTGATGTGCTCATTTGTAAGTCGCTTTGGATAAAAGCGTCTGCTAAATGACTAAATGTATATAAATGTAAGTAACATGGAGCGGATAAAAGAATAATAATTAATAGCTTACATAACAAAAAAGAAATTATCAAATAAACATGGAAAACAAATAAGAAGAAATAGGAAAATGTACACTAAAAGCAAAAAGGCAGTTTAATAATACTCTAAAACAGGCAAAAGGGAAAGTTTTAGTGTATTCATCCCACTACATAATTCTAAAGTCTAAAATAAAACTTCTCTTAACTATTACAATCCAATAGACAACTAGGTAAAGTTTTAAAAAAGGATGTAAACTGGCTTTGCTGGTGTACAGTATAAGTACTTACCAGACCCATCATCATTAATTGTAGGATTGGTTAATGAAGGGTTAGGAATGCAATCAATGATGCCCAGGAGTGTGCGTGTAAGCCTTAACAGCTCAAAGAAACTGTAAAACCCAAAGTAGATCAAATGTCGAGCAAGGCTTACCACCTGAGAACATGAAGAAAATTTGTATTTAAGAAAAGTAAGTAAATATGGCATAATTATGCAAAATATAAGCATATTATTATTGGTGCGGAAACCTATGCTTGTTAACTGGTGGGTCATTACTGGTGCCATCATAACTACATGATATAATTAATATAACATAATAACCCACGGGCAGGACAGTGGCTTAGTGGTTAGCACGTTTGCTGGTTCCCAGTTCGAATCCCAATCTGGGTGGAGTTTCCATGTTCTCCCCGTGTGGGTTTCCTCCGGGTTCTCTGGTTTCTTCCCACAGTCCAAAAACATGGATGAAGGTCAATTGAATTCTCCAAATTGCCCCATATAGAGTGTGTTTGTGTGTCAGGAGCTGTTTAACCCCTCAGGTTAACAGGCTTCCTGAGCACTCCAACAGCATGTCTGTTAGGTTTTGGAAGGGTTTTCTTACTGTTGCAACATTGCTAACCTGTACTTTTTAATGAAGGCATCATCAGTAAGGGTAAAAGGACAGAAGCTTAAGTGTGGCTTTGGATCGTATAATGACCAAACAAAAAGAAAATTTAGAGCCTTTCTAAGCTTAAGAAATAAAAGCCGTAAACATTTTGTCAGTTCAAAACAGGGGACTTAATTTACATAAAAATAATGTAGTTTTGGTTAAAATTCTATGTCAAGGAGTATAAGTGTAACGAAGAAAGCATTTAAGGTAAATGGTTCATTGTGGCAGGTGGCACGGTTGTTTAGTGTTTACTACGTTCTTCTCTCAGCACTAGGGATTCCCGGTCCGCGTGGGTTTCCTCCAGGTTCTCCGGTTTCCTCCCACAGTCCAAAAACATAGATCAAAATCACTTGAGTTCTCCAAATTGCCCCATATACAGTGTGTTTGTGTGAGTGAGTGTGTCCAGTGATAGAGTGGCGCCCTGTCCTGGGTGTATCCGCCCAGCGCCTGAAACATCCTCCCCTGGATGGGCATAGGGAACCCCCCCCGCGACCCTAGTAGAGGATAAAGCGGAATATGATGGGTGGATGGATGGTTCATTGTGGCTTTACCTCATAGGTTAATTTATTTTTCTCCCCATCAGCAAAAGGAAACTCATCATTCAGAACATTGTTCAGATAATCCTCCATAAAGGCCATTGTGTTGGCAAATTTGTTCTTCTTGTTGTCTCGGGAGTAGTCCATATGGGAATCATAACTAAAACAGAAAAGGTTCTTTGATTACTTTTATGAAAATATTATATCCTCCACAAAAAGTTTAGTAGGTAGAACCATGAAAATATTTTTGATAAAGGGAGATCGTAACAGTCTACATCACAGGGTGTTATTGCATTATGCATTACCCAGGGTTCATGAAGTTTCTTTAATTACAAATTACACAGAACAAAGAATTTTGTTTAACCTGCAGAAGTTCTGCTTATAACATAAAAAATGTTTGCTTATCAATGTTTAATGCAAACTTCTTTAACTTGTTAAGAATTTCCACTGAACCATAACAGAGCTGGCATAATGATCAATGTATGACCAGGATGTTTGATGTTATTTATTATTTAGATAGTAACTGCACTTTTAAAGCTGTTTTAGCTTTTAACAGCTGCAATTTGTCTAAAAGGCACAATGTTAGAACGTTGTCTAAGGCATGTCTAAGGATGAGCCTCTCAGAATGCAACACTGGAACTAATAAAGTCTGTTTTTAATCAACTTTCTGTTTTATCCCAAAGTAACTAAAAACAATAATGCAACGAAAATAGCAATCAGAAAAACGTGATCATACTCTTTGATGCTGATGGAGGTTGGGATCTCGGTCCAGAGTCGGGCGTACTTGACAGGAGTCACAAGCTCCTGAGGATCCCGGTCCACATGAGCATGCAGCATCAGTCTGCAGAAGGAGGCTCGCAGATTATACGGAAGAGTCTCATCCATCATGCATAGAGAAATCAGCTCCACATCCAGATATTTCGAGATCTCATCGATAGCCAGATACTGACGGTCCGAGCACATCTGAGCGTATAACTTCAGCTGGTATCTACAAGGAAATGTGTTACAAATTTAAAGTTTTGGCAATTTGTTGCCATAAATGTATTACTGACCAGAGGGTTGATGGTTTAAGGCCCAATTGATTATGTAATGACCTTACTAAATCACTATATAATGCTTAATTGTATATATGCAATTTTTATGTTATTAATAACAGAAATAAATACCTGTAGTACGTCAGCACATTTTCATCATGAGCATTACCCTGTCTTGCCTCTTGTGCCAGCGCCCGGATGCTTTTTTCATGAGTCTGATTGGCTTTATCAGCCCAGACCAGCCAAATCTCATCCTCTTCCACATAATCCTCCATTTCATTGAGGTGGGGTTGGGGTTCTTTCGGTGGCCGTCGTCTGCAGACGTGTGAAAATACTTGCATGTCACACATTTAACGTAGCTATAACAGTTAAAAAACTACTTCCTGTTTTGTTGCCAATCAAATATAACCCAGGCTTTATAGTAGTACTTATATTTATTTACACATAATCACCTATAGACATAAATAAAATCCACCTTGTGCAACCTCAATGAATTGGACATAGTTTGCAAAGTAGCCAACCAACGTCCATGAAGTGTTTCTGATTAAAGAAGCAATGTGTAATTTGTAGTGGCATCTAGTTGTTAGATTTCAGATAAGATGAAATAAAATAAATATCATATTCCTTGAATATTCATCTTGGATCTGCTGAACTGCAGGCAGCTATGTTAGTGTTAAACATTTTCAAAAACTTACTGTGTTTTGATGAGGATATCCTGGTTTTTGGGGTCCAGCACACACCTACAGATCAGTTCCTGCGTCACCGGAATGGCTACATGATTGGATACACACAGGTCTGAAAGGTAGTCCAGAAACCTAGTGCAGAATTAAATAATGTTCAAAAACTGCACCCCATTCAGTCAAACACTCATACAATTCATTTTGACTGCAGGTATTTGAGATGCTAAAACAAGCAGCTTTAAATTACACTGACACCAAATAATTAATAATTATAAGACGAAAGTACAAACATAAACAAAAAAAGAAAAAAAAATCATATTTTAGTTTTTTTTTTATTTAGACAAAATAAAAATAAACAAAATAAAATAATATTTTATATGTTAATAATAATATGTTTAAACAATACATCGTAACAAAATTTAAACAGTAAATTTTGGTACAAGAGTTTTCAAGAGAGTACTTGTTTGATTTTTCTGGTTTAATGCTGCTGCTTGGACTTGGCCCGTATTTTTTTTTTCTTGGTCTTAATTATTATCTCCATTTGTCCTGGAATAAGAGCACCTACCTGGGCTCTCTGTTCCTGCGCACCAGGTTAACAAAAGTCTCCACCTCGGTTTTGGTGATGTGTTTTTCCAGCAGCTTTCGGTTGTGGTGCAGCAGGGCTGTGATTGTGTCCTCAGCCAGAATGTCATAACCAATCTGTGACTGCATCATGCCAAACTGTTTGGCGATATCCTCCTGAGGTTAGAAGAAACAAAAATTTAGTGCAATACAGCTTTTAAAATTCATTTACACAACATTGTTAAACAACTGATAAAACAACACATTTAACTGGTATGGCTTTGTTTTTTATTACACACACACACAGTGTCTAACCTCAAAGATGCTCTTATGGTCAAATAGGTAAACATGCCCAGAGATACAATACTATATCTTGTAAAAAGTCTTTCTAAAAGCTTGCTATGGACCAATTTCAAAAAGAAAGTTACACAGGCAGCTGTAACCTCAATACTTTTGACCTTAAGGTATAGCAAGGTTTCATTATCTATCCTATTATCTATCCAGCTTGTTGCCAAAACTTGTTTTTAAATGTTTTTAAATGGTATTTTAAAAGATAGCTTTATTTTATTTATGTGGCTTCACCAGGAAAGTTATGAGATATCTGCAGCAAATATTAGATGAAAAAAACCTGTTCTGACCTGGTTCTTTCTGTAATCCTCCTGAGAGTGGCGCAGGATTCTGTAGCACAAACGCAGCATGTACTGATATGGTGTATTCTTCTGATCCGACAGCTCCTCCAGCTTTAAAAGTGGAGGTTCCCCATCTCTATCTTTAAATGGAGTCTTAATGATGCCAAATATCTGAAATAACAATTAGAAAGGTCATGGTAGCAAGAAGATAGCAATGGCTCAAAACACTCTCTAAAATAGCGTAAAAATAAGCCCTCTAAAAACAGTGGGCCTTTGAAGTAATCATTATAGAGGTGTTTAAGTTTTAAACTTAGGCAGGTGAGAAAAAGCTCTGTAAGAACAATGAAGAATACGGACTCGTTTTTGGACAGCAGAGAAAAATAAGCAGTGGATCCTGCAATCAAATTAAATTAAAAACTAAATAAATAGCAATGAAGGCAATAAAAGCAGTAATAAACAAAACACCTGTTTAAGAATATGCTGCTCCCGCATGAGTTTTTGTCGCTCACGATTGGGTTTAAGCATCAACACATCTAGCACTACTTGCCCGGTATTGGCCTGATCCACCACGAAGAACACAAGGTCCTCCAGCAGTTTTATTGCAAATCTGTGGGGCAAAGAATTACATTTAGACAGGTTAAGACCTTGAAGTTTAAATAAAGTAAAATTTTAAAAGACAACGTATGTAACAAATAATTACAATATAAATACTATACAAATATTAACAAAAATATTTGCATATCACGGAAAGCACGGTGACTTAGTGATTATCACTTTTGCGTGTCCCATTCTGGATGGAGTTTCCATGTTCTCCCTGTGTCCGTGTGGGTTTCTCGGGGTTCTCCGGCTTCCGAACATAGATTTAATGTAAATTGACGGCCCTAAATTTCCTCTGTATAGTCTGTGTGTGAGAATAAGTGTGTTTCCAGTAATGGCTTGGCGCCCTTTCCTGAGTGTATTTGCCCAGCACCTAAAAATTGCTCACCTGGATGGCCATGGAGAACCCCCCCCACACACACACACACACACACACACACACACACACACACACAACACTGGTAGACGATTAAACAGAAGATAATAAATGAATGAATTTGTACATCACAATAACACATAACAATGGATGATCACTGTGTTCTGCAACGTGATTTAACACTTTCTTCGTGTCAAATAAATTTAAACATGACAAATATTTGTAAATCTGCCTAAAATAATTGTCTTTGGATTTGACTTTAACACTGAAATAAAACAGAAATTTACTTAAAAAAAAAAAGTTATGTCCAGCCCTCTGATTCTCTACAGGCCAGTTTTCCTTGATCCTGATCAATAAGGTTATGGAGCAACCTCTTATGAGGTAGATCACAGAACCAAATGTCAAAAAAAAAAAAAAAAAACCTGTGCAACAAAGATGCCTAATATTGTACAATGTAGAGGATTTAAAACCAATATGAGATTTAACTTAAAATAAAATTAATGAGAACTTTTGTCTAACACTACAGAAATAGTTTGGCTTTTATTGTTTAATTATTAATTTAATAATTGTGTATTGTTGTTATTACTTTCGGTCAGTTGGATTAAGTAAACCAGCCTTGAATTTATCCACCACTGTGCTCAACATAAGGCTAGCATCGTTGGCAAAATCCAAATCACGAATCTCCATGCTGGGCACAGAGACTATTGCAAAAGCTTCTTTGTCTTCTTTAGTTGGACGAGTACCGAGCTATCAGCAAAAAGCAAAAAGCAGAGAGAGAGAGCGAGAGAGAGCGAGAGAGAGAGAGAGAGAGAGAAAGAGAAAGCGAGAGCGAGAGAAAGGAACAGAGAAACAAACAAATGTGAATGAAATGTCAAAGAAACAAATGTGTTAATTAACATAAATTAATGTATTAATTAAAAAAAACTTCTTCTCACTGGTCACTTACAAGACACTACCTACAGTCTACTTATGGCTGAGCATTTCTTGGTCAGGAGTTAAAAAATTACAGCCACACTGCTCAAACCAATGTAAAGCAAACTAACACACTAGCACTATGTCACTGAGGTGATGAGGATCTTGCACTTTAGTGGTTTTGAGAGGGTACTGAGTATAAGAGCAAAACTACATAGTGCATTTATATGCTAATACAACTAATAAAAACAGCATAGAATTAACTATAAACTAGGTATACCTGATAAAGTGACCACTAGCCAAGATAATACATCATCTAAACCTAATACAAGATAAACAGAGGCTGTGATTGGTCTTACCATCAAGCGAATGGGTCTTTCCTCTTCGATGTCAATGGGCACATTGGTGCCTTGGATCCATGTGTTTGTGCACAGGTGTCGGAAACGCACATATGAGTTTCTGAAAAGGAAACAAGCAATAAAACATAGAGAATACTGACGTAAACAAAATTACATTTTTGCCATTTCATTTATTAAAAAACAAAATAATACCAAGATGCACTGGTATAGTTATAGATTGTTCACTGTTAATTTTGTGTGTGTATGATATACAGTGTAAGACACATTTTTTTTACTTTCACACTGTTTTACTTTCTGTTATTGGTGCCCCACGGCCTTGTTTGATGTTTTTCCTGTATTAACCCGTGTATGCCTGTCTTGGCAGCCCATACTGGCTTTTTTATAGTTTGTTTGTTAGTCTATTTAAAGTTACGACAATATATCAGTGGTTTAAATAATCCCCTACTCACTACACAATAGACTACTGCTGTCAATTCTGAATTACCGTGGCACAAATGAGTCAGTCTTCTGCAGTGTGGTGGGGTCCAGTTCAAAAAGCGAGGCAATATCATTGCCATGAGGCACTGGCACGAGTTTATACTTTATCCGTTCCCCCAGACTCCACTTACTGCGACTGCCATCCGGCTGAAAAACACAGCAAGAATATTAGAGCAACACAAGTGAAAACCGAAACATAAACACAAACCATCTTTCATTATGAATATAGTTACAACATACCGTCTGTATTTCAGCATTTTCTCCTTTGTACCCTGGGTTATCCTATTAAAACATTCAAAAGGAGCCATTAAAAAAAGGAACTAACACTTTTTTAAAAAAAAGTTGTTTGCTGTTTATGTCATGCATTACCTCTGCTGCAAGGTACTGGCCTGTGGCTAGATGTTTAAAACGGTACAGGCTGTTCCAGTGGCCAGCTCCTCCCCGACAAGGGTCGTGATGGACAACCTACCAAAAAACCAGGACAATTACATATTATTCATTCATCCATTATCTTCCGCTTTATCCTCTGTTAGGGTCGTGGGGGGGTCCCCATGCCCATCCAGGGGAGAATGTCTCGGGAACTGGACAGATACACCCAGGAGAGGGCACCAATCCATGGCTGGGCACACACTTACACACACAGACACACACACTCTATAGTGGGGCAATTTGGAGAATTCATTTTACTTGATCCATGGTTTTTTTTGGACTGTGGGAGGAAACCCACGCGGACACGATAAGAACACGGAAACTCCACCCAGATTGGGATTCGAACCGGGAATCCCTAGTGCTGAGAGGCGAACGTGCTAACCACGTCAAGTAGTTTTTTTATATAGCACTTTTTACAATAGTACATTGTCACAAAGCAGCTTTACAGTGTTATGAACCTGAAACCCCTTAAGAGCAAACTGAAGCAACAGTGGCGGGAAAAAAGTGTCTGTTATATTGTTATTTTAAGGAAGAAACCTTAAGAGGACCAAGACTTAGTGGAGGACTCATCCTCCTTGAGTGGTCGGGGAGCATCAACAGTGTAGGACACTAATGCACAGATTGTGTAGTGATCAGGTGACCTGTATTTAACAATTGAAAACTATATGCAAGTCCATTGAGGGCATCCTGCAGGACTACCAGTCCAATATATATATATATATATATATATATATATATATAAATCCAGGTTCTATTTAGTAATTGTTGTAGCGACAGAGCCATGGATAAAGAGCTGACGACACCTCAAAGAAATTGGCTATACCAGTGAGCTATACATTTGGCAAGAATATTATAAGAAAACATTTTAACTTAGCATTACCTTAAGCTTAAATCTTAAAGCTAACATCTTTTTTTTTCAAAAAGAATATTTTTTTTATTCAGTACCTCCACTTCCCATAAAGCATTACTGCTGGTGGCTGAGGTAGCAGACTGTCGCAGAGTTGTGCGTAGAAAGACATGCAGCTTGGATTTGTAGTCATCACAGGTCAAGAATTTTTCCTGCTCAGCATGAAACAGGCGTACTACATCACCCTACAGCAGAAACAAAGAAACATTTAGCTGCTCTTCTGAAATGTATGGAACGGATATTAATTGTATTATACATAGTAAAATAAAATACAATGATAAGTCAAAATTCTTGCAGTGTTTATTTTTAAAAATGTTTATTCTATTTTCCTTTTGCAAATTATTAAGTCATTCTTTCCTTTCTTATACTAATGACATAATAAATTCTGCGCCACTCTTTTCTGTAAGAACGTTCTACTTTGATTAAAAACAACTTTATGTAAAATCATCCATCCATCCATCATCTTCCACTTTATATTCTATGCCCATCCAGGGGAGAACGTTTTGGGCGGTGGGCAGATACACTCAGGACAGAGCACCAATCTATCACTGGGCACTCACTCACACAGACACACTCTATATGGGGCAATTTGGAAAATTCAATTGACCTTGATCCATGTTTTTGGACTGTGGGAGGAAACTAGAGAACTCGGAAGAAACCCACGCGGACACAGGGAGAACATGGAAACCCCGATAGAGAATCGAATAAGTGTACCAACTCAATGGTCGGGGTCAGACTACATGGTCATCCATGATACATCAGCCCTGGACTAATGAGGCTTAAGGGGCATACAGTGGTAGCTTTTGTGAACTTGGCTTTTTTTACTGTAGGAATTAGATTTTAGATCAATTTTACTAGGAAACTGATAGGCATTAAAAAGAAATGTGAACACTAATATATTATTCTCATTTATGTAAAATCATATTTTTCTAAAAGAAGCACTTGGTGCACTGAGTTGTTGGTTCAGTTGTTAAATTTTAAGCAATGATGACCGTGAGCTTAGAGACTTACTCCTTTAAGAACTTCATCTCTGTGATCACTGAACATCATAAACAAGTTAATCTTCCAGCTGGTGTTACCATTCACAGCATTGATCTGTAGAGGGCAGAGGTTCACATTCACAGGCATGGGGTTGAGGTAGCTGGTCTGACAGCTTTGAATCCACATTCACCATTTAAGCAAATTATATGATAATAATAAGTAGCAATACCTCCTTGCAGCCAGGATGATCTGAAAGCTCATAGTCACTGGCATGAAGAGGCTGTCCAGCATTCACAGGGTTTAAAACAACCTTGTCACCCACCACCACCTAAAGATTCCAAATGAATAAAATAACTAATGATTCACTGTATGTAAGTATAAAATAATTTTATAGTTGATGTACAAATAAATATATACACTTAAATTGTCTTTTTTTTGCTGCCAAAATAGCTCTGATACTCTAGGCATGAACTCCAGTAGACCCCTAAAGGTGTGCTGTGGTATCTTGGTATCTGGTGCCAAGTTGCAAGGTGAGGCTTTAGTGAATCAGACTGGTTTGTCCAGTACATCCGACAGATTCCGGATTGGATTAAGATTAGCGGAATTTGGTCAACACTTTAGATTTGATGGTGTGCTGCTTAAATCACAAACCATTTTCGTTTTGTGGCAGGGAGAATTTTTCTGCTGAAATAGGCCACAACCATCATGGATACTGATATCACGAAAGGATGAACATATTTGTGTATAGTTCAGACTGGACAATACACAACAGCTGCAGTCCAGTCAGCTAGACATCACAATTTGGTCATTCACTTACTCCTACTTTAAACACATCAACTTATTTAATAACAATATTACACACACATGTGTAACATGTGGTATGATGGGGAGATAATCAGTTTTAATCACTTCATCTGTGAACAGTTTTCATGTAATGCCTGGTTGGTGTATGCATATCATATAAATTGTATGCATGTATGTGTGTGTATGTGTGTGTGTTAATAGTAGGGGTTGTTGTAATCACTTACACTGTCTCCATTAGCCCTGAGCTTCCAAAAGGGCTGGATAAAGAGCCAGGATCCTTCATTGCCTGTACCATCCAAAGTGACCCTCATAGCATTCTTCTCTAGCAGAGCTGGCAGACGCTTATTTGCTGTCAGGAACTTGTTGCTCTTCATGTGCAGGAGCTGATAACAAAGCCAATGTAAGCAGTAAAGCATTAATACATAAAATAGTATTAGCACATTAAATCATAAAATAAATGAATAAATAAACACAGTCTCCGAATGAGTAAGGCCCGATTTCTTCTTGTTTAAAAAAAAATTATATGTAATGAGAAGGGTACAGGTTTAAAAAATATTGTTCAAGTATAATCTATAAGCTTATTATAATATGAAGAAGCACATTCACTTTCTATCAACACGGAAAAGATTATATGCTACCTTTTGAAAATGATATCCAACGGCGTTAAACCTTACATGCTTGAAAGTTTATTACACGATCATCATTTTCTGTATTTCATTGTTAAATTGGTAACTTAAAAAAAGATCTATACAACCTACAGTATAACCATTTGACCTTTACTCAGTTAACTCCAAACCTGTTTTACAGGCCATGAGGACAAAACCCATTTCCAAGTTGAACAAAACTAAAAGTAAAACTTAGGAAAAAGATCAGAATAACAGTTCTGCATGCCATAATAGTAAGATAAGATTAGTAAGCACACACTTCACTCAGTAGTATACTTACTACATTTCCAAAAGCCTCACATGTAATCCATCCATAATCGATTTATTCTCATGTTAAATATTGGGAATATTCATTTTACCATATTGATTCAAGATTAACTGGTTTCTCTAAATTGCCCTATATTGCTTAAAACAACAGTTTGTTTCACAAATATCACTGATTTTAATATTCATATGCCTTTAATTATTTTCATATTAACCCTAATGGCAAATTTCTTAAAGGGTTTTATGTAAAGAAAAGGAGCAGTATCAGTAATAAGGCCTGTTTCCTACATTGTGAATACAGCTGCTTCTGCTTTATCAGAAACAGTCTTCAGTACCACTGAGGAAATGTCTGTTGAACTCTTTTATTGTATCTTACACAATGCAATACCTAACATTTTGGTTGAATAACTGTAAATACCGGTATAGCAGTATTCAAATCTAATTTAAATACACAGACTGGTTTAATATTACAAATAAGTAACAGAATATGAACTAACTCTCTTACCTGAATGACACTTCCATATTTAACCACATCACCATGGACCTTTTTGTTTTCTGCATCATTCTGCTTTTGTTCCAAGTTGGACGCATGCTACAAAATGACAATCAAACATTTAATATACACACAGCCACACCAAAATATTAAACAGATGTAATGCACATGCTTTATAGTTCTGCAAATTACCTGCAGTTTCTGAAGAAGCACCAGATCTGCAATCTTGTCCTTCTCATGTTTTGCCTGTTTTGCTTTCCAATACTGCTTCTGTGCAGAATATCGGTTCATAGGATAGACCTTAAACAAGCAATCTGTAGAAAAACAGTTGTATTAGGAGACAAGGTTAAAACATTTTTTTTCAAACCACTAATTTAATGGTTTTACAATACAGGTTATAAAAATAATTTTTAAAAAAATTTCTTCTGAAGGGCGGTATGGTGGCTTGGTGGTTAGCATGGTCGCCTCTCAGCACTAGGGATTCCCGGTTCGAATCCCAATTTGGGTGGAGTTTCCATGTTCTCAATTATTAACAATTATTACACTGTACTTGCTCTTGGGTCTGGGGTTTATTCAAATGATTTTCATGTTCCACAAAGTCTTTAAAACACATATATATGTAATATATATGTAAGTTTGTGTAATGACCAGTGATTCAGCAATTAATTAAATGTATACATGAGATGTAAACATTTTTGGGGACATTTTTTGAACAAAAGTGACAGTATCCCAATATATTGTTATATATAACATATAAAATATATGTTATATATATATAACAATATAACAATATATTGTTTTGGCCAAAAGTGTATTGTGGTGTCAGTTTCATAATTGGACTGTCTGGGGTGGGGTTCTGTGCTGTTGATGTGCGGTGTCTTGTGCATGTTTTGTGTTCAGCCACAATTGTTGTGTTTAGTAGGATAATTTATGTGGTTACTGAGTGTAAGTGCACTAGATTGTTAGTGCTTAGACTGGAGATGAATAACATCAGCTGCCATTTGTTCTGCTTTCAAATATGCATTTTCTTTTTTAAATTATGGCTGTGAGCAACAGGACTTCTTACTACATGACTTTATTGCTACAAAGTATTAAAAGCACATTCCTATTACAGCTAAAGAATCAAAATGAAACCAGGAGGTGTGTCCAAATACATATAGTATATTTTCAATATCAATCAATTAACAATGAAAATAACCAAAAATAACCAAGATTCTGTAACAAACAATTATAATCTTCACATGGTTTCGGTTTTCAAAAAGATGCATTTCTTCCTGTGCACTACAGCCTCTCAAGTAAGGACATATATTCTGTGTCTAAGATTTTAACAAAATTTGTATTTCTTTAAAGTTTTATTGCGAAACTATTTGTAGAACTTAAAGATCTTTGAAAATAATATGTGGATTTTGTAGCTGATTTCAAAGTCAACTAGTTTCAAAGAAACCAAACCCCATGCAGCTCATCTTGAGTGTATAATATAGTAACATGAAATGTGGTTAAAGACACCATGTATGCTTTGGGTTTACACCACTGGATCACTCTCACAGCATGAAGAAACCAACAGCAGAGGAAGTGCCACCTGTCTGACAGTACTATACTGATTAAGGCGGCAGTTTAAACATCATGATTTAACTAGCAACAAAATGCATCATCAACCAAGGTGTTTTTGAAAGCGCTATTTAACAAACCAAAAAATTTTAAATACCTCGAAACTTCTTAGGTGGATTTTCCAAGTCTCCACCTGCTGGTTCCACCACCACACGATCATCCACCAATCTGCAGATGCAAAACAGAAAGATCACCTGACTGTAACTACAGAAAGCTTATGTAAATCACATGGACTAAACAACACCGAGATTCTAATCCATCATACAGACCTAATGCCTCTGTGTCTTCGTTTTTTATAATTTAAAACAGAGGTTATACATGATGTATTTATAAAATGACCTGCCAAGCAATTTAAATATAAAAACGCTCTAAATTCTGCAGTTTAATAACATTACCTGATCTTTTTGTAAAGTCATTGATATTGCCTACTATGCTTAAACACAGAGGATATGTCCTCCACATTTAGCCCATCTGTGCAGTGAAACATACATATACACACACAGAGTGAAGTGAGCACACGTGCCCAGAGCATAGAGCAGCTTTATATACAACACCCGGGGAACAGCCATAGAATCGAACCAGAGACCATTAGGTTGAAAAGTTGGTTCCTTAAACACAAGCCTAGGACTGCCCCATAATAAAGTAAATAACAATACAAGTAAAGACCTGAAATATTGCAACCTGTTTGTTTGCATTTTAATCAAAAACATACACCTATTAAAAAATGATCAACCAGTCTATACAGTTAATGGTAACATGATAATCAAGTGTATATTGGTTTGTTATTTATTTATTTATTTGTAACCCACTACATACTTTTTATTATTTTTTTTAACTAGTATCAGTTTGTGGTTTTAATCCCAAGTTTGTTCATGACACAATCCTAGCTTAATTTTTTCAGCCAATGAGTTTTCAGCCAAGATGAGTTTTGTTTAGCCCATTTAGATTTTTTAATACACTGGTTAAATTTCGATAAACTCACAAATGTAAAAATGAATAAAGAAATTAATTTTAAAGGAACAGTGATGATAATCCCACCACATACAGAGTTGAAGTGTTCAATGAGTGTTCATCAGAATCAGCTTTATTGACTATGTAAACATAAGCACACTGAATTTATTAATTACAGCTCACATACAAATACTGCAGGTAATATGAAACAGGTTAAGGATAACATACAGCAAGCTGGACAATACTACTAGATAAACCCAGAACGAATTATGCAGACATAGCTGAGGGGTGTTAAAATATTCAAAATAAAATAATTACTAGATCACTTGTCTACGTACTGAGTGTAATTAATAAATTGACACAAAATTATGACTTAAAATTTATTTGTTTAATTTACAAGTAATTTTACTTCAGAAAAAGCATAGCAACCAGAGCAATGGTGTGTTATACATGGTGATAATCTTTAGTAGACAGCTGAATCTTGTAACTGACCAATCAGAATCGAGTATTCAAGCTTTGTAAATAATATAAATATAAAATAAAGTAATTTATTAATTTAAAAAATATATTGCACATCAACAGGTTCTACTTAAAGTCATGTCAATTTAAAATATATTTTATGGCACCAATCGATGAGTTTCATTTTATGAACTAATTTGTATATTAAAAGCTGAGCCACAAACCATCTTAGTTCCTATTCATTCGTTGGGTTGCTTAGAGAAGAAAAATTAGCCAGACTGTAAGCTCAAGAGTATAATTTGTGTGTTTAAAGTGTTTAAAAAGATTGGAAAATCTACTCAGTTAAATCAGAATTTTTTTTTTAGGTGTGGGGCACGCAGAGGCATGAAAGGGCAAATCCCTTTAATCCCCTATCAGTATCAACACACAGACAGTTGCCTGCAGGATGCTGGACAATGTTAAATTGGTTCATTATTTCAGTTTTGAGTGACAATACAGTGTTTTTTAAGTACAAAAGCAAGTAAATGTAAAATAATATCTAGCTTAAAAATACAGGATATAGAATTAGTTCATAAAGCATCTCAATAATGGGATAAAAACTCATTCTGGCATCCATGGCAATCTGTAAGCCAGTATTAACTAGGGAGGGGCTCAAAATTTATGCCTGGAAAGCAGAGTGATCAGCTGTTTTTTTTCTAACAGCTAGTTTACAGTTGCCTGAGTAACAAGGCTGTGCCCTAAATCAACAAAGGCATTTCCCCTTAAGCACAGGATAAGACTGGAGTCAGAAAGAATGGGAAAGGTGCTGCACTGAAGCTGAATGTTCCTTTTTATTTACCAATATATCCCTTTTACTTCGAAAAACTACAGGACATGTTTTAAATACAAGTAAAGAGTAAGATTCTATTTTTAGAAGCCAAGAATGGTATTAGAAGTATTTTTATTCAAATGTTAAATTGCTGCCAATAACTCAACAAAGTTAACATTTAAGCGGCCTTATTTACTTCACTTTATTACTATTATTACAATTACTAATAACTTGAAATATTTTTTAATTTTACAAAAATTACTACTAATTACTACTTGAATATGAATTTCTAAATATAAAACAGTATGTTGAGTTTCAAATGTCTACAGTTTATTAAAACCGAACTATTAGTAGTGTTTGTGTTAAGTGTATATTTTCTGTTGTTTCTCACAAAATTTGCAGACCAACTTGTCAATATACTTTATGCTTAGAAACTGTTGTTTTTTCTTTTCCTCTCATTATAAACCAGTGTTCAGTTACAAAGTTATGTTTAAAAGGAACGAATTGAATTGAATATACTACTGGCATCAAGCATAAACCAGTGTTTACCCATAAGTATAATACATGTTAGCTTATTTTGAAATGATGTATGCTGGGTAAGTTTCCAGTCTTAAACGGTGGACTGCTGGCTGCCAAACAATTTAGAAGTGATGGTGTTTGTGTTGGGTTTTGTTCATCCTGATAAGTCCTTTATTAATTGAATTTCATTCAGAATTCTATTAACTTTATTAAGACACCACCTGCTTATTTAATCAACCAGATACAAGTGTAGGGTGTTGGGTTAGCAGTCCAAGGGTTGTAGGTTCAAATCCCAGGTCCACTGACATCACCAAGGCCCTTTAAACTCATTGCTCCAGAGATGCTGTATGTAACCCTGCGTTCTGACTCCAACCATCAAGTTGGAAAACTTGTAAGTCTGCTAAATTACCTAATGATTTTAATATTGTTTTTTTTATTATTTAATATTTTAATATATTTCTGAAGCCTCACTGCAAATATCTAAGGAATACTGAGAGTCGAGACGTAGAATTATTTTCCTTTTGTTATTGATAAGTCATCTGTGTAATGTAATCTGCAATAATATGTTTTTTTTAGACATGTTTTATTTGCAGGATAGTTATTAGTTGACTACAAAAACAAATAGAGCTATTAATGTTGCACCTCTGTGCCTAAAAAGCCTCACGCATCCCCTGTGATGTTTAGCACCACCAAAGTTATGCTTAGTAGGAACATAATTTCTTAAGCTCCTATTAAGCACTTTTTTTTTTACTAATTAATTACTACTAACCCTAATAGATACGTATTGCTAAATATAAAACGGCATGTTGATTTTTAAATCGCTACAGTTGATGATTTTGTTGTTTTATTTAAAACTAACTATTGGTAAAGTTTATGTTAAGTGCATATTTTGTGTTGTTTAAGTTGAGACGCTTGTATGACAGCCAAATAACCTAGCTCCAAAACAAAACAAAAAAAAATTCACAACGGAGGACTCCCCTCTGCCTTCCCCCAGATTCAGTAGAATTAGTTGTTTTATTAAAAACTTAGTAGTGGTGGGCACATTCGCCTCTCAGCACTAGGTTCGAATCCCAGTTCAAATCCCAACCCCAATCTCCCCGTGTCCACGTGGGTTTCCTCCGGGTTCCCTGGTTTCCTCCCACAGTCCAAAAACATGGATCAAGTCAAATGAGTTCTCCATATTGCCCCATATAGAGTGTGTCTGTGTGAATGAGTGTGTGCCCAGTGATAGATTGGTGCCCTGTCCTGGGTGTATCTGACCAGTGCCCAAAACAGTCTGCCCTGAATGGGCATGGGTGACCTGATAGAGGATATGGGCATGGGTGACCTGATAGAGGATATGGGCATGGGTGACCTGATAGAGGATAACCGGATGATAATAGATAAATATAAGTAGTGGTTGTATTAAGGACATATTTTGTGTTGTTAAAATATAACATTCTTACAAACTTGCAGACTAACTTGTCGACGTATTTTTCTTGTCCTCTTATTATCAAACTAGAGCTCAGTTACAAAGTTAGGCTTAGTAGCAACATCATTTCTAAAGCTATTATTAAGAGAACCCCTGTGGTGTTTAGCACCCTGGGGGCGCAGACTCACTCAACTGTAGTTGTCAGAGGCATTTAAATACGACCACACCTGCAATTTCAATCATATTTCCAACTTACACGACCAAATGTCTCTTTAAAACAGTAATGGTGAAATAACGTCTTTAAGTTCAACTTATAAAGCAGTATAAATAGTACATACGCCGAAACAAACGGCAGCATATGAGGTCGAAGCCACTCACCCCAAAGTGCTTATAAATCCATTCACCGTCCCCTCTGCGTACAGAGACACGATGTCTCCAATATGCAGGAAACTTGACATCGAATCGGACATTGTCTTAGTGTTGCACGGACGCTACATACAAACTGAGGAGCAGGACGAGAAGTGATGGAAAGTTGAAGTCGTTTTTAAACTTCTGAACCTTCACTGCACCTCCACCGACTCAACGCTCTTCCTCATACACACTACGCGCATCCGCTGCACACGTCCGACGAACATGTACCACTTCATTTCCCCAAAAAAGTTTGTTCGCCAGTGACTGTGCACCACAGAAATACCAAGAAAGTCCGAGCGAAATGACGAGATCAATGTAAACAAGTAAAGAGAGGAGTGAAGGCGCAAAACCCGGCGCCGTGAGCCACTGTCCCAACCAGGAAGCAAACGCGTGTCGAGTCAGAACACGCTTCAGCACGAGAGGTGGGAAAACGCCTGAGGCATGAAGATTAGATGCCGTTTTTCCAAACACTGATGTTAAAGTCGTGCACGGTCATAAACGGAATGCTAATCTGCCCTTATAAAACACCGGGAGTCAATGATCAAGAAAAGTTTTAACCGCAAAAGTCAAGCGAGCTCTTAAGTTGACGCTTGACAAATGACTGTGGCTTTAAGACTAATGTACTAATCTGCTAGTAATCAACGCTACTGTGAGATATTTCAAAAGTGTTACATGGTTTGTGTGCATTGTACATAATGTCCTATCATCCATCCATCCATTATCTTCCGCTTTATCCTCTAATAGGGTCGCGGGGGGTGGGGGGGGGTTCCCCATGCCCATTCAGGTGAGAACGTCTCGGGCGTTGGGCAGATACACCCAGGACAGGGTGCTAATCCATCGCTGGGCACACACTCACTCACACAGACACACTCTATATGGGGCAATTTGGAGAATTTAATTGACTTGATCCATGTTTTTGGACTGTGGGGGGGAAACCGGAGAACCCGGAGGAAATCCACGTGGACACGGGGAGAACATGGAAACTCCACCCAGATTGGGATTTCAACCGGGAATCCCTAGCGCTGAGAGGCGAACGTGCTAACCACTAACCCAACGTGCTGCCCTGTTAATGTCCTATTCATCCATCCATTATCTTCAGCTTTATCCTTTACTAGGGTCACGGTGGTGTTCCACATGCCCATCCAGGAGAGAACATCTCGGGTGCTGGGCAGATAAACCCAGGACAGGGCGCCAATCTATCGCTGGACACACTTACTCACACGGGGCAATTTGGAGAATTCAATTGACTTGATCCATGTTTTTGGACTGTGGGACGAACCCGGAGGGAACCCACACGGACACGGGGAGAACATGGAAACTCCACCCAGATTGGGATTCGAAGCTGGAATCCCAAGCGCTGAGAGGAGAACATGCTAACCACTAAGCCACTGTGCTGCCCTGTTAAAGTCCTATCATTTATTCTTAATCCTCTACTTGGGTCACTTTTCGGGCGCTGGGCAGATATACCCAGGACAGGGTGCTTATCCATTGCTGGGACCACACTTACTCACACAGACAGCAGTCTATTTACCTTGAATCCATGTTTTTGGACCACATTTTGATTCGAACATGGATCCCTTGCAGAGAGAGGAGAACGTGCTAACCACTAAGCCACTGTGCTATCTGTGATGTGCAAATATTGTGTATTAAACATGGAATCTGGAAACCTTTTGTTGAAGTTATTTTTGCACAGAACAATCACAGCAGAAAGTTGCACCATATATGCTCACAGTTTGGTAACATGAGCTTATTTTCCTCAATAAATTCATTTCCCAAAGGCACTGGCATAATAAAGTTTGACACCACCAAGATTTATCAGACTCAAAGTGTGAAAGAGAGACTCAGGGAGCATGAGAAAACATTATTGCACCACTGACCTTTACAGAGTCCTGGCATTTTTAAAGCCCAGCAAGCAACAATAACCACAAAATATTTATTTTTTCAAATTGAATAAGATAAAAATGACCACTGAATGAAACTGTAGTTTATTTATACTAGCTTAAATCCCAGTCTACCAGTAGTTGTCAGACTGACGATCCAGTGGTACAGACCTACATTGTTAGAGCTGAAGTCACACAGGAAGAAGTATAGTGTTAAATAAGCTATAGTCACTCTGGGCATCCTGTTCAACCCACATGTATAAAACAACATAATGGCACAATACAAGAGAAAAAATCAAATGACTCACATTGTAGATTTTAATGCAGTGTTTTCCTCCCTTGACATTAAAATCATTGATATTGTTTGTCAAAACTTTGTAAGTACATGGGCAGACTGACTCTGTTTTAGATGTGGTTGTGGTCACAAGCTAAATGGTATTTCAAAGTTCTCTAATTCTGTTTAAACACAGTCACATTAATTTCGCCATGTCATTATCCTTCACTGCCAGTTCAATTTTTCCATTTAAAGCAGTTTTATCAGTTGTCACAGCCTCATTGAATGTAAACACACAAGCACATAAATCTAAATAGTTTTTTTAAAGAATTTTAGAGATCATAAAAGTTGGTCACTAAGAAACAAGTCATAAAAGTATGATAAATGGCTAATATAGGTTTTATAATATTCTGACTCATGACTCATATAGGTAGGAAAACCCACTGAGGCGAAAATAAAATGCAAAAAAAAAAAACACCTGCAGAGAGGCAGCACAAAAACCTACCTGACGTTCACAACATTCAAATGAGCTGGCAGGCAAATGCATATTCAAAACAAGGTTTGAGTGTTCTGATTTCAAATTAAACCTCGTGTTTAGTAAAGGTCATTTACATACATACCAGGTATTACTCTGATTTTGGAATCATTTTTGCTTGTAACTATTATTTCATAAATAGTATTTTATGGAAATGGATTTTTTGGCCTGAGCTCTAGCCAGATGTGTGAAGGGTAATATTAAGGATAATATTAATATTACAGCATGTGAAGAGAATTTAGGGAAAATAATTTCCTTTTGTAGCAAAAGACGAACTAATGAGCATGAATTATAATATGTAGGATATCTGAGTGTCCTCATTTTTATTTGGTGCGTTTCATATTCATATTTACTAATAAATTACCAGAAACCAAAGACATAATATAAAACATTTTAAACAGAAACAGTTAGATACATCTTGTATGACTAAAAACCTTTACAAACAATCATTTTAAAATACTTAATGAGTGTACTAATTTTAGTGAAACATCACATATCCATAATGCTTTATTTCCGTTTATAAAATTTGTGGTGTCATAAAGAGTCTTTATCGTTTGTTTAAATTGGAAGTTTTTACTGGATTCAGCTTGTAATGTTCATACCAACAGAATGAACAATAAAGCTGTTCAGCATAATGGAACCAGATTTGTTTTTTTTTGTTGGCTTAATGGATTAACTTGAATTTAATTGTATTTTGTGGTTTGTCAAAGATCAAAAAACAGGAAGGACATTAGGATTATTGATTCTTTTATACCCTCTTAAATGTACTCATTAATCATGCAGAAAAAAATCATCAAACATTAAATGTGTTATTTTGTTAATAGACTTAACATTTTAAGTTTAAATTGCATAAGTTGGTTCCCTCCAGAGTGTTCACATTTTAATGCTATTTTGTCATAATTAGATTTTTATTTGTTTACAATTAATATTCTATATATATATATATATATATATATATATATATATATATATATATATATATATATATATATATATATATTAATAGGGCGGCACGGTGGCTTAGTGGTTAGCTCGTTCGCCTCTCAGCGCTAGGGATTCTCGGTTCGAATCCCTATCTGGGTGGAGTTTCCATGTTCTCCCCGTGTCTGCGTGGGTTTCCTCCGGGTTCTCCGGTTTCCTCCCACAGTCCAAAAACATGGATCAAGTCAATTGAATTCTCCAAATTGCCCCATATAGAGTGTGTTTGTGTGAGTGAGTGTGTTCCCAGCGATGGATTGGCGCCCTGTCCTGGGTCAATCTGCCCAGCGCCCGAGACGTTCTCCCCTGGATGGGCATGGGGAACCCCACCGCGACCCTAATAGAGGATAAAGCGGGAGATAATGAATGAATAAATATATTAATAATGCATTCTCAGTTAATTATTATTAAAACATTGGTTACTTTGGA
>JAFMOD010001827.1:20990-38003 GCA_019802435.1 Corydoras maculifer
CATGCCCATCCAGGGGAGAACATCTCGGGCGCTGGGCAGATAGACCCAGGACAGGGCGCCAATCCATCGCTGGGCACACACTCACTCACACAGACACACTTTAAACGGAGCAATTTTTGAGAATTCAATTAACTTGATCCATGTTTTTGGACTGTGGGAGGAAACCGGAGACCCCGGAGGAAACCCACGCAGACACGGGGAGAACATGGAAACTCCACCCAGATGGGGATTCGAACCGGGAATCCCTAGCGCTGAGAGGCGAACGTGCTAACCACTAAGCCACCGTGCCGTCACAATATATATATACAAATGATAATGAGATTGTTATTTTTAATAAGGTACAGATTGTTAAAGCTTCAGCAGAAAGAACTACAGTGCAGTTTACTGTAAATGATGACAATCACAGTAACTAAAATACAGTTATTTTAATCCTTACCCACTATCAAATCTAATTATCATCATTATCACTTACGTTTAATGTATCAGTATTTTTATTACTTAATATTTTTTACTTTTCAAAGTAAAACTTTTTAAACATACTTGTACTTTTTATTTAGTGCATTTCCAAAACAAGTCCGTTACTTTGTTTTGACTACATTTATTTATAGGTAGAATTTATCTCTTTATTTATGTATGTTATAATCTGCTAATGCAGCTAATAGTTTTCAAATCGGAGTTCAAAACAGGCGGCAGGAGGGGAGTGAGGAGCGAACTTGTGATAAGATGGGTGACAGACAAAGACCAATTGGGAAAACTAAGGGAGAAAGACATTAGAAAATAGAATCCGACGCTATTGATAGTATTGATACATTGCCTGAAAAACAACAGCATCCATGGCCTTATTTAAAAGAATTATTTGGCCTTGATGGCGAAATAAAAACGTCTTAGTGATGAGATGCCTTTTGTGCCAAAGAAGCAAGAGAATCAGATTTTTAAAAAATTATCATCAAATTTGAGCTATTATGTACTTTTTGTCCACCAGATCTACCTTGTTAAAATGTGCTGCCATAGTTTACTTTTATAGGTACAGCTGCTTTAATAGTAGTTCTGAGTTCTAAACCTAACTTTTGATGAGTGCCAACCTCTGCTAATTAATGTTAAAATGACAGATGGAAGGGAAAACACTTTAAACACAAAATGATATATTAATTAGCTGACTTTTGATCTAATTAACCACAGTTTAATGATGTCCTCGACTGTAAACATTATATTGAGAGACTGATATATTGAGTTGATCCAGTCTTAACACGTTGCTGCACTTTGAATTCACACATGAATTCAGTATTGTATTGTTCAATATTCATAATCAGTACGCTGACAATGTTATTATTCAACCACTGCTTTGCTTCTTTTATGCTTGCACACCAATGTAGACCTCAGAGAATCAGCACATCCTATATTATAAATGAAATAAAGGCACCATGTGCTACGGCCAAATTACACTCATGACACAGAGCATTAAAGTCAAGTTCGATTCCTGGTCTCCCCAGCTGCTATGGCTAAAGTACCCCTGGGCAAGACAAACTAAGCTCACTTGCTCCCTAGGTGCCATGTACAAAGCTGTGCACCACTCTGGGCATGTGTGCTTACTTCACTCATTGTGTGTATATGTATATGTGTGTTTCACTGCATGAATAGGTTAAATGTGGAGGACAAATTCCCCTGTGTGTAAGCACTGTAGGCAAAATTATCACTTTATCAAAAGAATCATACAGTAAAGCAGTGAAGAACACTTAATAAACAAATGAATAACAATTCATATAAAGCTTAAACAATTAATTAAATGAGTGTAGCTATAATTATTAGTAATATAAATTACTTCAATATATTGACATATGAGTAAATATTTTTCCTTTAAAAAGTAAACATTACCAAAATTAAACTATTTTTCCAATATGGTTCATTGCAAAAGTAAAAAAAAAAAAGTTCTAATCCAATTTGTAATGGTCAGTATAGTTTATCTAATGTTAAATTCTGTCTTTTCTTTTAATCTCATACTGTATATAATATTCTCATTTTACATAAACACTGTTTGTTTATGTATCAGGAGCTGGAGCACAAAGTCATCACTTTCTTAAAGAAAGAGCTGAAGAGGTTTAAGAAACTCCTAATTCCAGATTACCCAGAATGCTCTGGGATGAAGGTGGAGGATGAAGATGATCAGAAGAGTGTTAGAGAGGGGGTGATGAAGATCACCTTGCATGTACTGAGGAAGATGAACCAATCAGATCTTGTTGCATTATTACAGAACAGTAAGAGACTGTTTTTTTTCAATCGCTGTATTTTTAAATATATATACAGTTGTGCTCAAAAAAAAATTTTTTTTGCTTACTTAACCTTTTTTTCAGAGCATATGAATGACTTTTTTCCACTCATGGTTAGTGGTTGGTTGAAGCCATTTATTGTCAAATTACTGTGTTTTCTCTTTTTTAAATTGTGATGACAACCTAAAACATCCAAATAACCTGATTAATAAAAGTTCACATATCCCAGTTTTTAATACCGTGTATTGCCCCTCTAACATCAATCGCAGTCTTTTGTGTTAGTTGTGGATTAGGCCCTTTATTTTTTTCAGATGGTAAAGCTGCTGTACCGGGTGCCTAGGGCACCTGTTCCATGTTTGGTCATTTACTTTAATTAGTCATTTAGTTTGTTTAATTGTCTCTTTCTGTTCATTGGTGGTTTTGTGCACGTGATTGGTTTTCGTTTGTATTTATTTCCTTCTTTCCCTGTACTCGGTGCACTTCGTGGTTTAGTTTATGTTCACTCGTCGTACCTGTGTTTTGTGGTGTCTCTACACCTTTAAAATAAATTCTAATTCCCCGTTACCTGCGTGCCTGGCTCCCTTCAGCGCGTTTGAGCGAGACGGCTCTGCGCTTTCTATGCGCAGCTGCTTTATTCTCTGGGTAGGCGAGTGTAACATCACGACGTGCCATTCATTTGGGGAGTCCAGAGCCCAGGTAAGCGCTTTTTAAAATTTTTCTTTGCGGGGGCCGTATAGCGTATAGCCTCGTACTCGCGGCGCCCTCCGTCGTGACCGCGAGTGCGCCGCTATGCGCAGCCCGCCGTCCCGGAGCGTCCCGTAAGGACGGCTCCGATGTAGTGATATCGGAGTATTATGACTCTGATGATGAGTTCATGTGGAGGTACGGATATGAAGCGCTCCGCGTTGAGGATGGCCTCGAGCTGGTAGAGGTCTTCGATGATGAAGCGGGCGAGTCATACCTGTATGGGCATATTCTGCCCATTCGTACCCTCCTGAACTCTGAGGAGTTCTGGGCTGATAGCCCAGTCCAGTTTGTAAAGCCCCCCGTCGTGAGATCCAGACGCGGTGCGCGCCGCCGGCGCGGAGCCAAGACGCGGCGCGCGCGTTGCGCGGCCGCCGAGCTCAGCACGTGCGCTGCGGGGCAGTCACGTGACGCGGCCGCACCGGATCGCGCCGTGTCTGGATCGCGCTGCGAGGGGGCGGTACCGGAGTTACCGATTGTGTCCTTTAATATGGAGGAGTGTGCCGGCAATGGGGTGAATACGGGGCAGTCTGAGACGGAGATTGCCCTGTTCTTTGGTGTAGCGGTGGGGGTGTACCTTTACTGTGTGCAGGATGGCAATCCCGAGGTGGAGGTCCACCCAGCATGCGTGCCCGCCGAGGTCCACCCAGCGTGCGTGCCCGCCGAGGTCCACCCAGCGTGCGTGCCCGCCGAGGTCCACCCAGCGTGCGTGCCCGCCGAGGTCCACAGAGCGTGCGTGCCCGCCGAGGTACACCCAGCGCTCGCCGCCCAGTCCGTTGTCCAGGGGCCGCACGGCGCCCAGTCCGTTGTCCAGGGGTCGCACGCCGCCCAGTCCGTTGTCCAGGGGCCGCACGCCGCCCAGCCCGATGTCCAGGGGCCGCACGCCGCCCAGTCCGATGTCCAGGGGCCGCACGCCGCCCAGTCCGAGGTCCAGGGGCCGCACGCCGCCCAGCCCGAGGTCCAGGGTCCGCTCGCCGCCCAGCCCGAGGTCCAGGGTCCGCTCGCCTCATCCGCAGAGGGCGTGGTTCCCTCCTGACCCGCCGAGGCCGTCCACCTCGACATGAAGCCACAGGGCACATCCCACACCTCATCCGCAGAGGGCGTCCACCGAACTGCACTGCCAGAGGGCGTGGTTCCCTCCTGATCCGCCGAGGGCGTCCACCTCGACATAAAGCCACAGGGCACATCCCACACCTCATCCGCAGAGGGCGTCCACCGAACTGCACTTCCAGATGGCATTTCCCTCACCTCGTCCGCAGAGGGTGCCCACCGAACTGCATAGCCAGTGGGCTCGAGGAGGGCGGAGGACCCCCCCCCTTTCCCCCCGAGATTTTTATTAAAAAAATTTTTTTTTTCTTTCTCTTGGTCGCGTCCTCCCTTTGCGCGACCGTAGGTGCGGGGGTACTGTAACGGGTGCCTAGGGCACCTGTTCCATGTTTGGTCATTTACTTTAATTAGTCATTTAGTTTGTTTAATTGTCTCTTTCTGTTCATTGGTGGTTTTGTGCACGTGATTGGTTTTCGTTTGTATTTATTTCCTTCTTTCCCTGTACTCGGTGCACTTCGTGGTTTGGTTTATGTTCACTCGTCGTACCAGTGTTTTGTGGTGTCTCTACACCTTTAAAATAAATTCCAATTCCCCGTTACCTGCGTGCCTGGCTCCCTTCAGCGCGTTTGAGCGAGACGGCTCTGCGCTTTCTATGTGCAGCTGCTTTATTCTCTGGGTAGGCGAGTGTAACAGCTGCCCATTCTTCTTGTCAAAAAGCCTCTAGTTCCTGTAAACTTCTGGGCTGTCTGGCATGAACTGCGCCTTTTGATATCTCCCCAGAGTAGCTCAATGATCCTGGGGTCAGAAGATAGAGATGGCCAGTCTAGAACCTTTACTTTATTTTGCTGTAGCCATTGACAGGTCAACTTGGTCTTGTTGTTTTGGATGGTTGCCTTCAGTATTTGCCAATAACACTCTGCATTTATTTTCCTTCAACTTTGCCCAAGTTTCCTGTCCCTTTGCTGCTCAAACACCCCCAAAACATCAGTTTTCCACCTCCGTGATTTACAGCAACAACGGTGTTCCTTTCATCATAGGCTTTGACACCTTTCCAAATGTAACGTTTACGGTTATGGCCAAAATGTTAGATTTTGGTCTCATCACTCCAAATTACTGTGGTCCAGATGTTCTGAGGCTTGTCTCTGTGCTGGTTGACATATTGTCTGCGAGATACTTAGTGGCATTTGCGCAGTTATGCCTCTCTATTGTGCCTCCTTATTGTGCATCTTAACAACAGCACACCACTAGTTTTCAGAGAGTCCTGTATTTACAGATGATGGGATTTGTGGGGTTTTTTTGGAATCACAATTTTACTGGCAGTTGTGGGCAAAATTTTGTTGGTCTAACTGACCATGGTTTTTTTTTTAAAGTTTTGAAGGGATAAAAATTTGTGATTTGTAAGTTCTTTGTGTTCAAGGGAATTAGCGCATTCGATAACGATGGGGCAATCTGGCCGACAATTGCCCAAGGCCTATATTTCATTAAAACTAGATGCACCTGGCATCTGGTGGATAAAGCTCAAGGGCAGCTGAGCTGTATTACGCTTCCCCAGATAAGAGATGGAACGGCGTGTTCACCTCCCCCATAGAAATTTCAGATTTCCTAACAGTTTCCATTTGTTAATAACAGTTTGAATTCAATTTATTGGATATCTTTTTGTATCCCTTTTCTGTTTAATACAGTTCATCTACATTTTTCCACAGATCCGTTGCCAATCCTTTTGCTTTCCCCATGACTCACAATACAAAAATGTCAGTGTCTAAATAAAAGCTATTATGCGCACACACTTAATAAAATGCACACACACACACACACACACACACACACACACACACTTGAAAAACAAAAACATGTGACAAGTGGTGATGTCTCCTTAAGTAGCCATGTGCATGTTATCAGGCCAAAATAACTAGGGTAAGCAAACTTTTGATCAGAGGCATTTGGATGTTTTCATTATGATTTAAGAAATAGAAAAAACTAACCATGAGGGTAAAAAGGTTTACATGTTATTATTCATATTCTCTGAAAAAAAAGGCCAAAGCAAAAAATTCTGCTGGAGTATGTAAACTTTTGAGCACAATTATATCGAAATAATTAGGTTTATTTTCTTTTTTTGTATCTTTTTGCTCTTGAAACTCTGGACCTTCATTATCAGTTGTATAATATATCTGCTGCTAATGATAATAAATCTGTTTGATGATAAACAGTTACATTTCTCTATATTTGTATAGTTTAGATATTATTGGTTTTAATTCTTGTTAATTTTGTTTATATTATATTTTATTGTGATGGATAGTGAATGTGATTCTTGATTTAAATACCTGTAATTCTCTTGTGTTATTAGAGTTGGTCTCTGTGTATCAACACAAACTCCAGTCCAAACTGAGAGAGAAATATAAGAGAATAAATGAAGGAATCTCACATCATGGAAGTTCAGCACTTCTGAATGAGATCTACACAGAGCTGTACATCACAGAGGGATACAGTACAGAGATCAATAAAGAACATGAGGTGAGACAGATTGAAGCAGCATCCAGGAAAAAATCAACAACACAGGAGAAAGCCATTAAATGTAACGACCTCTTCAAAGACACGTCCATCAGAACTGTACTGACTAAAGGAGTAGCTGGAATTGGAAAAACAGTCTCAGTGCAGAAGTTTATTCTGGACTGGGCTGAAGGAAAAACAAACCAGGATGTTACCTTCATGTTTCCACTTCCTTTTAGAGAGCTGAATTTAATAAAGCAGAAGAAACTCAGTCTGCTGGAGCTTCTTCATCACTTCTTCTCTGAAATAAAGGAATTAGGATCAACACTCTGTGATGTGCACAAAGTGATTTTCATCTTTGATGGTCTGGATGAATGTCGACTTCCTCTGAATTTTCAGAACAATCAGTTCCTGTGTGATGTAACAGAACCAGCCTCAGTGGATGTTCTGCTGACGAACCTCATCAAGGGGAATCTATTTCCCTCTGCTCTCCTCTGGATCACCTCTCGACCAGGAGCAGCCAATCAGATTCCTCCTGAGTGCGTTAACCAGGTAACAGAGGTACGAGGGTTCAGTGATCCTCAAAAAGAGGAATACTTTAAGAAGAGAATCACTGATCATAGTTTGTCCAATCAAATCATCTCACACATCAAGTCTTCAAGAAGCTTGTACATCATGTGTCACATCCCAGTCTTCTGCTGGATTTCAGCCTCTGTTTTAGAGAGAATGCTGGGTGACACAGAGAGTGGAGAGATCCCCAAAACTCTGACTCAGATGTTCACCCACTTCCTGATCTTTCAGATCAAACACAAGAACCAAAAGTACCATGAGAAACCTGAGCCTGATCTTCAGCAGAGCGAAAATAATTTATTGGCTCTGGGAAACCTGGCTTTCCAACAGCTGGAGAAAGGAAACCTGATCTTCTATGAGGAAGATCTGAGAGAGTGTGGGATTGATGTTAAAGAAGCATCAGTGTACTCAGGAGTCTGCACCCAGATCTTCAGAGAGGAGTTTCAGCTGCAGCTGGGGAAGAGCTTCAGCTTCATACATCTGAGTGTTCAGGAGTTTCTGGCTGCTTTATTCACATTTATTACACTCATCAGAAATTATCCCTTCAATTCTGTGTTTAGATCTTTAAACAAAAATGACACATCCAACTTTTTGAAAAGTGTAATCGGTGAAATAGACAAGGCTATACAGAGTGAGAATGGACATCTGGACCTTTACCTCCGCTTCCTTTTGGGTCTCTCACTGAATTCCAACCAGTCTCTCTTACGAGATCTACTGCTGCAGACAGGAAGTAGCTCTGATTACAGAGAGGAAATAATCAAGTACATCAAGGTGAAGCTCAGTGAAAATCTCTCTCCAGAGAAATCCATCAATCTGCTCCACTGTCTGAATGAACTGAATGACCAGTCTCTAGAACAGGAAGTACAAACTTACCTTAAAAGTGGTCTTCATGGTGTGAACCTGTCTCCTGCTCAGTGGTCAGCTCTGGTCTTTGTGTTGCTGAACTCAAAAGAAAATCTGGAGGAGTTTAATTTGAGTCACTATTTTAAATCAGATGAATGTGTTCAGAAGCTGCTACCAGTCATCAAAGCTTCCAGAAAAGCTGTGTGAGTTTTTATACTGTTTAATACCAACACAATCACAACATATTACTTAATAATTAATTAATAATGTAATGTTTATATGTACTTGAAGGTCATGTAATTGTATTCTATTAAAGGAAGGTTCAGTTTTGTCCTCTGTTCTCAGTTTAAATCTCTCCATAAATTTATAACTAAAGACCACAGGTAATCGCCATATTTAAACTAAATATTTTTACAACCCTAGTAGAGGATTAAGCGGAAGACAGGGGCGTCGTTAGACCTGGGCTTTGGCGGCTATAGCCCCGGATGTTTTGTCAGTAGCCCTGGATCAAATGAGATCAGCTTTCTCTGGCCGCCTCTCCTCCAGCAGCAGAACGATGGAGTCACTGTCAGCTGTTTGTGCTTCCAAGCTCTGTGTGTGTGTAAGGAAGACAGTATCGGGAGTAAAGTTACCATAATAACTGTATGTTTGCTGTAAAGAGCAGCTTCTCAGCTTTTATAAACCCGCAGAATTTTTTCTAAAGCGCTCAAACTGACGCAAAATTACAGTATTTAAAGCAAAACCTTGTTAAACTGTCTCATCTGCGACTGACTCGTAAAACAGATTCATGCTTTTCTGCTGAACTCAGGTTCGTTTATTCAAAAATTTCAGCCAAAACCATCATTTATTAGAACTGAATGTGGTATCCACTGCTGACAAACATATTTCATGTGTTATTTATGTTCGCCTCTCAGCACTAGGGATTCCCAGTTCGAATCCCCATCTGGGTGGAGTTTCCATGTTCTCCCCATGTCCGCATTGGTTTCCTCCAGGTTCTCCGGTTGCCTCCCACAGTCCAAAAACATGGATTAAGTCAATTGAATTATTGTGTGTGAGTGAGTGTGTACCCAGTGATAGATTGGTGCCCTGTCCTGGGTGTATCTGCCCAGCGCTCAAAACGTTCTCCCCTGGATGGGCATGGGGAACCCCCCCCCCACGACCCTAATATAAGATAAAGCGAAAGTTAATGGATAAATGAATAACTAATAAATAATCAAACAAAATGAATGTTACAACAGTTTGAAAATGGATAAATATATAAATATACTCATGTAAGGGCACTTTTTAAAGAGAACAGAGGGGGAATAAGGAATCTGGGCTAAAGCCCCGGATGTTTACAAACCCTAAAAATGCCCCTGGCGGAAGATAATGAATGAATAAATGAATGAATGAATGAAATCCAATTGTCACATCAGCGTGCTCTACTTGGCGGCCAGAGGTAATTTTTATACTGGACTATGGTGGTTTTACTATGATATCTAGAGACACCAACCCCCAACCCCCCCCATGGTTTACTTAGAGATCAGTTACAGTTCATTATTTAGATTATGAAACATTTAATAAAGTAAATTAAATGTATGTTTATATCTGTGTGAATGATTTATTTATTTATTTTACAGGT
This sequence comes from Corydoras maculifer, assembly GCA_019802435.1. Taxonomy (NCBI): domain Eukaryota; kingdom Metazoa; phylum Chordata; class Actinopteri; order Siluriformes; family Callichthyidae; genus Corydoras; species Corydoras maculifer. Next base: position 30,567 of record JAFMOD010001827.1, read on the forward strand.
TGTATGATTGCAATCTAACAGAAGAAAGTTGTTTAGTTCTGTCCTCAGTTCTCAGTTTAAACTCCTCCAGTCTGATAGAACTGAACCTGAGTCACAATAAACTACAGGATTCAGGAGTGAAGCTTCTCTCTGCTGGACTGAAGAATCCACACTGTAAACTGGAGATACTGAGGTGAGATTATCGCTCTTCAATCATTCCACATGTTTTATTATAGATGTCAGTGTGAACAGTGGAGGAAATATCTTTAACACTTTAACTTTATACATCTCTATCTGTCTGTCTGTCTGTCTGTCTATAACCTTAAAACCAAAGGCCAGGAGCAAAGTTCCAACAATCAAACACAAAGAAAGCAAAAGTGTAGACTCAGAAATAGAGATGAAGAGGGGATTAGAACCATCCATCCATTACCTTCCGCTTTATCTTATATTAGGGTCGCGGGGGGGTTCCCCATGCCCATCCAGTGGAGAACGTTTTGGGCGCTGGCCAGATACACCCAGGACAGGGCGCCAATCTATCGCTGGACACAAACTCACTCATACAGACACATAAACACTCTATATGGGGCAATTTGGAGAACTCAACTGACTTGATCCATGTTTTTGGACTGTTTTGGAATGGAAACTCCACCCAGATGGGGATTCGAACTGGGAATCCCTAGCACTGAGAGGCGAACGTACTAACTACTAAGCCACTGTGCCACCAAGATGAGAACCAAATCTTAAAAAAGGTGCATGTTCTAACAGAATTAGAACCACCAGAGAGTGAGCAGAAAGAGACTGGAGGAAACTGAGAGAATGGTGCAGGTGGGACAATCATGTTTAACATCTTTACAAAGCTAATAACAGAATCCCTTTTCACTTTTGGGATAAATTGAAATCTAAGTTCCAATGCAGACATTTACATGGAGTTTAAAAGCATTTACATAACCTCAGACTCATCATGTCTGCTGATAAGCCTTTAATGAGTCACAAACAGCGGTATGCCATCTCCTGTAGACCATGCTCCATCTCTCCCTCTGACCAGATACACCCAGGACAGGGCACCAATCCATTGCTGGGCACACAAATCACATACACAATCACACACTATATGGGGAGAAAACCCAAGTAAACATGGGAGAACATGGAAACTCCACTGTGATTGGGATTGGCTTTTATGCAAAGCGACTTACAAATGAGAACATCACAAGTCAGTAGTTAAGTCTCTTCCTTACTTATAAACCTTGTTTTATGGGTACTTTATGCAAATCTGAATAAAAGCAGTTAGATTTATGTTGTGAGGATGACCAAGAAAATGAAATTCATACACATCCGTGCCATTTGTAGACCTTAATTTGCACTGCAGGGTAGCAATGAAAGGTCAGTGTTCTACTGGACTGTTCTTGCTCTCTGTGTCAGTGGCACAAGACAGGAAGAGCCAAAGGGCTTTTTATTTGTCCATTAATTATGTTCCGCTTAATCCAATGTTAGGGCTGCCCATCCAGGAGAATACACTTGCTCACACAGACACACATACACATACATATATAGGGGCAATTTAAAAAATCCGATTTAGCTTGAATCTATGGTTTTGGACTGTGGGAGGAAACCTGAAAACCTGGAGAAAACCCATGTTGAAACATGGAAACTCCACACAGATTCGAACCAGTTTCGCAGCACTGAGAGGCAGACCTGTAAACCACTAACTAGCCCAGTCATAAGTCCAGGCATTTTATTAATACTTAATAAGTAAATCTTAATCTTAGTAGTTTACTCTATTTAAACCTAATGTATATTTAGCATGTTCTCTTTCCTCTGGTCCCTAATGTTTTCATTTTCCTATGAAAACTTTTAAACATTTTTCCATTTTAGATTTATATTTATTCTGAACCTCATGGATGTTCAACAGCAAACTTTGTACAGAAGTCTTACAGACAGCAGAGAACCCAGCACAACATTATCCATAAAGTACAACATCATCAATAAAACCACAAATTCTTTAATGTGCACACGTTTCAAATCCTTCATTTTCATTTTCTCTGTCCTTCAGTTTATCTTTTAATAAAAGCCCCCCTCTAGAATGTGTGTTCACACTAACATCTGACTGAGACTGTTTCACAATGAATGTGTGATTAAAAAAGACAGTGCTTTAGTGTCAGTCATCATGTTCCAGCATGTTCTCTGTAGCTCTGATTAGATCTTATCTTCTTCTCTCTGCAGGTTGGAGGGCTGCAGCATCACAGATAGAGGTTGTGTTTCTCTGGTTTCAGCTCTGAGAACAAATCCATCATCGAACCTGAAAGAACTGAATCTGAACTCTAATCCAATCACATGGTTAGGATTCAGACTGCTGTTTGATCTACTGATGGATCCAAAGTGTAGTCTAAAGAACCTACAGTAAGTCTTACACAAACACACACACACACACACACTTCAAATGGTTTTACATTTTAATATTTTGATGTGATTAGTATGTTTGTGTAGCCGTTGTGATGTCATCGTTTCTCTCTCAGGTTGTGTAAAGTGAATCTATCAGAGGAAAACTGTACAGTTCTGTCCTCAGTTCTCATATCAAACTCCTCCAGACCGATATATCTGGAACTGAGTGAGAAAAACCTGCAGGATTCAGAAGTGAAGGATCTCTGTGCTGCACTGCAACTTCTACAGTCTGTACCAGAGACACTGAGGTGAGATGATCCTTCCTTAGTTCTAGTCTCTGCTGCACTTTTAAATCTTTCAGCTGTAAATCATCTTAATGGGACTGAATGAGGTCATAATATATCCTTTATATACAGTGAACACAGAGACACAGGGAGAAACTTTATTAAAGGAATGGAGAAACAGAACAAAGAACATCAAAGTTTCAAACATTTTCTTCTCTCTACAGTTTAGATGGATACAGGATCACAGATGAAGCAGTTGCTGCTCTGGTTTCTGCTTTGAGATCAAACCCATCATCATCATCATCATCATCATCATCATCATCAAACCTCAAAGAACTGGATCTGGACTCTAATCAAATCACAGATTCAAAGATGAAGCTTCTGTCTGATCTACTGATGGATCCAATCTGTAAACTGGAGAAACTACAGTGAGTTACTGACTGACATTTATACACAATGATTTAAAATGGGCTGTGTGTTTGTGTCCATTAGTTTGTCTGTCTGTGTGTGAATCCATGTTGTGTTTTGGTGTGTACATCTGTTTTTGTCTCTGTGAGTCTCTATTTATGTGTGTGTTTGTCTGTCTGTATGTCTGTGTTTGAGTCCCTGTTGTGTTTGTTTGTGTATGTGTATGTCTTTACGTCTGTGTGTGTGTGTGTGTCCGTTTTTGTTGATGTCTGTGTGTGTGTCCCTCAGCACTGACTTCCAAATGAGAATGGGATGGATTTCTATCAGTACAAAATGTTCATCCTGCACTTCTTCATATATCTGTTTCTGTTCTGATGGTTTGTGAGATTCTTCATGCTACATTGCATTGTGGTCTATATGGTGCTCTGTAGTGGACATTGTAAGTGCATTAGAAATACTGGTGCAAGAGTAAAGGAAGATGTAGAGAAGGTAACAAAATGTTTGGAGACTGAGAGAGAAAGTAAACAGTGTGTAACTGGATCATTAGAGATGAGGAGAGAGGTCAGGAACATATATGCAGAATCTGAAGGACTTTTATTTACAACATCAACATCATCTTCAGGTTTTAGTTTGTAAAAGGAAGTTCTTCATTTTTATGCTCTGCTCTTTCACACAGGAACCTTTGTAACATCATCAGTTCTGCAAAGATTAACAGCTCTGTACAGTTTGTTACATGATTTTATAATAATGTTTCTTTAATTTTGTCACCTTTATAAGGATATCAGTATATACAGAGATGGAGATGGTATACATATAATATACAGAATATACAGTATATACATTATTCACGGTATATACTGAGATGGAGGTGGTATAGATATCATATACAGTATGTACAGAGATGGCAGTGGTATGGATATAATATACAGAATATACATCATCTACAGTATACAGTATGTACATAGATGAAGATGGTATGGATATACAGAATATACAGCACCTGCAGTATATACAGTAAGTACAGAGATGAAGGTGATATGGGTATCATATACAGTATATACAGTATGTAAAGAGATGAAGGTGATATCGATATGAAATACAGAATATACATAATCTACAACAGTATGTAAAGCATTTACATAGATGGCAGGGGTATGGATATAATATACAGAATATACATCATATACATTATATACAGTATGTACAGAGATGGGGAGGATATAGATACAATATACAGCACCTACAGTATTTACATTTTGTACAGAGATGGGAGTGATATAGATATAATATAGAGTATATACCATATGTACAGAGATGGAGTTGAAATAGATTTAATACAGCATCTACAGTATATACAGTATCTACAGAGATTGGGGTTATATACAGAATTCACAGCATCTACAGTATATACAGTATATACAGAGATGGACATGGTATGGATATAATAAACAGAATATACAGTATATACAGTATGTACAGAGATGGACATGGTATGGATATAATATACAGTATTTACAGAAATGGAGGTGGCATGTATATAATATAGAGAATATACTGCATCTAGAGTATATACAGTATGTACATAGATAGAGGTGTTATAGAGATAGTATACAGAATATACATTATCTACAGTATATACAGTATGTATACAGTTGAAGTTGATGTAGATATAACATAAAGAATATACATCATCTACAGTATATACAGTATGTATACAGTTAAAGTTCATGTAGATATAACATAAAGAATATACAGCACCTGCAGTATATAAAGAAATGGAGGTTGTATGGATATAATTTACAGAATATACATTATATACAGTACAGAGATGGCACGGTGGCTTAGTGGTTGGCATGTTCTCCTCTCAGCACTAGGGATTCCCAGTTCGAATCCCAATCTGGTTGGAGTTTCCATGTTCTCCCCGTGTCCACATGGTTTTTTCCCGGGTTTTCCGGTTTCCTCTCGCAGTCCAAAAAAATGGATCAAGTCTATTGAATTCTCCAAATTGCCCCATATAGAGTTTGTGTGTGTGAGTGAGTGTGTGCCCAGTGATAGATTGGCGCCCTGTCCTGGGTGTATCTGCCCAGCGCCTGAGACGTTCTCCCCTGGATGGGCATGGGGAAGCCCCCCACGACCCTAATGGAGGATGAAGCGGAAGATAATGGATGGATGGATAGATGTACAGAAATAGCGGTGTTATCGATATAATATAAAGAATATACAACATCGATCAAATTTGTCATTCATTATTATATTTGTTATATTGGCTCATATTTTCTTTGCAAGTGACTTTGGCCGGCAGTGATATTTGATGTTGTTGTACCCTGCATACACATATCTTTCTCTCGAGCAGCTGCTTTGTCTACTTCATCTGCTGCATGAAACTTCATCCGTTTGGTTTGTATGTGCTGCACATTTACACACTGCAGTTGCTTTCAGTAAATCAGAGACGAGCTGGTGGTGAGATTTCGAAGTGCCTGCACCAAATTGACCCAAAATCATGTACTACACCAAAAGAAATACCTGCTGTCAGTTTACATAGTTACTGATATACTGACATGTGTAGCATACATAGTCTCAGTAATGAATCAAAGATCAGAGATCAAACTGTTAGTTCTGTCCTCAGTTCTCAGTTCAAACTCCTTCAGTCTGATAGAACTGGACCTGAATCAGAATAAACTATAGTGAAGTGAAGCTTCTCTCTGCTGGACTGAAGAATCCACACTGTAAACTGTAGAAACTGACGTGAGATCATCACTCTTCAATTATTCCACATGTTTTATTATAGATGTCAGGGTGAACAGTGTGAATCTGGCAGAAACTTTGTGAGTTCATATGTGTAGCTTTTCAATGGTAAAGTTCATTTATTAGTGGTTCTTGCAGGGGGGCAAAGGCAACCGGGGGGACGACGTAACCGGGGGAGCGGAGGCGCCGTGAACCCGTGTGAGGGTGTGGGTAAAGTGACCCCTAGTGGTGCGAGGGGGATGAGACCCCTTGAGGATGCGGGGGCGCAGAGACCCCTTGTGAATGCGAGGGGGTTGAAGCCCCTTGAGGATGCGGGGGTGCCGCAAGCGTTTAGGAGCACGAGGATAACACGACCACAAGGATTGTGTGTGCGGTGGCTCCTCCCTGTGAGGGTGGCGAGACCCTTTGAGAGGGCGGCGAGACCCCTTATGAGGGCTGCGAGACCCTTTGTGAGGGTGGCGAGACCTCTTAAGGATGTGGGGGCGCCGAGACCCCTTATGGGTACTACGAGGATGAGACCCCTTGAGGATTCGGGACCGCCGCGAGCGCTTAGGAGCGCGAGGAGGACACGACCCCTTGTGTGTATGGTGGCGTGGCTCCTCTATGTGAGTGCTAGGGGAACGGGACCCCTTGAGGATGCGGAGACGCCGTGAGCGCTTAGGAGCGCGAGGAGGATGAGACCCCTTGTGTGCGCGACGGCGCTGTGGCCCCTTGTGAGCGCGAGGGCGACCCAACCCCCATGCGGACTCCGGTGCGGGAGAGCCGAACCTGAATACAGGGACCCGAGGAACAGCGGGTTCGGAGACCGGAGAGACAACCGCGAGCTTAGGGGCGACCGGAGTACACGCGACCGCAGTGGACGCGGAGGTGACCCGAGTGGACGCGGAGGTGACCCAATTTAGGTCCATGAACATGGCTAGAACAGTTCCAGCGTCCAAGGCGGGTGGAACCGCCCTCCAACCCTCCAGTCCAACAACCACCATATCCAGAGCGGGTGGCACATTGTCCTCAGACTGGGTCCGACCTTCCAGCGCGGAGGCATTGAAGTTCAGGGCGGCCGTGGTATGGTCCCGAGGGGGGGAAATAGACGGCCTCGGCCTCCTCCTCGGACCACAGGACTGCACCCCAGAAGATGCGCTGGACACCCCGACTCAGCTCTCAGTCTCCCTCCTCACCGCCACCTGGACACAAAAGGAGAGAACCAGTACCATGGCCACACCACCTAACACACAGTCCTGGTCTACCGTGGCGGTCTCCGAGCACCGGACGCACCCCAATGACAACCCGTACGGCTCGGGGACGGACGCGACCGACGCAGGATGGCAACCGGTGAGCGGGAATGCCCAAGAGGCGCGGCACGGCTTACAGTCGCAGGACGGTTGCTCCGTGGAGCTCTGAGGAACCCGAGAGGCATCGCGGTGAGAGTCGCGAGGAGAGTCGCGTGGAGAATCGCGAGGAGAATCGCGAGGAGAATCGCGAGGAGAATCGCGAGGAGAGACGCGAGGAGAGACGCGCGGAGAGACGCGCGGAGAGAGTCGCAGGACGGTTGCTCCGTGGAGCTCTCAGAAACCCGAGAGGCATCGCGGTGAGAGTCGCGAGGAGAGTCGCGTGGAGAATCCCGAGGAGAGTCCCGAGGAGAGTC
>JAFMOD010001829.1:4344-14532 GCA_019802435.1 Corydoras maculifer
GAGAGAGACAGAGAGAGAGAGAGAGAGAGAGACAGAGGAATGAGTACCTGTGAGATTACAGTGGTTGATTCAAACTCTCAGTTTGGTGTGTGTGTGTGTGTGTGTGTGTGTGTGTGTGTGTGTGTGTGTGATTGCAGGAGGCAGTATAGATTAGTGGATCTCTTTAGATCAGACTTTAATTTTACAAAAGCTCTGATTTGCAGTGCAGATGATCACTCTGTTGATTTTATAAAACTCAGAAACAGGAAGGGGCCTTCCACAAACTGTTGTTTTATATATAAAACCCGAACTGTTTCCCAGAGGATTTCTCTGTGCTTTGATTGTCTGATTTATTTTTATATGAATAAACATTCTTATAAATTCTAATTTAGGAGTTAAAACGTGAAGAGGCAGTACCTGATCTATCCTGTAGGTGGCACAAGAGCATCACATTAACGAGCAGGACACTACAAAAGCAAATCTGCAATTTTTTGTTGTTTAATTTAAAATATTGTGTAATATTCAGAACACGTTTTAACTGAAATCACGTGTGGAACCTTTAAGAGGGTTCTGAAGTCACAGGTTCTGCTTCAAATGGAGGTTAAATTTACATTCTGTCATTTAGCAGGTTCTTTTGGCCAAAGCAATGAGAGAATCTTTAAAGAGAAAGAAACAAGAGGAACAATAACCAACTCAACTCCACGAGTTTTCTACAGAACTCAGAGGCTGAGGCCTCAAACCTCAAGAACTGCTCTTTAAATCAAAGCTACATGCACAGAATAAGAGCAGAGGAACCACAGAGCTGTAATCATGAACTGATCCAAATGATTCCTGAATCACTCTCCAGATTAAAAATGTAAAGTGTGATCAGTTTATTAAAGAAAAAAAATCTCTGCTTCTGCCATGAAAGGTATCAGTTAAAGTAAACAGTGCCACCTGTCAACATAGAACTGACCAATACTCTGATCATCAGCTTTCAACATTAATCACTTCATAATGAATTATTATTGTAACGAGAAACTTCAGATCAATAAAGCTTTGTTTCATTCAATCAGTCAACATCAGCTCCTCCCACAGTTTATAATCTGGAGCCCCCAAACTTTACAGGACGTACCGACACGTCTGCAGAGTGAAACTGCATCTGAAAACTTTCTGAAGTTTGTTTTAGAATTATAAAATTCTTTAAATGTTTTTTAGAGAATTACAGAAAACGAATGACGTTCCTGTTTTCTGAGGTGTGAGAGCACCGCACTCAGAACTTCATTCTCATCATCATCACAATGTCCTTTAATGTTATGGTACTGCCTCTTTTGGACCCTTAAATAAGAACCATACCCCCCTGTTGAATGACCTCGGAATGTCCCTCGGATGAGGACTCCTACTAAATAATAAAAATAGAAGGTGGCAAATTTTCTCCTAAAATCTCCAGATAACTTGTTCTAATAATTGTGATGGACAGAAATGACCTGAGAACCTCACTGTATCAGACAGGAACCATAATCTGTGTTTAAAGTTCACCTTAAAACTCCAGTCAAAGCTGAACTATGATCCTCTGATCCAAACCCCACAGAGAACTGTGGAAAATCTGAAGAGGAGACGTGTGATGCTTCAGAACCTCGACTATATTCAGTTTCATTTACATCAGAACCAACATAGAACCCGAACGTCCAATTCAAACATGGAACCTGGACATAGAACCCGAACGTCCAATTCAAACATGGAACCTGGACATAGAACCCGAACGTCCAATTCAAACATGGAACCCTTTACTGTTTTGGTCAGTGATTTACATTTTTGGACACTGGGAGGGAATTAATGTTCCTGGTGAAAATCAACAAAAAGTCAGAAAGAGAGAGAACATGCAAACCACACAGAAAGAAGTCAGGAACTAATCCCAGAACCATGTAGAAGTGGGGCAACTGTGCAAACTTCAGTGACCTGCGGCCAACGGGATCCAGTTTAAATGACAGTAGCCTTCAAAAAGATCTACATTTCCAAAAGGTGTACAAACCAGGTGAGCTGCTCCGCCCCGGGGTCTGCTGCTGCTGCTGGAGGTGCTGGTGGTGCAGGTGAAGGAGGAGATGGAGGGCAGCAGTTCGTGGCTTAGTCCCATTCCGTCCACTTCACTCTGAGGCTGCCTGCATCACACCCGGCACACACAACAATGTGAGAACAAGAAAGCCCCCCCCCCCACGGAAATCCTGCCCCTACGTCATCAATACGCGGGGGGGGGGGTACGCACCTCATGAACGGAGCAGCGCAGGTGTACAGGTGCACTCAGCAGTAACCTGGAATAATGACAACCTTATCCCGGATTATAATCCACAGGTCCGCGTTACACTCCAGAGTCTCGAGAGTGTGTGTGAGAGAGAGAGAGAGAGCGAGTGAGAGTCTGTATGTGTGTGTTATTAAACTGCACTCTGTAATGAGGCTGTCTGTCCGGCTCTCCGCCTCTTAATACCTCGGACACGCCCCCTGTCGCACAGCAACCAAAAGAAAATAAGCAAAACACACACACACACACACACACACACACACACACACACACACACATACAGGCAAGGCGCGTGCAAGTGTGCGTGCGTGTGACGTCAGCAGAATGGAGAAGCCCGGCAGCGAGCCAGTGTGTGTGTGTGTGTGTGTGTGTGTGTGTGTGTGTGTTTATTCACAAATATGCGCGATAGCAACCAGAAGGTCCTGTGTGTGTGTGTGTGTGTGTGTGTGTGTGTGTGTGTGTGTGTGTGTGTGTGTGTGTGCGAATGTATTTGTTTAGAATGAAGTTATTTATCAGAATTACTCTGCAGATCAGAAGTATGTGGACATCCTGTCAGAAAACGCTCCTCTGTGATGGAACTCAGGAAAAGTTGATCAGCTGCTCTGTTACCCGATCAGGGGTTCCACTCTGGCTGGGAGAACATGCTAAAGCTTTATAGCAAAATCAGGTTTTGGAGGTGATGATGGTGTTTGTGGTTTGATCAGTGTGACTAGTTAGGAACATTTCACTCTGTATCTGAATGTGTGTGTGTGTGTGTGTGTGTGTGTGTTAGGTAAATGAATAAAGGTGTTTTGTGTTGTGACCTCACCTTTCAGCTTTTATTCCTTTATTCTTTTTGTTCCGTTGCTTTATTCATCGGTGTGTCCTCTCATGAACCTGAACGTTTACTGAACCTGTTAATCCTCCTGATTTAATCATCATTATAATCATTAATGTTGGGCCGTGCTGTGATGTTCAGTATCAGGTGTTAGTCATGAAACACACTGTTAATATGTGGAGTGTCTGAATGACGCAGTCATAACGGTTCCAAAAGCACTGAATGGAGCAACAGGATATTACTGCTCCTCCACCTTAACAAGTGCACCACACATCCATTAGGGAGCAGTGTGGAATGCAGGCGTACTGATCAACAAAAGCAATTCTACCCCTTTGACCCAAAGAACTGAAAAATACAGATCAAAAATATATTTTAAAAAATCCATTCTTTAAAGGTGAACTCTGAGGTTCCTGGGTCTCCAAAGGTGCTCAGCTCAGGGACCCGTAACATTCAGAACCCTTTACGCAGCGGTAAGCTGTCTTTTACAGCTGTGTGTGTCTAAAATAAACAGATCTACAGTGATCCTGGTCTATCAGGATCTTGTCTGTTAGCCTCTGTCAACAGAAATTAGTTCAGTATTTATGACACACACAAACACACACACTTTCACAAAGAGCTATAACGTAAGGTCAGAGGTTATTATACTGTACTGTATATATTGATCTGTGATTAGCAGCAGCATAAAAATCTGTAGCATCATGAGATCTGGGTTTATCTTTTGTGTGTGTTTTAATATGTGTATATTAGTGTGTGTGTGTGTGTGTGTGTGTGTGCTTGAATTGCTGGGTGATTAGGAGATGATGTCTAGGTTTTGTACAGTATGGTTTGTCTGTGTTGGTGATTCTGATGCAGCCAAACGTGGATCCAGGTAAAGGTGTTTTAAGGAGGTGAGGCAGGGTGCAGGGACTGATGGGATAGGACTTGGTCTATAGCATTCATTACTATGTCTTTAAGGATGCTGGGTTTGAATCAGAGGTTAGCGAGGCCGTGTGTTCGTTTGGGTTTTGCTTTCTTTGCACTATTCTGGATCTTTAGTGTCGTTGGTATTTTGCTGTTTGGGTTTTTGGTATGTTCGCTGCGTGTATTTGTACTGCTGGGGAGTAAGAGGCGGAGCTACAGGTAACCTGAACATCACTGATTCATCATTCAGGGAATATACTTACAATAACAAAGAATTATTACAGACGCACTAAAGCAACAGTGTGTTAGATTTTCCACTGGTGCAGACTCCACCCAAACGGCTGCGCACATTACACACTACCTAGTGCCCTATTCCCTGCATTACATACCCTACATGCTTCATATTTTTATTTTATAGAACATTATTAAATATAAAAATGTTTAACCATTCAGATGTAAAGTCATGAACATTGTGTTATTTCATGTTATTGACATTTTAATCTTTAAATACGTACATTTCTTATTCGTTCTATTTTATAATGTAATGACTAAAATATTTAAATAAAGAATTTTAAAAGTTCCACCAAAAATGTTCCTCAAAATGAATTATTTATACACAACGTCCAGAGACTGTCACATGAAGACATTAAACGGTTTACTCCACATTTAAACATGAGACTGTGTGTATAGAATAAATATATAATGTGAATTTAAAGTTTGTTCTAGATTTCTTTTCTCTTATTAATATTACAGAATTAAACATCACAGCTCATTCTTTTTTTTTTTGATTCTTATTTATTACAGTCCCGTAGTTCTGCGATGTTCTCAGATGTTTAGACAGGAACAGCTTGGTTCTATTCTGTAATGATGAGATCGTGGGACTGTGAGAATTCTGGATCTTTATCCAGTTGGACGAGCTCGTCCTCTTCTCGGTCTTTTAGATGATTTGATGCTTTTAGGGTTTTCTGTGTTCCCTTCACCTCTGTGTTAATGTTAATGTCAATGGAAGCCACACGACTCCAAAGCGCTATACATCCATAATGCACAGCTGGCCACATGTTCTCATTAAAAGCATCCTGAATGTTTTCTTCATCTTACAGATCTGATCACGCTCGTCGCAGTTCCTCTAAGCTGTATAATCTGAACTGCTTGCTTTTTTAAACATAGATGTGTATGCTTTTAAGATTTATTTGATATGATGATGGGAGAGTGGAACCATTCTGTACAATCAGCACACGTTAAAAGCTCAGGGCTTAAAGGTGGAACCGGTCTGTGTCTTTACTCGTCCACATTTAAATAGAGACCTCAGCAGACTCAGCTTTTGAAAGTCTTTGTTTTAGTGTAGATGTCTTATTGTCTTATTCTACACAACATTCCAAAATAAAACCTTCAAGAGTTCAGAGGTCCATCAGCGCAGCGGTCTGAACGGAGGACCGCGCACAAGAACTCGCTTTAAAATTTCAAGAACAGAGTAGAGTTAACCAGTGACATTAAAAATCCCAAACTCTTTCATTTGTGAAAGGAAGCTGATGCAGATGAAGATCTCCTGGACTGAACATCATGAGCAGAACAGCGAGCGTCTCAGTGGAGATCACCACGGCAACACAAATCACTTCCATCTAAAGATCTTTAGCATCATTTATAAAGTTGCAATTTTTCATTTGGAAATAAACAAATTCATCCAGTGTGTGTGTGTGTGCGCGTGTGTGTGCGCGTGTGTGTGTGTGTGTGCGTGTGTGTGTGTGTGTGTGTGCGTGTGTGTGTGTGTGTCCGCTCAAAGGCTGATGTACTCCTCTGCTCGGACCGGGATTCCTCCACAGCCTTAAATATGGCAGTTATTTTTAACCAGAATGTAAGAGCCGCCCACTGGGTTCACCCTCATTTGGGAGGGGAAATGGAATAGAGCCGCACTTCCTGATCACATGACTTGACTGACCAATTACAATCCACAGGCAGACAGAATAAGAGTGGAGTGGAGGGTAACAAGGCTTGTTGCTGGTTTTTCAGTCTGGACCTGCTGTGTGTGTGTGTGTGTGTGTGTGTGTGTGTGTGTGTGTGTGTGTGTGTGCGCACACCAATGGGGGTGGAGGAGGCAGGAGGTCGGTGGGAGGGGGTGAGATGTCACAGGCGTTAGCAGGATGTCTATAAGAAAGAGGGAGTGTTCACAGCATCTGTCTGACATTTCATCCTGTGATCCGTTCAGAACAGAACCTGCACCATCGACCCGTCTGACTGCCATCAGGTCGAACCCAAAACCTCTCTCTCTGTATTGCTGTCCGTTTAGTTAATAATGTTACCCACAATGCACTCCTCTTGCTGTTTGTAGTTTTCTCGTTATTGAAGGTTTGGTTTGTTGTTCATCTTTTACAGCCTTCAGGTCTGACACTCCGCCGTCTCTCAATACCCCCCCCCCCCACACACACACAGATCACTGCAGGATGACGTGTGCACAGGTGAACCACACAAAACCTCACAGACAGGGTATTTATAAGTGAGAGGTTTTAATTACTAGATTTTGATTAAGATATTAATTCAAACAGTGGAGCTGCTGATCTGTTCTGATCGATCTGATAAATCAAATCCAGACTAATCATTCAGCAGCAGCAGCAGAGGAGCCGCCGCAGAACAGCCGGAGCGTTCGGGATTAAATGATGTGTATTCTGGTGATTGTGTGTGTGGTGAATTGTGCTGTTGCTGTATAACTGTAATTGTTGGAACTTCTTTGTGGCTTTATTTGGCTCAGAATGTGATTGATTGGAATGTGTGTTCGTTGTTGTGGTTACTGTCTCCTTGGCAACCAGGTAATCTGAGCACACATGATTGCGCAACCTGCCCTGCACTAGAATGTGAACCAGAGTAAAGTTCACACACCGGAAGTGTGGAGATACAGAGGTCATGTGACTGATTTATTCACAATGACTTATTGATTATTATCTAATTCAGACAGGAATCAATGAATCGTTTAGAGAATGAATCACGTTGTTTTATTTGAAGCCTCATCTCGAATTTCTTCAGGGTACAGGGTACGGGGGAGCAGTGAGGGACCAGGGGCTTTAGATTGGGCTTTAGCGGGTGCAGGAGGGTACCTGCACAGAAAGCTACAGAAGGTGTGGAGTGGTATAAAGGGGCAGGAGGTACAGGCTCCAAAGACGAGGAATAATGTATAGGATTAAGAAAAACAAGTTAGAGAAGTATAAGGGGGTGCATGTGGGCTACAAAGTGATGCAGTGTGTGGTTTGGGACAGGTCCACAGTGTGGTGGTGTTGCTGTGTGCTCTGGGGGAGCGGGGAGCGGGATGTTCCTTTGGGTTTATAGTGGAACAGGGGATTTTGTTTTTTGCTGTATTGCTGATCTCTGTCTGTTTTTAGTCTAGATGGATTACAGAGCTGTGTTCCAAACACCACACCCGTCTGAAATGACATCATTTTGTGATGTCATCAGGAGACCCACGTAGCGTGATGTGACATCACTCCAGTGCTTTTAAAGCCAAAACATGTAATAATGGAGCACTTTGGTTCTAATTCAAACAATCTGGAATGTAAGCTGAATCCTGACTTTATGTCTCTTTAGTGACGATAACCCGTTAAAAACGAAAAAACAGATGACGTCAAGAAACGGAGACAGACGCGGAGGCGACGCAATGATCCAGAGACTGGGCTTTAACACAGGGGACTTCCAATAAACTTATTAATGATCAATCATTAATAATAGTAAAGTTATTCAGTTTTTATATCCCAATAAATGAAACTAGATTTATTTACATCTGCAGAATTTTGATAAGTCTCTGATTAAGATCACCACCTTCAAAGATCTGCACCAGCTTTTATCATCCACATCAAAACGTGAGAATTTCACAGGGTCAAGTTATTATTATAAACATGAGTGTGTATATACTATTGCAATGTATGGAAAACATAAAGAACATTAATTGTGTGTGTGTGTGTGTGTGTGTGTGTGTGTGTGTGTGTGTGGCGTAGTTCCATGACTTTCCTGCAGGCAGTATGATGAACAGTTCCAGGCGGAAGACCCTCTCTGGGATAGTTCTATTTCTGGAGGGTTCCCTCTCTCTCTTTGGCGCTCTTCATCTCCTGATGACGTTTTCACTTTAAATAGAATCTGATCTCTGCAGCGCAGCAGGTGAAAGAATAAAGTATTAGGCCTTCATTTGGAAGCCTCTCCTTCCTTCATTGTGGCCTCCTGTACAAGGTTAATACTAACAGGGAACTAAGGGAACTTTAAGGGATAATTAAGGGAATGCTAAGGGGGTCATGTGAGAACCTCTAAAGGAATAATGGGAAGGTAGTGAGAGGACACACTGAGGAGCACCCCGTATGACTGAGGGAGCTCCGCCAAATTAAAGGGGTACCTGAGGATTTTTGTCTCATCCTCCAACTCTTTCTCATGTGCCACTGATGTGTGTGTGTGTGTGTGTGTGTGTGTGTGTGTGTGTGTGTTCTCCCTCCCTCTGATAGAGCACCTGCTCCTTACAGCATGGTGTAAAATCTCAGATCAGATCATTTTCATATAACACAATTTTAATTGTCACTCACACACACACACACACGTATAGCCCCCCCCCCCCCACCCATCACACACTAACCGCAGAGTGGAAAACAAATGAAAAGTTCTACAGTGTAGTTACACAATAAAACCCAAATTAGCTTCTAGCATTAGCACTAATAAAACCCCAGTCTAGACAGAGTTCAGAATGAAAGTGTTTCTGTTGAACGCAGAGACGCTCCCAATTTCCTGTTTTCCACCCAATGAGTGCTGAGTCAAAGGAAAGAGAACCTACAGATACACACCAGAGAGAGAGCAGGAACTGAGTAGGAACCTTCACCTTCAGTGTGAGATTCGGAGTGAGGTGAATTGGAACTCTGACCTGGAGCGTGTTTGATCTCAGTGTGTAGCTCAGACATGAAAGCAGAATGAGTTCATAATTCATCATTAACATTCATTAAGCAGTTCATCTGCAGGAAAACCTGATCATGTGACCCTCCACATGACCGACCTGAGGGTCAAACCTAATCAATCATTCATTCATCATTAACTTTGATTTATTGATATTTTATTAATTACTGTTCTGTAGGTCATTAAACCTGATCAATATTTTATTTCATTAATATTTCATTAATATCGACCTGATTTCCATTTGACGTCACCATCAGCATTGCGTCTCTCTCTCTCTCTCACACACACACACACACACACACATTTAATTCAGTAGATTTTAAAGTGCAAGTGTGTGTGGATTATTCCGGTGACTTTTTATTTTAGTTTTGATTTTTGTAACTGAGGCAACGCTGTGCGCGTGTGTGTGTGAGAGAGAGTAAATTCCTGAGGACACACCCCGGGTTTCCCTTGTGGCGTTGTTGATGACGCAGGTGTTGCCATAGCGCCCAGGTGTGTCGCATTGTTGAACTGGGGACTCCGGCAGTCTTCTCTGACCTGCTTCCAGTGTGTGTGTGTGTGTGTGTGTGTGTGTGTGTGAGTGTGTATGTGAGTGTCTGTGTGTGGGTGTGTGTGTGGGTGTGTGAGTGTTTATGTCTGTGTGGGGGTGTGTGTGTGGGGGGGGTATGTGTGTGGGTGTGTATGTGTGTGTGTCTGTGTGTGTGGGTGTGCAAGTGTGTGAGTGTATATGTGAGTGTCTGTGGGTGTGTGTGTGGGGGGGGTAATGTGTGGGTGGTGGGTGTGTGAGTGTGTGTGTGTGGGGTGGGTAAATGTGTGAGTGTGTAAGTGTGTGTGGGTGTGTAAGTGTGTGAGTGTGTAAGTGTGTGTGTGGGGGTTTGTGTGGTTGTATTACTTTGTGTGTTGTCGCCATCTGTCGGTTACTTTAAAATTGCATATTGAAGATCCGTATAAAAATAAAACTCCGTTCAGCATTAAAGAATAAACTTTAGTTTTATGAGTTTGGTTTTAATTCGGTTTTGGGGAGAACAGAAAAGGTTCTTGTTGTGTGTGTTTTGCATGTTCTCCCCCTTCAGTGTGCCGGTTACCTTTTTTTCTAAAACTTAAAAAATGTATTAACATGTAAAGATGCTGAATAATAACAGCTGTGTTTCCGGCTTCAAACTATCTAATAGATATATATTTTATTTATATATTCATGTGTATATATTATGCCCAGCGATGGATTGCCCCCCTGTCCTGGGTCTATCTGCCCAGCACCCGAGACGTTCTCCCCTGGATGGGCATGGGGAACCCCCCCCCCCCCCCC
>JAFMOD010001829.1:21188-45588 GCA_019802435.1 Corydoras maculifer
ACAGACCTGCTGCACTCTCGGTGATTGAGATTCCCAGTCGTCTCTCCTCTCCCTCCAGCAGCTTCCTGTAGGTGGCGATCTCGGCGTCTAGCTTTAGCTTGATGTTGAGCAGCTCCTGGTAGTCAGACAGATATTTGCTCATCTCCATCTTGGTCTCACACAGCTGATTTTCCAGCTGTGTGATGATGCTTTCGAGATTGGCCGTTCTATCCAGATGTGCGAGCTCCATGTCGTCCAGCTGCTGCTCCAGTCCGGCGTTCCTGGCTCGGAGGGCATCGATCTTGCTCTGCAGGTCGCTGACTTCGCTGCTCAGCGAGCTGATCTCCTGCTTCATGTTCTTCATGGTGCTCTCCTGCTTTGCTGCCGTCTCTTTCAGGGTGTCGAACTTCCCTTTGTACCATTTCTCCGCCTCCTGCACGTTGCGCGTGGCCACGGCCTCCATCTCGGCGCGGGTTTTGCGCAGGTGAGCGGCGAGGTCGGGTCGATCGGAGTCCAACTCCACACTGACCTTGGATTCCTCGATCTGCTTCATTAGTTCAGCCACTTCCTCCATGTGGAGCTTCTTCAGGAACTCCATCTCTGCAACAAGCTGCTCCACCTTTTTTTCCAGGTCTGCCTTCTGCAGTGTAGCATTATCTACATCCTCACGGAACTCCCGCAGAATCATCTCGGCCTCTTCTATACACACACACACACACACACACACGGTGATCGATATCTGATCTGATTTTTTGGGGCGGGGCTTCCATTCGCTCGTTTAGCTGAGTTAATGAATATACTTTTGTGTTCTGTTGTGCGTTAATGCCAGCTGTAACTCCCAGAAGAACCAGGACCTGCTCCAGAACCTTCTGGAAATTTCTCACAGTCACAAATGTTCAAACCGTGATGCTGTATAATTAGAAATCATAATTGTGCAGCGTAATTAACACGCTTCATGCTCAGGTTGTGTGTGTGTTTTGTGGGTGGCGTATGGTGGAGTTGAGTTGATGTCATGTTCCTCACCTTTCAGCCCAAGTTCTTCCTCCAGTTTAATCCTCCACAGCTCCACCTCTTCCTCTAGATATCCTCTGTCGATATCGGCCGCTCCCTTCTCGGCCGTCAGCGATGCGATCGCGTCCTTCAGCTCTTTAAACTTTGCGTCGTACTCGTCGGCGAGCCCCCCCGGCCCGGTTTTGTACAGACCCTGCAGGTTCTGCAGCTCTTCTCTGAGAGCGGCGTTCCTTTGCTCCAGAGTCTGAACCTTCTCGATGTATCCGGCGAAGCGAGCGTTCAGCAGCTGCATCTCCTCCTTCTCGTTCACATGCTGCTGATGGAACTCTGTGCTGATGTCTGCTGCAGACGCCTGAGCCCCGCTTCGACCGCGGACCACAGCAGAGGAGGACACGGCTCTGCAGCGAGATGGAGATGGGCTCTGCACTCTGGTCTTACTGGAGCCTCGAACAGTCAGTGTCTTCTGAGAAAACGAACTTCCTCTCATGGCTGTTCGTTTGATGTTGGTACCTCTGGTGGGGCTGGAGTTCTGCAGCAGACGGTTGTGAGCTCAGCAGAGAAGATCCAGTTTTTATACCATGATGAGGAATTTACCAGAGGCATCTGAAAATCTCACCCTCTGCGGACATGCACTAAACTCGGCAAGTGACGGTCCTATGGAACCTGCACGCTGGTAGGACTCATTAGCACCTCTATCAGTGAGGAGCTCACACTCACACACTACATATCAATGTCAGAATGAGAACTTAATGATTTCCATCTTTGAACTTCTGATTCGGTGCATTTCATGGTGAGATGATGGATTCCATCCTGTGTCGTATCCCGTTTTCTTCCCCACCTTCCACACAGGACAGAAGAAGATCATGAGATCTGTAGAAGCTGAATTGTTTCTAATTAAAATGTAGTTGATCTCAGTGAAAGCATGTTTTGATTCTGCCCCATGTGGAACATTTCTGAGAACACCTTAACTGATCTGTGATCTGTCCAATAGAATTTAAACCTGTGGCCTGGAACCTGTGAAGGCCATCATCTCTAGCTTCTTGCTGATCTCTTAGTAAAGATGGAGGCTTGCCATCTCCAACACTAAGCTCCTGTTCATTCTGAGGATGTTTCACTGCGCCATGATGGATCTTGTCTGATAGAATGTCTGCACAGCGGTGGGGGTTCCACTCATGTTCTCTAGCACATGTGAGTCTCTTTAAAGTCTCTGAACTGATATTTAAACTATTCTGGTTTTCTAATCTGAGACGTGAACGCTGACGTTCTGAATCGCTTTAAAATGTTCACTCATTTCAGCGTGAGGTGTTCAGATGTTTCACAGAACCTCCATTCTTCTGACGCTGAGTGATTTGTAAAAAGTCCTCCTGTCATCACAGTAACGAATCATGTATTGTGGTTCTCTTTTTAATTCTGTGGTTAAACAGAACAGAAACTTTTTGTTTTCAAAGCGTATGAGAATATTGATGTATGTCACAATGCGACCCCACAGCCGTCACGGCTTCCCTGTTCAGATCATTTTGAAGGAACTAAGACATAAGATTTTGTACTGGTCCTTGAACCCCGTCGCAGTTTCTTTTGGAAACGTTTGGAAGATGCTTACTGTTCTTGTGTATTATACACAAGCTTTACAATCAATATGGAGATTTAAAGCTTTTGGTAGACCTTGGATTAGGAGACTGTGAGGACAGTGATGGTTTATCTTTTTTTTTTTTATCTTGTGAGTTCAAAGTACAAAAGCATGTTAATAAATGCATTTAATGGTGTTACCCTTAAAACTCTAAATCCTGAGAGGAGCAAATCTGTGTAAAAACCATCAAGTTCAACATCAGTTTACCAAAAATGAATTCGTTTTTATTTATTAAAGTCTTGAATCCATAAGTCCATAAACGGTTAGATCAGCACTGCAAAAGATGAGAACATTATAAACTCTTATTTATATGGTCAGGTTCATCATACACCAAGCGCAGTAACACAGGGAGCCATAGTTTTCTTGATTCTGACCCTCAGATGTTTCAGTGTGACTCCGTTTTCTTTGTAATCCAACATACTACAGGGACATGCAGGTAGCACCACTGGTTGTGTCCTCAATCACACCCTTCTGCGTCCGTGTGTGTACTACCCAGTACACTGAAATAATAAAACTAAAAACGTGAGACGAAGGTGTGAGATTCAGTACAGCAGTTAGAAGAAACTGAAGTTACTCATAATGAAAAAGAAAACTGACTCAGATAATAGTTTAATACGGTGTGTGTGTGAGCGAGTGAGTGAGAGAGAGTGTGACGCATTTTCAATACCTCTAAAAAATAATTTACAGACGATAGTGATGGTGTTTTTATTCCCAAGGACCCCAGACACCGGTATATTTGGGGTCACAGCGAGGATCATCAGGGGGGAAATGAACAGGCTCTGCCCCCTGCTGAAGACTTTCCAAACGTCTCAACAGGAAGTTCACCAGTTCTGGGTGTTGATGGGAAATTTCTTGTCTCTCCTCAGGATCAGCAGCAATATCAAACAACATCACCTCCTTCAGAGGGGGAGGGGCCACAGATGATACAGGTGATCCAGTGCCCACACTCACCGCCTCACCTGGACGAGAAAACCATACAGGACAACCTGGACACGGAGACGGGATGTTGGTCAGATTGTCAGACTGATGATGATGATGATGATGATCCCTCACCTGGGTATCCTGTAAGCAGTTTCCAGTTCTTGTACCGAATGGCTGCATGCATGGAGATGTTAAAGCGTGGAACAGGACCAGAACTGGACCATAATGAACTCCTGTGTGAAGATCTCCTGTATACGGAGTCAACAGGTCCTGTCGATCCAGCACTTAGACCTGGACCTTATAAACAGAGGTAAAACCTGTTACAGACCTCAGAACAGCTGCTTATTCCAAACAATCAGGTTACCAAAGTTAAAACATTAACAAGAATTATTCATTTAATTAATATAATTACTAAAATGAACACACTTTGTGTGTGTGTGTGTGTGTCCTTACAGGGGGCGATGTCAACATACTGAGGATCAATGTTGTGCAACAGCTCCAGTCTTGGAGAGGATTTCCCTTTACTACAAACACACACACATTTAAAAATTGTAACAGTATAAGTTTTGTTACAAACCAGTGCTTGTAATTAAATAAAACGATAATGAAGAACTGCTTACCTGATGGTGTCCCACACGTTAAACCCGTCCAGCGGCTTGGTCTTATTCGTTAATCCTCCAGCCACACCCACCAGTGTGGGTAGCCAATCAGAAATGTGTATGAGTTCTTGGTTTACTGTGCTGGGCTGCTCGACCAACGGTCCGGATACAAAGGCCACACCCCTGACCCCACCCTCCCAAAGTGACCACTTCCTGCCACGAAGAGGCCAATTACTCCCTCCAGACAGAGTTTGTCCTCCGTTATCTGTAATCATGGACATCTGTAATTGAAGGTGTGTCTCTCAGTCATTAAACAAACAGAACAGGGTTCAGCTCATCAGTGAGGACTGCATCCCCTGCACAGTAATAACAGAAGCACCTCTACAAACTCAAGGTGAGTGAAGCCTTTTTGAGTTTTATAATTAATATTATTTGCTTCAATCCTGCAGACCTGAGATATTTCTGGATTTTGTATTATGTGCGCAGAATAAACTATGACGCTGAGACTGCCGGACTGTGAGGATCATTCAGGTGATGGATCGAGAACGAGAATCACATGATTCCATCTGGACTTCAAATCTCACCGGACTTGATCTGCATGTAAGTGATGAGGGCAGAGGGGAAATGTTCTTATTCTGAGATGCAGGTGTCTGGTTCTGGATGAATTTGTTTATATTACACTAACCATAAAGAGAATCCTTCATCTTCTTGATGTTTAGAGTCTGCAGCTCTGAACATTAGAGCATTAGAGTATTCATTCTGAATTATAAATATTAACGAAAGGAGTTTAAAATGTGCTGTAACGTTAGGAAAAAAGGAACATACTGTTTTTATGTAATATGCACACACACACACACACACACACACACACACTCTGCTGTAGTTTGTAGTGGTAATTGTGTACCAGTAGAGAAGATTAGGATGGTATTGTTCCACATGCCCGCATTCTGCAGTGCCACACTAATGTTCCCTACAGCCTCATCCATAGCTGCCACCATCCCAGCATATAGCCTGCGTGAGTGATCCTTAATGAAGCTGTAGGGGGCGATGTAGTGATCTGGAACCTGTAACGGAGCGTGCACTGCCTGCAGAGCCACATACAGGAACAGAGGCTGCAAACATTAACAGAACTGTGCTCACTATGGTAACAACAGCATCTGCTTCTAGACCATAATTGTATTTAGTATTTTACTATTTAGTCTCAAGATTAAAATAAAACAAGTCTAAAATAAGTTAGTTTTTTTTTATTTAAATGTAAAATGTCTGGAAAATTTTGATCAGATCTGATACATTACATTTACCTTAAATCATTAAGCGGACGCTTTTATTTAAAGCGACTAACTAATGTCTGTATGATCCACATACACTGTACATGGACGTGATGCTATAATTATTAAATTTCATAATTATTAAATGTTAGTGCAATTTAAAATTAAATATATTACATTTCTTTCAGGCGGCACGGTGGCTTAGTGGTTAGCACGTTCGCCTCTCAGCACTAGGGATTCCCGGTTCGAATCCCCATCTGGGTGGAGTTTCCATGTTCTCCCAGTGTCTGCGTGGGTTTCCTCCGGGTTCTCCGGTTTCCTCCCACAGTCCAAAAACATGGATCAAGTTAATTGAATTCTCAAAATTGCCCCGTTTAGAGTGTGTCTGTGTGAGTGAGTGTGTGCCCAGCGATGGATTGGCGCCCTGTCCTGGGTCTATCTGCCCAGCGCCCGAGACGTTCTCCCCTGGATGGGCATGGGGAACCCCACCGCGACCCTAATAGAATATAAGCGGAAGATAATGAATGAATGAATGAACATTTCTTTCAGTTGAACTTAGTCAAGCTGAAGCTCATGGTAGATTCTGTTATGTTTGTACCGTCTTTGGTGGATGGTGCTGTATAAT
Source organism: Corydoras maculifer (assembly GCA_019802435.1). Lineage (NCBI taxonomy): Eukaryota > Metazoa > Chordata > Actinopteri > Siluriformes > Callichthyidae > Corydoras > Corydoras maculifer. The sequence goes on from JAFMOD010001829.1 coordinate 27,219, forward strand.
CTGTACAGCACGTTGTGTGAACAGATCTGTAGAATAAACTTGACTGTATTCTGTTGCAGGTTTATCTCCGTCTCTCAGATCCAGAGCACAGCGTGTTTCATTCAGAGGTGTAATAAAAGTACAGCGTGTGTGATTGTAATAATCTTCTGATCCTGTTAAATAACCTGCAATTACATCGTCAAAGCCATAAATAATCACACAGCCACACCCTCATAACATGCAGTCTTATTATAGTCCTCATCCTCCAAGGCTGTAGTGAAGTTTGATGATGTGACTGTTGCTATTGACCCACCAAAATAGGAATGGAATCCACGGTGGGTGGGCAAACATTCTCTTTTATACATGCCCAGGTGCCACTTGCCCACCATATGAGTGGAGTAACCCACATCACTCAGCAGTTCAGGAAGCAGCTTTTCATCCAGAGGAACACAGTATGGCTGGCACGGCCAAATAATCTGATGCTGCATTCCTGTGTGGATCTACAAACACACGCACACACACACCCACGCACACAGAGGTTAAATCTCAGCAAGTAATCTGGACAAGCTGATACACATTTATAACAGTACAGGGATTTATAATGAAAGCTGCACCAGGGCAGGGGAACTGAACTCTGTGTATAGAGGATGTGAACCTTACGGATGGCTCTGGGTTTGGAGACGCGTTCCCACAGTGCATATATACACAGCCTATTACACACACACACACACACACCCAGAGAGAGAGAGAGAGTGTTTGTACCTGGTATCTCCCAGTCAGCAGTTGGTTTCTGGATGGAGAACACAGAGGCTGGACGTAGTAATTCTCCAGTCGAACCCCCGCGGCGCTCAGGCGGTCGATGTTCGGGGTTTTAATCTCAGATCCGTGATACCCGACATCATTAAATCCCAAATCATCAGCCAGGATCAGAAGCACATGGGGAGCGGGTTTACACTCCACACACGCCGCGAACACACACACTGCACACACACACACCACCGAACGCAGCAGCGCTTCTAAAGACATTCTGCTGCGGCATTTAATCCCGAAACCCGAAAGAACCTCCGACCTTCAGCTCCAAAAGCGCGGACCAACCAGACCCTCCGGACGTCACAGGTCACATGACTTCATAGAAACTTCACACAAACATTAGTGGAACTGACTGCAGGTCATGGGTTCGAGTCCCCGCGTGTCCACCGGCGACGTTTATTAACGTCAAAGCTTTATTATTCACAGCATCATTACGCAACAATATATAAAACTATTCAGCATCTCGCATGTTCAAATCTAAGAGCAGATCAAAGTGTTATAACGAACCTGCTTAGAGAAAAGAGGAAGTGCAAATGAGAAGTAGGACACTTTTTTTTGCGGCAATGAGTAGATTTTACACATGAAAGCAAGTAACGAATATGTCTTTAATTATTAGAGTAACATCAACAATGAAAAGACTAAAGTACATCTACACCTCATCCCGATCTGACCTCATTCAAATCCCGAGACCCGGCTCTGATACAATGATTTTTTTAATAGTCCAAAGTAATACCAGTATATAGAAATAGATTAATCATGTAGTAATAATAAATGATGATAAGTATGTTATCTTCGGTTTCTTATATAAATATATAATTTCAGTTTTTTTGTACCTTAATGTAGCTGAGTTATGTAATTTCCACCGTTTCTAGGCGCGTCGCCCCGCGCCGTGATTGGCTGAACCTCCCGCTCTCTGATTGTCTGAACCTCCCGCTCTCTGATTGGCTAAACCTCTCGCTCTCTGATTGGCTGAACCTCGGGCTCTCTGATTGGCTGAGCAGCTGAGGCGCTTGGTTTGAATGTGGTGAGGCGGTTCGGCGCTGCGGGCTGAGGCGACGCTGCTCTCGGGTTTAGTTCAGCTTTATAATCCGTTTATTACTTTTACGCAAACGAACTTACGTCGTAGCAGATATTATATTTCTCACAAGAAATTACCTGAAGAGGTAGGATTGCTATTTAAACTGTTGTTGTTTTTTTAGGTAATGACGCAGTAGCGTGGGTTTAATAGTTGGTACAGTATTTCTTGGTATAGTTTATTTATAGGATTTTTTTTCTTATGTTAATCTTGTAATCAGATGAAAAAAAAGCCTGTGTCTGTGACACGCAGAGGTTTATTGTTATGAAACGTAAGTTTTTCTGTGTGTGTGTGTGTGTGTGTGTGTGTGTGTGTGTGTGTGTGTGTGTGTGTGTGTGTGTGTGTGTGTGTCCCCCCCCCCCCCCCCCCCCCCCCCCCCCCCCCCCCCCCCCCCCCCCCCCCCCCCCCCCCCCCCCCCCCCCCCCCCCCCCCCCCCCCCCCCCCCCCCCCCACACACACACACGAATTTAAAAAATACATGTAGCACACACGCACACAGACAGGTTACGTGTTGTGTTGTGTTTGGGAGTTTTGTTCGGGCAGAGAGGATCACTTCAGATTAGGAGACCTTAAAAATGATCTTGTATTTATTTCTGAGCTGCTGCCATATTTCTTTTTTTCTTCAGTAGATTAAAATTCACATTAAAAAGAAAACATAAAAATCACACAGATGCAAGTTTAAAACTGAAGTCATTACAAAATTAAATACTAAATGGAACACAAAAATGAGCAGCAGTTTGCTTTCATGCCAGTAAAATCACAACCGATGCAGAGAGTTTTCTCTGAGAATGTTTATAGATTAATATAAGGAATTTCAGAAGGACCTGCAATGTGTGTTTTTTAATCTAGAAAAAGCTTTTTATAGAGTCTGTGGTATCATATGAGGACATCAAGAGTCATAGAGCTGTATGTGAGGGTGGTCAGGATATGCATTTCATTCCTTTATAATTAAATTTATATAATTTGTAAGAAACATTTGTACACACCTGTGTATATGTGTGTGTGTGTGTGCGCACAGATACCGTATGTGAATCACAACAGAGATGAATGTTCACCCGAGAAGCTGCAGGTCTTTTTACGCATTCGTCCTCTTACAGACACAGAGAGAGAACGAGGAGAAGATCAGGTGACCTTCATCTAAATTAGAATTTTCATGGTTAATTATAAAAACAGTGTAAAGACACACACACAATAAAATGAAACAAAGTTTTAATTAACATTGATGTGACTGATACAATTTTAATTTGTGCTGATTTAGTTTAAAAATATTTTTCATTAAACATTTATATCTGACTGTAATATGCTCAGATCTGATATTATTTGTAATACTAATATAAAGTTCATAATGATTTATTATCATCTGTTCTAATGTTTTTATTAGTAAATAAACTGATGCCCCCACCACCTGAAAAACTTTTATTAATAATTATTACACAAAATAATAATGGATTATGTACTAAATATTGTTTAAAAGTGAAATAAGAAATAGAAAATATATTTGTGGGGTTAAAATGAACCCTAAAGTTAACTTTTATAAATAAAGAAAATACCGTGTCCACAGGGCTGTGTGTTGGTGCAGAGTGACGATACACTTCTCCTGAAGGCACCTAAAGACTCACATACCATGAAGAGTGCTGAGAGAGGAATAACACAAAGTGTACACAAATTTACTTTCACACAGGTAACACACTTACACACACACACACTCTTTCATAGACCCGTGTGGCTTTATAAATTACTTCTAAAAAGTAAAGTTACACTTCCAGCACACTGAATTGATGACTGTACTTACATGAAAAGCCTAGTTGTCTTTCAAATTAATATCAAAATATGTACTTTAAGGGACACAGATTTTTCTCCCCTTTTTTTTGAATTCACAAAAATTATATTTTGTATTAATATTCAGCAGAATAACTGTCTTGTTTACATTAATAAATAATTAATGTAAGAATCTGTGCATTGTTACTGTGATTTCTTCCAATTTTTGTAATTTTGTAGTTAATTATTGCATACTAATCATGTAATTATGATCATTACTTACGTGGGTGTGTGCAGATTTTTGGTGTGAAAGCATCTCAGCAGGAGACATATGAACAGACAATGAAGGAAATGGTGAGAGATGTTCTACATGGAGAGAATCGGCTACTTTACACTTACGGTGTCACAAATTCAGGAAAAACCTTCACCATACAGGGTAAACACACATATTCGGAAAGAATTCCGAACCCTTAGTAAATCACAATCTGTGTGTGTCTTGTAGATTGTTCCTATTGGTTCCACCAATTTTTTTTAGCTGCAGCATCAAGGAAGCTACATGTTTTGCAGGATTTCTTGTTACTGAGTGACATCATCAGGGACTCAAACTTGTCTCTCAAAAACATTTTAACAAAAAAAAAAAAAAAAAACTTATTTTAACCAAAAAAATTACATTGTGAATTCAGTGTTGAATACATATAATAACCATTTAACACTGTAAAAGAAAACAAGGTGAACCAGAATAACATGGAAGAAGAAACAGGTTCGAGTTTAAATGTATTTATATGGCACTGTTTACCTTATGGTGGAGTCAGAAAATAAACCTAATCATTCCTCCAAAACCCTGTATTCATTATGAACTGAACCCCAATCGCCCCCCCTCCAGCTTGTTATGCGATCATTCATCCATGATGTGGAACCTGTGCCTTCAAAATAAATAACTCTAGGAATTAAAACCTGATTGACAGATGATAATATTGATAAAATTGCAGTTTTTGACAGACATGTATTGTTCTCTCACTTGTAAGTTGTTTTGAGTAAATGTCTGCTAAATGTAAATGTAACGGCTTACTTCATCTTTAGGTTCAGCAAATGAGGCAGGTCTTTTACCAAGAGCTCTGTTTTCCATCTTTAACACCCTTACTGGTCGTCTGTACAAAGATTGTGATTTGAAACCAGTCCTGAAGCATGAGGTCCGTCAACTTAGCAAGAGAGAGGTCTGTTCTGAGGAGGAGAAACGCAACGTCTTGCTGCGAGAGGTGACCCATCCACCACACACAGACATCTGAAATGCTGTTAGTTTAGACATTTTACTGTAATGTGGTCACTTTAGTTGGGCCACATTTACTTACCTTTCATTTACAGTTTCTTTACTCTTATGTTCATCCACATTATACAAGCGTTGTACTGCATCTCATTAAACAAATGGTTATTAATTAAACAGTGGCGTAGAATGTGCTTACTCTTTGTAATTTAAGTGTGTATGTTGCAGGAGGAGGTGTTCAGGCATCGTGGTGGTGTTAGTGTTAGCTGGGACAGCGGGATCAGCGGACTCTCTGCATTCACTCGACTGGAAGGTGCCACAGAGTTAACCCTCATAAGTGCTGCATTACTTTACTGTGTTGCTGCTGGTGTAGTGCACATGTACTGTTTATGAATGTATTTTATATGCAGATTGTGGTGTGTGTGTGTTACAGACTCAGATGGGGTGTGTGTAGAAGTGGATGCTGTGTCTCTCAATGATGTTCATCTGGATGAATCCTTACAATTCAGCATCTGGGTTTCATTTTATGAGATTTATAATGAGTTTATTTATGACCTGCTGGAGCTGAACACACACAAGAGAAATACACTGAGGCTGAGTGATGACAAACATGGCAACGTCTATGTGAAGGGTACCACACTCATACACACACAAGCCTATTTTTTTTTTGTTTTTTTTTCCCTTCGTTACATATAAATTAGAGTTTAGTTATCAGTATTACACAAATTAAATTTAAAAATGTTCCACTGCTATTGCAGACCAGTAATACACACACACACACACACACACAAACATTCTATATATGTGTAAATCTCATCAGAGAGTAGATTTATTGATTTGTTTACCATTTTGTGTTAATTTTGAGGTAACAGATATATATGGTGAATATTCCCTCTGTAGGAGTACAGACTGCTGTGTTTTAAATAAACTTAGCTTATTAAACTGCTTTTCCAAACACTTCAAAACATATTTTTTGCTTTTGGGTGGAGTCTAGTGATTTGCTGAATGTTATTGTGTCTGTGAAATGTTTTTTTTTATTTAAAGAGCAGGAGTTCTGTCTGTTCCACATACATCACCTTACTGTAGTATTATTGTTTTTCTGGTTGAACAGATCTGACGTGGGTAAACGTGCGTTCTGCAGATGAGGCCTGGAGAATTCTGAGTGTTGGACGTAATAATCAGAGTTTTGCGACTACACACCTTAACCATAACTCCAGCCGCAGGTATACACACGCGCAAATACCTATGTAAACTTTTGCAACTTTCAGCTAGAATTTGAGTAGCGTGTTAGGCTCAGGGGTTGCGTTGGGTAGGTTTGGCAAGAGTTCTTCACCTTACTGATTGTTTGTTACAGCCACAGTGTGTTTACTGTGAGAGTGTTACAGATCCAGCGTCCTGGCACTGCTGCTCATATCAGCGAGTGAGTTACCTCTCTGTTCACTCTTTCATCAGGTGTTTGTAAAGACAGTATCTGATGTTTATGTGTAATAGTTCTGTGGTATGTATAATTTGTTTTATAAAATATATATTACATATATATTGTGTGTTACAGGTTGTGTGTGTGCGATCTTGCTGGATCTGAACGTTCTAAAGACCAACAGAATGGGGAGAGAATGAAGGAGGCAAATAACATCAACACCTCGCTGCTCACCCTGGGACGCTGCATCAGTGCAATGAGACATAATCAGAACTACAAGTACACACACTACACAAACAGTATATATATATATATATATACACACACACACAATGACCTTTTCCACATCTAATTTTGTGTGTGTGTGTGTGGGTGTAGGCAGCGTGCTCCTCAGGTGATACCATTTAGAGACAGTAAACTGACCCGGGTGCTTCAGAGTTTCTTCTCTGGACTCGGTCGAGCATCAATGATGGTGAACATCAACTCCTGCAGCTCCAGTTATGATGAAACTCTTCACGCTCTCAAATTCTCTGCTATAGCTACACAGGTTACATACATACACACATGCATACATTCATACACACACATCACACACAGTAAGCTGTAAATATTTTTGTTTGTAGCTGGTTCATGGTTCCTCCTCTAATAGCCGTGTGGCATACATACTCTCTCTCCTGGGTGAACACTTACATACTGAGGATACAACAGTTGATGAGGAAGAGGAAAGTGATGAAGAAGATGTTGGCATGTACCAACCAGAGGTACAAACATCACTGTTCATCATTCACAACTTGATTTTTTTAAAATAAAAATGCTTCTTTGTTAAAGTTCTTTTATGTTTTTTTAAACATTAAAATTGCACACATGCATCTTTTCCTGTGTGAACAGGAGCTGGTTAAGGCCATTAATGTTCTGAAGAGGGAGATCCTGCGTCAGAGGAAAGAGAAGGAGGAAGTGGAACAGAAGATCCGAGAACAGGTGTGTTCAGAAATGATGGACGTCATCAACCAGATGCAGGAGGACTTTAGGTAACACACAACCACAGACAGTAGAGTTAAATTTTAAAATCATTATGAATATTAATTATGGACCTTTTTTTCAGCCTGATCTGGGGTCATGGTTTAGAACTCTGTAAACTGCTTTCATACAAACTATTGCAAAAAAATCTAGATCAATAAATTTGAACCTGAGTGTATAAATAATGGAGAATGAATAGAGTCTGCTCACTTCCTGCTGTGTGTCTCAGTGAGACGCTGGAGAAAGAGAGAGACTTGATGGAGAAACGATGTGAGAACAAGATCAACAACCTGAAGAGCAGCTTAAGGAAATACTACAGTCAGGAACTGGAGGTAAAACTTGAATATCACCTCAACTGTTTACACAATGTTCACTTCACACACACACAGTTAAATAGTATAATAATACATGATACTTTGTGTGTTTGTGTTTGACGTGTGTGTGTGTGTGTATCAGGAGCAGGAGGAACAGATTCGAGAGCTTAGTGCTGTTATAAAACAGAAGGAGACTGATGGAGGACCAGCTCAGATGTTTCCCTCTCTAATGGAGCCTGATGGACTCAGACGATCTCAGCGCTTAGCTTCCACCCAGAAACGGATCAGTGAGCATGAGAGAGTGCACCAGATCAAAGCTGAACTAGAGGAGTGTAGAGCAGAACTAGACCTCAAGAACAGTGAACTCACACTTAAAACACTAGGTAACACACACACTGCACATCATACCGAGAAACCTCAGTCTCCCTCCATCAGTGGTGTTGAGATGATCTCAAACCTTTCTTCCGCGTTCTCAACTCCTCACCTGTATATCTGTCTTTTTTTTTTAACCTCAGAGCTGAAGAGGTTTCATGACCATCAGAGTTCCTCCAGCCTCGCAACAACAGCAGAGCGCAAACTTATGGATGGACAAAAAGTGAATGTGTATAACATTTGCAAAAACAATAATAATTATCAAATTGTTTATGAATTGAATCAGATTAATTTCTCTCTGTGTGTGTGTGTAGACTTTGAGACAGCTGCGTGCTGATCTACACACTGTAGTAGTAAAGCTGAAGTCGGGGGAGAGAGCCTGCTGTCATTATACAGATGGAGAGAAGTTACGTACTGCACTTACTACTGCTGATACAACACTGCTAAAACAGGTACACACACACACACATGTCTCTGAAGTTTGAACACTGACAAATGTACAGCAAGAAATCTGAAGAATAAAAGACTCCAGTGGGTAAACCATCAGTCTTAAGTGTCCTGCAGTGTTGGGCACAGTGTACAGACTGAACACAGCGGGCGGGTGCTTCAAGTCAAACAGTAGAATAGTACAGTATAATAGAGTTTAGTCAAAAATATTATCTCTCAAATTCAAACTTTCTGTTCATGCAGCTGCAGGATGTTAGTAATTACAGTGAGTTGTGGTGTTAGGAACATGTTCATGGAGTTAACCGTGTGTGTGTGTGTGTGTGTAACAGGATCAGATGTTGATGGAGCTTCACTCTACACTGCAGTTAATGAAAGCTCAGCTACTGCACCACAGAGAGGAACCTCATCCTGAGCCGCTGCGACACCCAGCCGTACCCAACACTTCTAACACACCCAGTTCTTGTAGAAGACGGGGATGTGGTGTTGCCATGGCGATGGTGGAGAATGCACCACCTGTAAAGCGTTCGTTCCTGCAGCTCTTCATGTCCTCAAACTCTGCAACTAAAAGCAGAAGCAAGTGTGATTTGACCACCCCTTATGCCCAGGTCCTCCGTTCACGCCAACCATCCCCTCCTCCGAGCCCCGCCCTCACCCGGGCACGTCCACGTCGCTTCTGACCTGCTGCTGCATCTGTTTAATAATAATGAGGTTCACAAATACTATAGAAACAGGTTAACATCTGCTGTTCATCAGCCTCATCAACCAAAGGAATGTAATTACACCAATTATACACTAAGCATAAAAATAAAATGGGCTTTAAAGAGTTAACAGATCTATATATCATCTGTTGATATTATAGTCAGAGTGGTAAATGGTTTATCAGAGTACATTTGTGTACACACTGTATTATGTATAATTTGTATTCCTGTGTGCTTTATTAAATATAATCTGATCCTGAATCAGCTCTGAAGCTGCAGTTGCTTCTGTTTTTTATTTATTTTTGGCTACAAACTATCCTGGGACTTCAAAACAGGAAGTGAACCACTTTAAATGGAATCAACGAATTACCAAAAAAGAAAAACATGGTGAACTGAGTCTGAAACAAACCACAAATCTGACTTAATTATTATACATCAAATAGTTCTGCTCGTTAAATCTGATTAGCTGAGGTTTGATGACACGCTTTATATTCGTATCAATGTGTGATATCCATTACTCCCGCTGTTTTTTAAATAAACTGCGTTCTGTAATTTGACCATCAGATGGCAGTATTTGTTAGAGCAACCGGAAGCCTGGTATTCGGCGAACAGCATTCACATTAAAACCGGACAGGATTACGTCGCGGATTTTATTTTCAGTTAACGCTTTTTTAAATCAAACCGTGATTTTATTACAATGTGTTTGTGAGCGTTAAAAGAAAACAATACTATCGGCACGCCCTCTAGCGCCAGAAATGAAAATATAAGCAGATGGGCGTGGCATAATTAAGTTGGAGGCAGGTCACATGACTGAGCTGTGATTGGTGTGTTCGCTCAGCTGCTCCTCATTTGAACAGATGAGGCTGAGCCTGAGGGTTCCTCTCATTTCCTTTGTTTAAAGGCTTTCTACTGAAATCTGGAATTTATAACATTATGTTCAAAGCAACTGAACATCCAGAGGAGACATCAAAGGTGAGGAAACGCGTTTTAGTCTTTTTAAATAAACTGTTCCTGATGCAACAACCAGCACTGAGTGGACATGCAAAATGAGAACCATCACACACACTCACTTTCATCCCGGTGTTGATCATGTAACTCTTTATGTTGTCATAGTTGCTTTATGAGGTTGTTTATTAAAGAGAAGAACATCAGCTTGTACAACAACATCAAAATATTAAAGGATTTAAAGTTGCAGATTTAAATACCCGAGTGGTTGGTTGGGTTTGGGTTTTTTTCCACCTTTTCATTTTGCTCTAGAACTTTTTTTTTAGGCTACAAGAACAACACTGTGCCCCTAAATATAAGCAGCCATGTTCAGGTGTGAGAGTCAGGGCGTAATGGAGGACAAGTCAAGGGGGGAAAGTCTTCTGATGGGAGGGGTATTGTAGACATTCTGCAGTGTGTGTGGGTGGGTGGTGGTGGCACTAAGTGGGTTAAAAACAGACGAATCTGATGATTCTCCTTGTTCACGCACAGCAGAGATCTGACGCAGTAGAGCTTTACCCTCCTCTCGAGCCTGCACACACACACACACACACACACACCATCCATTTTAGTATTTGTTCCAGTTTAACTTGAACATGAAAGTGATGTGTGTGTGCGACAGCAAGACTTACATCATTGTAGTCACAGCAGCGTTGAGCACACAGAGCTGCCTCATCAAACAGTTTGTTCTTAAAGTAGTACTGACCCAAATATCGTAGTGCTGTGCTAACCTCTGCATGTTCCAGCTGCTCCTACACACACACACACACACAATCATGACAACGTTAACTGTGTTAAAACAATGCTGCTGTTCACTGTACTGATCATTTTATGTAAAGTTCATTTATTATTTAAATTGTTGAATACATCTAAGATCTATAAAATGTGTACAACTTTATTGAGCAGCTTCACAACTAAACCAATGAAACTGTTGCTGTAACTTTAAAATAATGCAAAAAGCTAACAGAAAATTCATGTAATGAGTGTACGAGCGAGCGAGCAAGAGAGAGAGAGAGAGACTGACCCCACAGGAGAATATATCCTGGATGTAGATGATGTAACACTGAGCTGCATTATCGGATTCATTCAGCTGCTCATGTAGTCTACAATTAAACACATTATTATCAATAACATGATTGATAATTATGATATAAAAAAATAATAATAAAAATATACTTGGCAAGTTTGAGTAATGCCATTCTCTCTACATCCCCCACTGAATACGCTCTCCAGTAACACTGTAACACAATATTCATCTCAATCTCTGTCTTAACGCTTTGGAAATAAATGGCACATTTGACTAAACAAATCTCATACACACAAAGTTAAAATTGTGACCTTTTTAGCTTCAACTTGTTGTGAAAGTTTCTCATAACACTCGCCGAGAGCAACCAGCATCCGAGAGTCATTTGGCCTGAAACACACAAACTTTTAATCTCTCTCACACACACACACACACACACACACACACACACACACAAACTTACACAAACATACCTGAGTTGGTGTGCTTTCCTGTAGTAATAAAGGGAGTAGAAAGGCATTTTGAGGATTTCATAAGTCTGCCCGAGGCCATACCACGCCCGATAATCCCGTTTATTTACTTCTATAGCATGTCTAACACACACAAAAGAAATAATAATTTAGAAACAACCAAATTCTATAAGAGTGACTGCAGCTGTAATGTTGTGTAAATGAGGAATTGTTATGGACCTGTATGCCTGGATGGCAGCAGATGTGTTTTTCATCTCCATGTACTCATGTCCCATCAGAGTCCAGGCTCCTAGACATCGTGGGTTTAGCTTTAGAGCTCGCTGGAAATATAAAGCTGCTTTCTCATGTTGTGAGCGCAAGCTGTAGTAATTACCTATGGAATTAACATTGATAATTAACTCATGACCTCATTTTAACTTCAGTTTTTGACAATGTTACCTGATGAACACTCCAGACCCATTTTTAATGTTCAGCACATTAATTTCTTGATTTATCTAAAGCTAAAGAACTAAAGATCAAACTAAAAAAACTTTTATGAAAGTAAGATTTTATTGCTTTATTTTAACAGAAGTCTCAGGTCAAGGCAGCACAAACTAAATGTTTATGAATGAAACTACGGTTTTTATTTGATCCACACCTCTTGAGATTTGGATCTTGACTGGACAGTTGCACAATCTTCATTTCCTTTATTTTCAGTTGTCCTGTTGATGGTGTGATGGGATCATGGCGCTGCTTCATGATATCACAGTGGACTTACATTTGAGACAAAAATTTTTGGTACAGAGACGTTTATAATAAACTTGGTGACTAAAAACAGGCAGCAAACAGGCCCAAATCATCAGCCCTGCACCACCATGTGTGACAGTTGGTGCGGTGTGTTGTGCCAGTGTGCTGCATTAGCCCCCTCTTTGATCAGACTTAGTTTGGTTGACTGTCTAAGCCGCTTTGCAATTCTTCATCTTCATCACTATTTTGTGGTAATTAACATGTACAAGCAAAAGTCTTATAGTTGTTCAAAATGGTTTTAGTTTTCATAAATTGTGCAAATAAATATAGACGGTGTTTGTTCAGTATAATCTACTGTGGTTTTAATAATGAACTGATCGAACTGTGTGTTTGTTTGAATACTACCATGTGGGCTGCTTATCGTTTATTATAGTAATATTAAGGTGTAGTTAGTCTCTACCTGATTACTGACTGATGGTTTACGTCCAAAATCTACACTGAAATCTGTTATTAAAATTTGTAAGGATAAAAACATATATATATATATATATATATATATATATATATATATATAACCAAATAAATTAGATCACAAAAATGAATACACGTGTAGTGTGTGTGTGTGTGTGTGTGTGTACTAACCAACCACACAGCAGGTCTCCACCCTGTACTTGTCGATTTCCACCAGGTTGTGGGCGAGATAACTTAACTCTGGTTTCATACTCTTTTGTAGATATGAATAGGTGAACACAAGCAGGCAGGGAGACATAATAAACCAAATGACATCAAAACATCAAAGCTGGTTTCGAACAGGGCAGAAGAAAAGTTTCTCACCCGAACATACAGGAGGTTCGAGAACGTGTCCATGTTCTCAATGCGGAATGGATCCTGTTTACGCAGTTCATTGAACAGATCCAACGCTTGATCAATATCTGCACGCACACACACAGGTCACCATGATAAAAGGTCTATAAAGCATACCCTGTGATTTTATTAAATTGTATTCATAGCATTATTAAATGTTATTAAAGTGTTATAATTCTGAGTTATAAGGAAAATCCCATAATACACTTTAGTGTCCAGTTTGGATGTCAATACTATAATCTTATAGATTAGAGATCAATCTATATCATCTGGCAAATTAAACCCAATAATGTGTTAAATGATTATTGTATTTTATAGATTCAGATGAATTTGGATGTTCAGTGCTGCTTCCACTCCCTCATTATTCAAATAACGGCTTACTGATTTAAATAAAAATAAATGTTAAGTTTTAATCATGATGAACACACCTCGGATGTTGTGGTAGGCCACAGCGATTTGTGAGATGATGTAGGTGCTTTTGGAGAAACCAGTTTCCATAAGACATTGATATTTCTGTAGAGCTTCCTTTATCATCTGAAGCTCAGTGTACATGTGGGCCAGGAAGAAATCCCTCACCCAACAATCTGGTAAAGAAAGAGCCTTCAACTACACACACACACACACACACACACACACACACACACACACACACAATGATGGTTGGATTTTCAGTAGGGTGGCAGTTCAAGGTTTTTATTGTTGCATGTACCATGTCAATGTTGGTGATGAGGTTGCAGAGTTCCAGCCAGGCCCCCCAGTGCAGGGGGAGTGAGTGTGTTGCCTCCACGAACACTGATACGGCTTCCTTCATCAGATCCAACTTCCTTAATACCACCCCATATCTACACACACACACACACACAAACACAAACGAAAAAGTTGAACAACATTGTGAATAAGATTATAAAACAAGAGAACAAAGGTTTCCTGCAGAAAATCTGTCTTAAACTGTTTTTAATTTACTACCGTTCATTGTGTGTGTGTGTGTGTGTGTCTTTACAGATAAAGAGTAAATCCATCTAGTTCTCCAGCAGTGTGTTTTTTACTCAGCTCCACTCTCAATTCTCTGAGAGCTTCATTTCGCACTCGCCCTTTCTCCAAAGGACCTAAACACACACACAAATTAAAATTATATAGTAAAAGTAAACATTTCTTAAATATAAAGTTTTTATTTTTGTTACCTAAACTGTCAACTGTCTCATCATCTTTCTTCTTCTCTCCTGACTAAGAGTAAAAAATAGAACTTAGTTACAAATGAAACATCACCTGAGATTAAACTCTACACACACAGTCTCTCTCTCTCACCAGGTAGCGCGAGTACATGTACAGAAAATAAGCTTTTTGACTCCGACAGCCTCTCAGGAAATATGCAGCTCGATCATATTCCTTTAGATCAAAATAGGATTTTGCCAAATAAAGTGCATCAAAGTCCTGGGCCTCGTCCTAAACACAAAGAAGGTTAGTTCTCATAACTGATATTACAGAGCTGAGAATAATCTTAATCAGATAATGTTCACACACTGACCTCAGTGACCTGTGGTGGAGGAGGAAGTTCATTGAATGGAAGAGGATCTAAAGAAAAGGCCAGCTCAGATGCCCTGTGTGTAGAAGAACACACACACACACACACACACACACACACACACACACACACACTTGGAAACTGGAAATATAAAATTATTTAGAAACTTCACTTATTAAAATCTGATAAAGTTGTGACTTCATTCAAAAACAATATATATGTTTCAATAATAAAAGTGTAAATCAGTGAACATGTTCACGACGATAAACAAAGATGAATTTAACAAGTAGCAAAAAAAAAGTATGAAATTGGAAACATTCGATTGTAAAGTGATGTTTGCTGATTCGAGTGTGAGGCACGAGCTTAACTCAGAATGATTTCAATTAAGTTTAAAATCAGATTTATCTTAAAGGCGGGAAGAAAGAATCATAAACAAAACATTTACTTGTTGAAGAATAAACGGAGTTTATAATAAAATAAGTTAATTATTTAAAACCCGTTTACGGCGTGAAGTAAAATATGAAATGAATAAATAAAATCAAAATTGTAATAATAATAGAAACAAGCTGCAGTTAGCATGGCAGCTAACAGATAACTGATGAAGTGGTGATGAAGGTGAATGACCTGCGGCCTGCAGGGGGCGCTCTCACCACTTCACGCTGTGGGTCAGTCCTCGCTCTTTACACTCCGTTATTATTAAATAAAGTTCTTTTTTAATTTGCTCTAAATCACCGAACTCCCGGCACACTTCCGCCGCCATCTTTGAACTGCAGCCGACGTCACCGCGAGTTCTTATTGGTCAGTCCGGCGGGCCGTTACAAATAACTCCTTATGTTCTTCTTATGGAGCCTACAAAGTTTATTAGAACAAAACCAAAGAATTCTGCAAAGCTTCCGTAATAAAGATGTTTATTAACATTTTCTAACAGTCTGACAGACGGTTCGGTCTGTTCGATTAAATTAGAATAATAATTAGATTGAAACAGAGGAAGTTTTTATTTCATAAAGGTTTTTAAAATGTGATTAATGTTAAAGAGCCGACTTTAATTAAGATACAATAATTAAACACATATGCCAAACTCAATATTCTTCAGATTTCATAGAAATCAGTAAAATAAACTAAATTATCTAAAAAAAATAAATAGAAAATAAACGGATATTTTATTAACGTGCGATGACGTACGGTGACGTATATTATTACGAGCCGATACTTTGACGTCATAACTGCGCGCGTTGACTCATTTAGGCGAGTGACTATTGCGGAATAATATTTAAAAAGAAAATTGAAAAATAAATGAATGATAAATAGAACGCGATCTGCGGCCTCGCTGTTTATTAAACTCGTTCTGCAGAACCGATAGTTCGCTTCGTATTCAGGAAATTGTCTTTGTAATGGAGGGAGACGGCGTTGTACGGAATACAGTGGAGGCTAAAGCAGCGAGTTCCGTACAGAAGAAAGCAGAAATGCGGCGCCGAAAATTATTGATGACGTCAGATCAAAGAATGAGCCGCATTTTAAACTACAACCAACAGCAGCCTCCGATCAGCGGTGAGAACCAGAACCAGAACCCCGAACCCGAACCCCGAACCAGAACCAGAACCCGAACCAGAACCAGAACCCAGAACCAGAACCCGAACCAGAACCCGAACCAGAAACAGAACCAGAACCCCGAACCAGAACCCAGAACCAGAACCCCGAAACAGAACCCGAACCCCGAACCAGATCCAGAACCCGAACCAGAACCAGAACCCAGAACCAGAACCCGAACCAGAACCCGAACCAGAAACAGAACCAGAAACAGAACCAGAACCCAGAACCAGAACCCCGAAACAGAACCCGAATCCCGAACCAGATCCAGAACCCGAACCAGAAACAGAACCCGAAACAGAACCAGAACCCCGAACCAGAACCAGAACCCCGAAACAGAAACAGAACCCCGAAACAGAAACAGAACCCCGAACCAGAACCCAAAACAGAACCAGAACCCCGAAACAGAACCAGAACCCCGAACCAGAACCCCGAAACAGAACCAGAACCAGAAACAGAACCCGAAACAGAACCAGAACCCCGAAAAAGAACCCGAACCCCGAACCAGAACCCAGAACCTGAACCCGAACCAGAAGCAGAACCCCGAAACAGAACCCGAAGCAGAACCTGAACCTTTAACAGTTCCTCTCACTGCTGACGGTTCCGCTGCTTTTTTTTGTTATTATTTCTTTAATGATTTTTAATGATTGGTGTTTAAACTTTGTTTTTGGTGTTTCAGTGTTTTAACTTTATGTCTAAACACAAGAAATGAGTGAGTGAGTGAGTGAGTGAGTGAGTGAGTGGGTGATTGAGTGAGTGGGTGATTGAGTGAGTGAGTGAGTGAGTGAGTGAGTGAGTGATTGAGTGAGTGAGTGAGTGAGTGAGTGAGTGAGTGCTCACTCGTTACGTCATGTTTGATCTGATTAGTTTTGTTCTTGTTTTATGCAGAACAGTTCATCTGTAAAATTAACCCATAAGGGGGGGGCATCTGTAAAATGCAAAATGATTTCAATAATGGTTTAAATATCAGAGGACTGGGCTTCAGGTTCTGGACACAGCGGGTTCTCTCTGCTGGATAAAAGAGTCTGCTAAATGACCAAATGTAAATGTAGACTCCTTACGCTTGGTGTTTTTCATCCTATAATTGTTTTTTTAAACTCAGTAAATTAAAATTTATGATGAAGTTGAACCTGTTCTATTTTAAAGGTTTAGAGAGCCAGCATATGACGGAGACACGATTCCATCAGGATCGGGACAGAACGGAGGACGTTTCTTTCTCTTCTAAACATGGTACTCTGTTCCTCTCTGAGCCTCCGAGCCAAGGGAGGGTGGGGGAGCAGCTGGAGGAGGAGGGGGAGCAGCAGTGTGGGGTTCGGATCAGACCGAGAGGACAAACATCGAGTGAAGAGCAATCTCACTCTCCACAGAAAAGCATCAACAGCTACCTGTCTCGATTCGATGATGCAATGAAGCTCCGCAGCCAACTAGCAAATGAGAAGACGAGTCAGGACACCGGGGACGAGGACGTGGACGCTTTTCGGCTGTTCAGGCTGCTGGGCAGCGTGGTGTTAGCAGTGTGTGTGCGTTTCTTTGTTTGTCATTACTTGGTGAGTTTAACATTTAATTCTAAATCCTTCAGGTAACAAATCACCTGATCAAAACTGATCAAATCATATGATCAATTAATTACATTTCATTTCTTCTGTTTCAGTCCATATTTGCACCATTTCTCACTCTGGAACTCGCCTACTTGGGTTTATACAAATACTTCCCAAAGGTTTTTATCTCTCTCGCGCGCACACACACACACACACATTTATATATTATATATAATACATATATATATTGTGTATTTAAAGACATTTAAGTGTAGCCATCACTGCTTTGCAGATTTGTGGTATTTTTTTGTTTTTGGGTTCCATAATGTCTGCTGTTCTGGGTGATTAAAGAGTTACTGAATCTTTAGATCTTTTTAAAATCTGATATATTTTGTCCTAATACACAAAACAAGAAAGTAAGATGAGCTGATTTTTTTTTTGTAAATACCTTTATACATATTGATTGTGTGTGTGTGCGTGTGTAGGTGGAGAGGAAGATGAAGACGA
>JAFMOD010001829.1:57167-72979 GCA_019802435.1 Corydoras maculifer
TTGCCTTCTTGCTTCCTATGTTTCGTCATATTCTAGACCAGAGACCTTTGGAGGAGGGGGAGGGGCCTATCGGTAAATATACTCATCAGTTCTTATTCGCTCCACAGTTCTCACCTGCAATTTGTTGATTTGAATGACTGTCTGTTTTTCTGTCCCCCTCTCTCAGCTGTGATCATGACGCCAACTCGAGAACTTGCTTTGCAAATCACCAAAGAGTGTAAGAAGTTTTCAAAACCACTTGGACTCAGGGTGGTGTGTGTTTATGGAGGAACAGGCATTAGTGAGCAGGTGTGTTGTACACCTCATACATTTGTGTGATCATGTGTAATTTGGTGATTTCAGCAGTTCTGGATTCTAAAACAATCAATCAATATTCCCGGTGTGTGTGTGTGTGTGTGTGTGGGCATGTTCACCTGCTTGACTATAGATAGCAGAATTGAAGCGTGGGGCTGAAATCATTGTCTGTACTCCAGGACGGATGATTGACATGCTCGGGGCAAACAGTGGTGAGTGTTTTCTGTTTTTATAATCTGATTCATTGCTGACATGATCCTCATCCTCACCATCCTCTCTTTAATCTTTGTCTATCCTTAAGTCGTTTGTTTAACATCAACCTCTAGAGCATCCCCATTTAACTTATATTAATTAATTATTATTAATAGTTTTGTTTTTATATTTATTGCAGGACGTGTCACTAATCTACGGAGGGTTACGTACGTGGTGGTGGATGAAGCAGATCGAATGTTTGATATGGGATTTGAACCTCAGGTGAGAATGCGCTTAGTTTTATGATTTTTCAGTTCTATTATAGAACTGTTGAACAATTCCAATTTTCAGTCACTTATAGATTGTGAAAATGGTTTATATTGCCTGTAGGTTATGCGTATAGTGGATAATGTACGACCTGATCGCCAGACAGTCATGTTTTCAGCCACTTTTCCAAGAGTGATGGAAGCTTTAGCACGGCGAATTCTCAACAAACCCATAGAGGTTCAAGTTGGGGGAAGAAGCATTGTGTGTTCAGATGTGGAGCAGCATGTGGTAGGAAAATGCAGACATATTTCCATCATTATCATTAGTGTGTATTTATGTGATATATTTATAAACACTCACACCAGAGTAAATTCATACACAGATTTCATTTGTTCAGCTAGTTTGTGTTTATTTTCACCCATTTCCAAAAACATTCATCTTCATTATTTGTGTGCAGATGGTTATTGAGGAGGAGAAAAAGTTTCTGAAGCTTCTGGAGATTTTGGGACACTACCAGGAGAAAGGATCTGTAATTATATTTGTAGATAAACAGGAACATGCAGATGGTCTTCTCAAGGATCTAATGAAGGCCTCGTACCCCTGCATGTCCTTACATGGAGGTAAACACACTCATACTAATATACCTAATATATAATCATGTGGAGATATTTTTTTCAGTTCTATCGTTTATCAAGATGTTCAGCGGGTGTTTGATCAATTGTTTATATGTACTAATAATCTAAGTAGACAAATCTTTATTGACATTTAACAAACCAAAATCATCACCCCTTCACTAACATGCTTTAAGGTGTTCAAAAGGTCACAATGCATGCCCAAATGACCTGATACCTGTTCACACATGCCTTCATTGTCTTACAGTTGTAATGCCATTACAGGTGTAAAGGCACTCATAATAAATTTGGGATGCATTGTGATCTGAAACCTCAGACTGGGATGCATTTCTTTAGCAGAATGGACAGGATTATTTTCCTTTTATCTGCAAAATTTTTCGCTTATGTCAACATATTTTTTTTTACTAATTAATTTTTTTCTCCAAGGAATCGATCAGTATGATCGTGACAGTATAATTAACGACTTTAAAAATGGAGCTTGTCGATTGATGGTGGCCACATCAGTTGCAGCAAGAGGTTTAGATGTGAAGCAGCTCATCTTGGTGGTGAACTATAACTGTCCCAACCACTATGAGGACTATGTACACCGTGCAGGAAGGACTGGTCGAGCTGGCAACAAGGTAATGATGTTTTATTACTCCTGGTTGTAACTTACATTCTGTACTGTACTGCTCTGTAGTCCTCCTGAAAAGGAAAGTATGATTTATAGTATGAAAGGCTTGTTAATGAAGAGTCTCTCACATGTTGTTTGGTCACAGAAGATTTGCTCCATCAGCTTTGTTTGTGTGTTGTCAGGGTTATGCATACACCTTCATTACAGAGGATCAAGCTCGTTATGCGGGTGACATTATTAAAGCTCTGGAACTTTCTGGATCAGCAGTTCCACCCGAGGTGGAGCAACTGTGGGCATCATTCAAAGAGCAACAGAAAGCGGTATGGTCCCTGTAATGTCTTTTAGCTCAACTTTATTTTTGTTATCCCAGCTACAAAAATGGCAATAAATTTAAAAGATGTTGCAAGTGAATAATTCAGTTTTATTTGTGTGTGTTCGAGTGTATGCTCATGCATGTGAAAACATGCTTTCAAACGTTTGCTTTGTACATTTGTGGGTGTGTTTTCATTCATGTGTTTGTGGTCATCTTTCAGGAGGGAAAAGTCATTAAGAGCAGCAGTGGATTTTCAGGAAAAGGTTTTAAATTCGATGAGACGGAACACGCACTCGCTAATGAGAGGAAGAAGCTTCAGAAGGCAGCTCTCGGACTACACGACTCTGATGATGAAGATACTGCGCTGGACGTGAGTCATGTGATTTAAACATTAATCACACAAACATATAGCAGCACATAACAGTATCGTGTAGCTTTATGAAGTTATTTAGGATTAATGGTTAAATGTTCCGGGTTACAGAAGTGAATGGTTGAGGTAACCGCTCTCGTTCAGATACTCTGTACCTCTGTATCCTGTCTGAGAGCTTAATGTTAGGGCTAAAGCCTCTGTTTAAAACCTGAGACCCATCATTTCATTGAGTACTGCTTTTTCTGATGTGAGTGTGATGATATTTCGCAGATCGATGAGCAAATCGAGAGCATGTTTAATTCAAAAAAGCGAGTAAAGGACTTGGCAGCTCCAGGAGGCGCTGTAGCTGCGGCCCCAGGACTCGGTGCCTCTGCTGCAGGGCTTACAGGTTTGACTCCCCCTTCTGCTGGAAACATTCAGAAACTTCAAATCGCCAAGAAACTGGCCCTGAAGATCAATGCTCAAAAGAACCTGGGAGCTGAAGCACAGGTTAGCAACGCCGCAAACAAAGATTCACTTGCTTTTTATTATGTCTTTTCATCTTGTTACACAGAATTTTTAATATTGAATTTGACAGAATTTGCAAAAATGACAAGCCAACAGTTATTATAATGTAAAAATGTCTGAAGATTATAAAAAATGTCTGATAGATTGTAGCTTTTAAACACTAATTTTGGTGCCTAGCAGAATTAGCATAGTATAACTTGTAGGTTTGTTTTATTTTTCTTACTATATTGAAAAATGTATAACAGTGTACGTATGTATGTGGGATTACCTTTAGGATGTGATGCAGCAGGCCACCAATGCCATCTTACGGGGGGGTACCATGATTGCCCCCTCTATCTCTGCCAAGACCATCGCTGAACAGCTGGCAGAGAAAATCAACGCCAAGCTCAATTACACCCCCATCGAAAAGCTGGAGGAGGAGCGACAAAATGCAGAGCAAACAGAAACGGTCAAGAGATATGAGGAGGAGCTGGAGATCAATGATTTTCCCCAGGTATATACACACACACCATGTAGACTGCAGGATCATTTGATTATTTTCTACACACACACACACTTCTGCACAGACATGTTTGTGTACTGTGTGAGGATTGCAGGTTTTGTTGCTTAAACCAGTTTAAGTATTAAAATTGAAATATTAGGCTAATGTTTAAAGAGAAAATATGAAAGCATAACATCTGTGTGCGTCTGTTTAGACGGCCAGGTGGAAAGTGACGTCCAAAGAAGCGCTGCAGCGGATTGGTGAATATTCAGAGGCAGCCATCACCATCAGGGGGACGTACTTCCCTCCGGGTAAAGAACCCAAAGAGGGAGAACGCAAAATTTACCTCGCCATTGAAAGTATGTACTGTAAAACATATACACACACACACACACACACAAAATGAGCTGTTGTAGTGTCTTTACTGTTGAGGCTGTGTTTGTATAGAGAGAATGGTGGTTAGGGTGGGTGGGGGGGGTACACACAAGAGTGAGATGTGTAATTGAAATCAGAGTTTAATGTTTATTATCATCATAAGCTGTCTTCATATTTAACTTTATTTAAATAAAAACGCCGGATTGGATAATGATCAGGTTTGATCATGCTATAGTGTAGCTCTTTTATTTAAATACTGACTTATTTTCTCATTTGTAAGTTGTTTTAGATAAACGTGTAAATGTACTGTAATAAAAGGGTTTAATCTGTTTCAGGTGCTAATGAGCTGGCTGTGCAAAAAGCAAAAGCAGAAATCACTCGCCTCATCAAAGAGGAACTCATACGATTGGTGATTATCCTATTAGTTCTTATATTTACTGTGTATATTCAAATAAAGCCGTTAGATTTGTTGTAATGGGCGGCACGGTGGCTTAGTGGTTAGCACGTTCGCCTCCCAGCGCTAGGGATTCCCGGTTCGAATCCCCATCTGGGTGGAGTTTCCATGTTCTCCGTGGGTTTTCTCCAGGTTCTCCGGTTTCCTCCCACAGTCCAAAAACATGGATCAGGTTAATTGAATTCTCAAAATTGCCCCGTTTAGAGTGTGTCTGTGTGAGTGAGTGTGTGCCCAGCGATGGATTGGCGCCCTGTCCTGGGTCTATCTGCCAAGCGCCTGAGATGTTCTCCCCTGGATGGGCATGGGGAACCCCACCGCGACCCTAATAGAGGATAAGCGGAAGGTAATGAATGAATGAATGAATATTTGTTGTAATGTATTCATTAGCTGTAATGTATTTCCCCACTCTGGGACTAATAAAGGTTTCATCATAATCAGTCGAATGAGTAATTAAAATGCTGACGTTTTTTAAAATAGTTAATGACTCTTTAAATTTTTTTGCTTCATTAATTTTTTTTCCTTTTGTTGTCTTTTCCAGCAAAACTCATACCAGCCGACAGTCAAAGGAAGATACAAAGTTCTGTAATGATGATGTTTTTGTTTTTGTTAAACGACTTCTTGTTATTACAATGTGATTAATGTAGGTGTGATTTTGATCTCATTAATAATTACTTTTACACTAATAAACTGCTAAACAATCTTCTTGTGCACTTGGATTTAGTCAAGCTCCAATATCTGCTTATCCAGTAAAGAAAAATGTAAAGTGACTTTAAATGATTGAAATGTGTGTTAATGTGAATGTTAGTAAGTAAAATGTGTTCAACCACAAAATACAAATTAAGAAATCATAGATCTCATTGATTGTGTTGTAAACTTAAAAGCTTTTATGTGTAGGTTGAGAATGAAGGGAGTTAAATATTTAGTAATGAAACCAAATGTTATATGTAGCTTATGAATTAAAAGTTAAACTGACTGGAGTGTTCTTAATTAAGGGTTTGGGTTAGGTTACTGGTAAGTAGTATCAGTAGTAAAAAGGGTTAGGTTTAATTAGTAAGTAGCAGAGGCAATTGATGGGTCAGGGATTATAGGTTCAAAGAAAGGAGTAAGGGGTTAGGGTTAGGAAAAGATAAAATTTTTATTTCAGGTGTTCCCGCTTAGTGCACTGGCACATGGACCCCTCTGAGATTCCATATTTAAGAATAAGATGCAAAAAAAACTAATTGTAGTAAAGATGTATTTTAGGTTAATTTTAGGTGGTTTAGCTGAATTTAAGTCCATAGTGAGGTTAGGTTTGGGGTTGTGGGGAGGATGGGGTTAGTTTGGGGGTTTTGAATTATAACATTTACATTTAGCAGATGCTTTTATCCATAGAGACTTACAAATGAGAACATCACAAATCAGAAGTTATTAAGAAATCAGGCAACACTAGAATTATCAAACCTGATCGTTATCTGATGCTGCCCCCCCCCCCCTTTTTACATCAGGTATTTCTGAAAATGATGCGTCTTCAGTAGTTTCTTTAAAATGCCGAGTGGCTCTGCCTTACGGACAGAGTTGGGAAGGTCGTTCCTCCATTTTGCAGAGGTCAACGCCACGGAGTGAGAATGAGGTCCTCGGTGAGGTGGAACCACCACATGTTATGACGTGCATTGAAAATTATTCTACGTTATTAAGTTTTTGTCGCCACCTACTGGAACCGTATGGTTATTGATTTTAGCTTTACTTCAATAAAAATGTTTTAAGGTTCCAGATTACCGAAAATGTAGTGCAATAGTTGTTTGATAGAAAGCTTTTTAAAACAATGTAAAAAATTACGACCCAAAATTTACACTCTTAATGATCTGATACTTTCATCTTTTCTCATTTAATCACAAACTGTAGGTCATAAGAACCTCAAGCAGTGACGTAATTCAGCAGACCACACCCTTAAACATGACGCCATCAGAACAACACATTTCTGAAATAAAAAAATGACTATAGCTCAGTATATTACCAAATCTCCGTTCTGTTTCTATTGTTCTTTACTATTATTCTTAAGGCCACTATGGTTAGGGTTATTCTTAGGGTTTTGGGTTTCCCCCCCCCCAAATAATGTACAGAAATATGTTATTTAAATAAACTTAAGTTATTACAGTGATTATCTAAAAGTGAGTGAATATTGAAGTGGAAAAGCAGAACAAGGACCTCAGGAGACAGCTGGTGGCTCACAAGGTGAAATTAAAATGGTAAAATAAAAATAAAATGTATCTTTTGAGCATCGTAATGTGAATATGGCTTTAATTAGATGGGGGGGGGGGAATAAGTGTCTCCATAGGTAGTTGTGGAATTAAGTAGCTTTCCATGTATGTGGTTGTGGGTTTTTTTTTGTTGTTTTTGAGTTAACGAATTAAATGTATTTAAGTGTACAACAATGTATGTATATTTTTTTTAACCATCATGATCACATAATTATGTTTTATGATCAATATTATTTTTTCTTTCAATATACTCACACATAATGTGTCTCTGTCTGCGTTTTGACCTCCGGCCTCATGGGACGCTGTAGTCCACACTGACACCTGCTGACAGGTATTTAAGGGCTGATTGCCAGCTGATTGCTGGCTGATTGTTGGATGGTTTGTTGGAGCTGAAGGTTCATGCTGGTCGGTGAGTTTGGTTTCTGAGCTGAAGCTTTTGTTCTGAAGTCTTTATATAAAGTCTGCTTCCTTTATTGGCTTTAATGCAGATGTTGCTCTGATGATGTTTATAACAATCTGTCCTTTGTCTGAATGTTAGAATGACTGGGTTATTAAAATGAGACCTTACATCCAGCATTTCTCTGTTGGTCAACATTTCTGTCGTGTGTCTTCCCTTCATCTTAATAAAGACTTCAGAAGTAACTCTGTGTTTAAATTGATCTTTTCGGTGTGAGCGCTTCACTGTTTGGGTCGTTGTCTGTTTGAAATCTAGTTTTCTCCAAGTTTGTGAGATGTGTTTAATGAATATTTCTGTATAATGAAACCGGAGTAAAGGATCTAATTTAGTAAATGTAGATGACTAAACAAATTTTATTGTGTTGAAACTATGGTTACTGATCTGGTAGCTGCAGTTAAATGAAGTTTCTCTGATGGTGGTTTTGGGTTTCAGTGTTTTTAAAGTTTTTGCTGTGATTGGGTCGCTACCTTATTTTTATTTAATTGGATATTATTCTGGTATATCATCTCTCACTTGATTGAACAGACTGCGTAAGATGTTGGACCTGCGCAAACATTTATTTTAATTTATTTAAGGTCTTTGATTCGATGTTGGAATCTTAACTCTTGAAGTGAAAAGTGTATCTTATTTAAATGCATTATGGCTTTTTCTTTTTTTCTTTCTTTTTTCAAAGTATAACTTTTATCTAATATATTTACATGTGTTTTTTTTCTGTCTTGAATTGAAATGCTTGATTTAGTGTTTGGTTTTAGTTTTTATTAATTTTCTTTACCATTTCTCATACCTCACCAGTAGGTGGTGCTCTACCAACACTAAAGCAGTTGTCTTTCGTGTTAATCTCTTTTGCTTTGCCTTTTTTTTTTGTGGATTTGTTTACATTGGGCTATGAAATCTGCGTTTTGTTGTCACTTTGTGGTTTAAATGATGTGGGAAATGGTTACTCGTTGCTGACGAGACTGGGTCTGTTGCTGGTTCATTTGATTTTATTTTTTTTCTCTTGGTGCCTCATTCATACACGATTTTCTCTGTACATCAGGGTAATGTTCTGAATGTTAGTCTTAAAAGAAAATCTGAAGATGGTCACCATCTTCTCCGTTATTTTTTTTGTGTAATGCAGATATTTCTGGCCGTGTGTGTGTGATGCATGTGATTAAGGCGTCGTATTCTTTTGTATTATAATAAACATGCATGTCGAGTCACAAACACTTCATTTTTAAGTTTGTTTTTTACTGGTATTAAAAATAAGTATTTGCATATGGACTTCAGTGTTAAATTGAAATGAAATGTGACCTTTTTTTTTTAATTTTTTTTATTTTTATTTTATTTTTTTTTTTTACTTTTCCTGCTGTATTTATTTTTCCATGTAATCCTTCTGTCCACATAGATCTGCTTTCTCGGTCCATCATTTCAAGATGAACTTTCTGATTTATTTTCCATATGAAATCTGATCTGGTATTGCAACACTGATCATCTTTTCAAAATCATTTCGATGTTGTATATTGTTACATTATCACATCATTAAGCCCATTTTCTCAGAATGGTTCTCGTTCAAGGTGTTGACACTTGCATTACAATAAAATGTGCATCTTGGTTTATTGTGCTTATGGTTTCCAGATTACTTGATTTCTCATTTCTGTGGATATATGGCTCTGTTTTCTGAAACCTTCCTGTATTCTCTCCTTTTTATCAATCTTAGATTTCCATCTTATTTTGAAGTGACTTGGTTTGAACTTGGGTTCCTATTTGTGGCTTTTTATGAAATTTCCTTTGCTTTTCTCAATGGGGTTACATAGTCATGTCCATCTTGGATTGTTTTGTTAAAATGAATTGTGTACTAATGCTTTACCTCCATGTTCATCTTTTCTAAAATCTCCATAATTCTTTTTAATAATTCATTCCCTTTATGTATGTGACCCATCTCACTCCACTGTTCTCCATATCCTTTTGTGTAATCTAGGTTAATACCCACAATTTGGGTGGTTTCATATACATCTCTTTAAATTCCTATTCAGTAACTTGTGGGCTTTCATGAATCCCATTGGTATATAATGAACAAAACTATAATTTATGCTAGATTATCCAATTTGCTTTTGTGTACATTTAACTTATCATTTCTGTGATCTTCTTGCTGTCTCTCTGTGGTTGTACATCTCATTTTTGTTTGTTGACATGTTTAGCCTGGACTTTTTGTACTTTTTCCATTATTCCCACATGAACATTAAACAACTCCATTCTTTCCTCACAGTTGCCGCGTTAGTGTTTTTGTCTCCTAAATCTTGATCACTTTTTACCTTTGCACTTTGTTGCTGACCAAATGTTTGCGGTCTATACCACTTTAACACTGTGTTCATGGGTCATTATATACAGAAGATGTATAATTCAGGAATGTAGTCTTCAAAATACATTATTTTCATGCCTTTTTTTTTTTTTTTTTTTTCTCTCTCTTTGCTGTCTTTTTCAGGCGTTTTTTATTGCCCATATATAAATATTAACTGATCTTTCCTCAGTGTTGAATTTTATATGAAACTTCACCACTCAGCTTTTCTTTTTGGTTTGAAAGTCAGATAACCCAACATTTTACTCAGTTCGCTATTTAAATGAAATATGCAAATGCAATCAGTGTTTGTGTGGTGATTGGCACCACTTGCTGGACTGTAGTTTTGTTTGAGGACTAAATGCACCTCTGAATTTAATTTTATTCTTGTACCTTTTATTTTTTAAAATATATTTCTTCGGGAATATTCTTTTATTTTTATCCATTACAATCAAGTTCATGTTTCCAATTCTATCTTGTACTGATGTATGGAATATGGTGCTCTTTCTTCTCTTATCTTTCCATCCACATTTGTTTTCTTCGACCAGAAATACAAAGCAAATAATCCTGGAATAAAATACAAATAAATACAAAGACACCAGAAAGAAACAGAACATATCCCACGACTTACAAACAGCTCTAAGTCCAAAAAACACTTCAAAGCTCATGACATTTCTGAAAGACATTGGAATAAAGGCTCAATTATAGCCTTATAGTAAGATTATAAGACTGTATAAATAACAACCCACCCTCTGCCATGAGTAAGGCCGAAAGGTGGTTCATGGCATTAAAACAAATTGACCAGAAATGCTCTTTTTATTTACATATATATTTTGTTATGGTTGTCATGCATTAATGACGTTTTGCTTAATTTTTAAAGCGATTAATTTGGCTATTTACTTTATTATACTGAAGTCTTTTTGCCATTATTTCTTGTTTGTGCTTCTTGATTACTTGCTGAAGGCTTTTCATGTGTGATTAGTTACTTTTTTCTGAATATATTTTTCACCGCCTTATTTTGGCTTTTTCATATCGAATGTTGGTTTGAGCTCTAGTTTCATTTATAATTTTCTCCTACATCAGCAGTAGGGGGTAGGGTTTACTCTAACCCTACTTAAAGCCTTTTTATTATTATTTTTTTTGCAGCCATTATATTTTTGGTGGGTTTTGAATTGATGCTTCTCACTTCATGTGCTGGCTTTTCGTCTTTGTCCTCCCTGATTAATTTAGTGGTGGTTTAGTTGCTGTTTAGCTATTGTTACATTCTTTTTCAGTTTTCATGTTCTACTTTGTCAATTGTTTTGTCTACATCAGTATATTCTTTTGATTTGTAATGTATTTAACTTTATCCTTACCACCCCAAAAACAGGTTTAAATATTTGTATATTTGTTTATTGCTTACTCTATATACGAAAGTACCTTGAATGCATCTTGCTCTATTTTGTGTCTTAAAATATTGATGGTCAAAAATAAGCTGATAGTTTCAAGTGATTGTGCTGTAGTTTCACTTTAATTTACAATAAATTAAATTTTTATACCTCATCAGTAGGTGTTTTTCTACTGACACAAAGCAATTTTCTTTCCAGTATTTATTATTGTTATTATCATTATTTTTATGTTTAGTGATCTCAAGTTGCAGTCTACAATTTATTTTACACCCCCACTTTCTTTTTTGAAAAGAGTATCTGAAAACACAACTTTGTGCATCATTGTACACTAATATATTTTTAATTAATTTGTTCAATTGCTGTAAAAATGGTTAGTGTGGATTTTAATTTTGTGCATATTGGAGTAGGTTTTAATCTTAAACTTGTTGGGTATAAATAGTTAAACTGATTTACATATGTTTCACTCAATATCCATTTTGTATCTTGCAACCCTGTTGGTTCAATTCTGAATAAAGAGAATGTAATGTCTTCAGGAACTTTGAAGGGCTGTTTACTCCAACTGCTAGTAGAAGCTTGGAAGACGAAACGTAACGGTGCCAACGCAATCTCCCCGCTAGCAGAAACTGGAGCTGGTCTGATTATGAGGGTGACGCGAGTCCATCCCTCTTGAAAGACTGTTTGGTAAAACCTGGGCCTTTTTTTGTTTTTATTTTCCCTCCCCCTCTTTGAATTATCTAGATGTTTCTCTTTATTACAGAATGGTTTGTTTAAACGATGTGGTTTTTTTTTTTTTTTTTGTTTTGTTTTGTTTTTTGTTTTCAGCATCTTATTTTGACTAGTGGCTACTTGTACTTAACCCTAACCCTGTTTTTTCCAGTGTGGAATATGGTCATTTCTTCTTTATAGGTGAAAGACTGCCTTAAAGAGCCCAAAATACACCTAAAAAGCAACGCTTGGAAGACTGCTTGAAAAAATGGCCTAAAACCCTTAAAGCACACCTTATGGCATGAGTGGAAGACAGTGTGAAAGCCCTGAAGTGAATCTCAAAGCTCTAGAGTCTGCCACAATGGCTGACTCAATGTTCGGACTTCCTCAATGACCAAGCTTTTACTGCCCAAATGCCCTAATGACTACAGTATTGGGGCAGTCAAGGCTTTTAGGCAATCAATGCCTTAAAGCCCAGACTGCCTCAATGACTTCCCAAAAAGCTCGGACTACCTAAACCCTCGGACTGCCTCAATGACTGACAAAGCTCTACTGTAATGACTGCCAAAAAGCTACCTCAATGACTGCCTCAATCTAAAGACTACCTCAATGACTGCCAACATGTTCTGACTGCCCCAATGCCCTAAATGATTGCCTAAAAGCGCTAAAGACTATTAAAAAGCCCTGACTGTCTCAATGACTCCAAAATAAAGCTCCAACTGCCTAAAACCTCGGATTGCCTCAATGACTGCCAAAAAGCTTTAAAGTGCCTCAATGCTCTAAAGACTGCCTTGCACGTCTTCGTTTTAGTCCTGTGACTCTGAAGACTGCCTCAAAGCCTTGACTGCCCCGATACTGTAATCACAGCCTAAAGGCTCTAAATGCCAAAAAGCCCAGACTGCCTCAATGACTTCTAGAAAAGCTCGGACTACCTAAACCCTAGGATTGCTGCAATGACTGCCTGCCAAAAAGCTCTACTGTAATGATTGCTAAAAAGCTTTTACTGCCCCAATGCTCTAAAGATTTCCTCAGTGACTGCCTCAATGTAAAGACTACCTCAATGACTGCCAACATGCTCTGACAGCCCCAATGCTGTAAATGACTGCCTAAAAGCTCTAAAGACTGCCTCGCATGTCTTCATTTTAGTCCTGTGACCTTTCTTTCCTGATCTGATCTGTTTTTTGTATAATTGTTTGAAGGTTGGAATTTCTGTATTCCTCACCTCAAGGCACTGAGTTTTTGCTTCTTGACAGGTTATTATTTTTTTTTTAAATAAAATGATTACATTTTTAAGTCTAACCCCATTTCTAACTTTTTTTTTTTTTTTTTTTTTTTTTTTTTTTTTTTTTTTTTTTTTTTTTTTTTTTTTTTTTTTTTTTTTTTTTTTTTTTTTTTTTTTTTTTTTTTTTTTTTTTTTTTTTTTTTTTTTTTTTTTTTTTTTTTTTTTTTTTTATTTTTTTTTTTTTTTTTTTTTTTTTTTTTTTTTTTTTTTTTTTTTTTTTTTTTTTTTTTTTTTTTTTTTACTGGTTTTGGAAAATAGAATTAAAGTTAAGTCTAGGTTAAAATGTGTGTTTTCAGAATGGAATAACATGGGCATCTTATTTTGATTGGTGGCTACTTTTACTTAAACCCTAACCCTGTTTTTGTTTGCCTTGTCGTTTGTTTTTCCAGTGTGGAATATGGTCATTTCTTCTTTATAGGTGAAAGACTGCCTCAAAACCTTAGAGCCTAAAATGCACCCAAAAAGCAACGCTTGAAAGACTGCTTGAAAAAAAATGGCCTAAAACCCTTTAAAGCACACCTTATGGCATGACTGGAAGACTATGTGAAAGCCCTGAAGTGCACCTCAAAGCTCTAGAGTCTACCTCAATGACTACTGCAAAGCTCTAATAGTGGCCTCAATGTCTGCCTCAAACACTGCCTCAATGCTCTAATAACTACGGCAAAGCTTTATACTCTGCTTCAATATCTGCCTCAAACACTGCCTAAAAGCTCTAAATTCTGCAAAAAGATTGCTTCAATGAGTAACCTCAATGCTCTAAGGAATGACTCAATAACTGCCTAAAAGCAGACTGCCCCAATGATCTAACGATTGCCTAAATGACTGCCAAAAAGCTCTAAGGACCGCCTCAATGACCTTCAACTGGTATACAATCCTATGGAGCCAAAGCTAGTTGTACACCCAACCATATCCTTAGCGTACCTTGACAGTGGAAACGGGTTCCCCCCATGCCCCATATTTATCTTTATTATTCCTTCCTTTAATTTCACCTGTTTCTTTGCAGGTTTGTCCTCCATATCTTGTGCAATCTAACTAAAATATGGCTATTAAATGAAAGTGTACTGTTTTGCTTATGATCGGCTTTTTTTTTTTTTTTTTTTTTTTTTTTTTTTTTTTTTTTTTTTTTTTTTTTTTTTTTTTTTTTTTTTTTTTTTTTTTTTTTTTTTTTTTTTTTTTTCTTTTGTCCATTTGACATTCTTTGTTAGCTTATGGGTTTCAAATAACCACTTTTGACAATTACTTATTGTCAGGTTTTTGGAACTGTATGCTGCTTGCTTTATCCACTAATCACTCGTTCTTTTGTATTTTAGTCCTGTGATCTGAATGTGCCTCTCATTGTATTGCTTTCTTTTTTTTTTTTTTTAGTTTTTTAAATGGTTACCTTCACTTGTCAAAGAAACAAGTTATTGACAGGTGGCAAATTTTCATATGCAACTTGCCTTTGTCCTTTCTGTGATTTGTTACTTCAATGCTATGTTTAATGGTTCATGTATGCTAATTCAACCATTTCAGTTCCTTTGCATTTTCAACTTTCTAATCTTTGCCATCATTCCTGTGCAGAAGGGATAATGTGAATTGTATTATGCCTATTTTCATTCAAACACAGCCACTATTAAAATATTTTGGAAAGGAAACCTGAAGTAAGGGGCTGTTTGACTCCTACTGCTAGTAGAAGCTTGGGAGAGGAAACCTAACGGTGACAACACAATCTCCCCGCTAGCAGAAATGGGAGCTGGTCTGGCTATGAGGGTGACGCGAGTCCACCCCTCGTAGAAGACCGTTTGATAAGGCCTTGGCCCTTTTTTTTTTTACCCCCCCCTTATATGTACACATGTAACCCCCTTCCCCCCCCCCCCGCTGCATTTTTATTTCACTAATGTAAAACATGGCAACTTTTTATAGGTGAAAATTAGACCTACAGCACTTAAAATACACCTGAGAAGCAACGCTTGAAGAAAATGCCCTAAAACCTTTAAAGCACATCTAAAGGCTTGCCTGGAAGACATTGTGAAATCTGTAGTCTACTTCAAAGATTACCATAAAACTATAATGGCAACCTCAATGACTACCTCAAACTTCTAAAGTATGCTTCAATAACTTCTACAAATGCTGCCTCAAAGCACTGAATTCTACCTTAATGTCTGCCTTAAACATTACCCAAAACCTCAAGCTTTGCTTCAAAGGCTACCTCAAACCTCGAAAGTATACTTCAATAACGTCCTCAAACACTGCCTTAAAGCATTAAATTCTGCCTAAATGTCCACCTTGAACACTACCTAAAAGCTCAAGGTTTGCCTCTAAATTCTGCTTCAATGACTCCTTACTGTCTGCCTCAAAGCTCAGTTTGCTCAGCTTAAAAATCTGCTTCAATCTCTGCCTCAAACTCCCTCAAAAACTCCCGCTAAAAGTGCCTCAATCGCTTCCTCAATGCTAAAAGTGCCTCAATCGCTTCCTCAATGCTCAAAACTGCCTCAAGCGGTTCCTCAATGTTCAAAACTGCCTCAATTCTCAAAACTGCCTCAATGTCTACCTCAATGCTCAAAACTGCCTCAATCGCTTGCTCAATGTCTACCTCAATGCTCAAAACGCCTCAATCGCTTCCTCAATGCTCAAAACTGCCTCAATCACTTGCTCAATGTCTGCCTCAATGCTCAAAACGCCTCAATCGCTTCCCTGAATGCTCAAAACTGCCTCAATCGCTTCCTCAATGGCTGCCTCAATGCTCAAAACTGCCTCAATCGCTTCCTCAATGCTCAAAACTGCCTCAATCGGTTCCTCAATATCTGCCTCAATCACTTCTGCAATGTCTGCCTCAGTGCTCAAAACTGCCTCAATCGCTTGCTCAATGTCTACCTCAATGCTCAAAACGCCTCAATCTCTTCCTCAATGCTCAAAACGCCTCAATCTCTTCCTCAATGCTCAAAACGCCTC
>JAFMOD010000183.1:14451-27299 GCA_019802435.1 Corydoras maculifer
CCAGCTGCGATGCCGCCGTCGCTTCTCGTTCCGCATCGTCGACACATCCTCCACCTTAACGGGCGGTAACGTCATATTCGGTTGCCGTCAGTGTTCTTTGCTCGCGTGCATTATTTATCCGGGACGTCGAGCCAAAGTGAACTTTTAAAAGTCGCATTAAACGGCCTCGTTCATTAATGCATGAGGCCGTAGTGCTGAGATTAGCCCCGCCAGCGCCGGGATAGGCCGCGGGCCCGCTGACGGGAAAGGAGTCCGAAGCCGAGCGTTTATGAGATTAGGACGCGGGCGTCTTCGCTCTTAAGGGCTTCTGGAACGATCGCAAAACGCGAAGGAGACGATGAGCATTACCTTCTATTATATAAAAACGCCGCGTCATGCCGTCGGCGGCGCCGCCCCGGCTCTGAGGTGGATGTCCGGTGGGGGGGGGGGGGGTGCAGGGTGGTGGTGGAGGAGGACATCACCTCCATCACGAATACAGATCGGAACCTGCACTCTACTTCGGGTCCGCTGAACAACGAGACGCCGTACGAGCGACGACGTCGTGCCTTTAATTCTCAGTATGTTTCACCTTTAAAGGACTTCATAACGTTGTACGACCTCCTTATTTTTATTTATTACATTTTTTATGATAATTAACCTTTAAGGCGGCACGGTGGCTTAGTGGTTTGGCATGTTCTCCTCTCAGCTCTAGGAATTCCCGGTTCGAATCCCCATCTGGGTGGAGTTTCCATGTTCTCCCCGTGTCTGCATGGGTTTCCTCCGGGTTCTCTGGTTTTCTCCCACAGTCCAAAAACATGGATCAAGTTAATTGAATTCTCAAAATTGCCCCATATAGAGTGTGTCTGTGTGAGTGAGTGTGTGCCCTGCAATGGATTGGCGTCCTGTCCTGGGTCTATCTGCCCAGCGCCCGAGATGTTCTCCCCTGGATGGGCATGGGGAACCCCACCGCGACCCTAATAAAGGATAAAGCGGGAGATAATGAATGAATGAATGAATTAAACTTTAAACGTTATTAATTTTTAGCTGATGAACATCGACTTCATGGCTGTGTTTATAATAACGAGGGGGTCCGGTGAACGAGGCGAACGCCATTGTCCGTTATTTGGATGATTTTCGGCTGACTGACTTCCTCCCCTTTCGCAGGTAACGCCATTGAAAACATGGGAAGCTCGAACCCTCGGCCCGTGGAAGGGACGCTGCTCCCACCGCCACGCCCGTCCCCTAACATTCAGGTGGACGACCTGGACATCCATCTGCTCACAGAGCTCAACTCGGTAGGTGACTATAAAACATTCATTCATTCATTATCTCCCTCTTTATCCTCTATTAGGGTCGTGAGGGGGGGGGGGGGTTCCCCATGCCCAACCAGGGGAGAACGTTTCGGGCGCTGGGCAAATACACCCAGGACAGGGCGCCAATCCATCGCTGGGCACACACTCACTCACACACACACACACTCTATATGGGGCAATTTGGAGAACTCAATTGACTTGATCCATGTTTTTGGACTGTGGGAGGAAACCGGAGAACCCGGAGGAAACCCACGCGGACATGGGGAGAACATGGAAACTCCACCCAGATGGGGATTCGAACCGGGAATCCCTAGAGCTGAGAGGAGAACATGCCGAACCACTAAGCCACCGTGTCGCCCGTGACTATAAAACAATAAAATAAAATAGATGGGTTACCATGTCCATCCAGGGGAGAACGTTTCGGGCGCTGGGCAGATACACCTAGGACAGGGGGGCAATCTATCGCTGGACACACACTCACTCAAACAAACACACTCTATATGGGGCAATTTGGACAGTTCCATTGACCTTAAGCACGCGGACACGGGAAGAACATGCAAACTCCACCCAGATTGGGAATCCCTAGCTCTGAGAGGAGAACATGCCAACCACTAAGCCACCGTGCCACCCCGTGAACAGATATATTGATTTGTAATGTGTAAACTGCCCTCTGATGCACCTCCGGGGGGGAGGGGGCATCATGGACAAGGCTGGGGTTTTAAAACTGCTGAGGCGACACCTTCAGCGTCGACGTGACTCGGATTTGAAATATGTTTTTATAAATGGCGTGCGGTTTGTAAATTAGACGCAGAGTCCGAACAGACGGCGTGTGAAGTCAGCATTGTGCCGATTGCGGGCCGCTCCGCCGTCGGCCCGGCCCACCGCCACCTGCAATTACCCGGCCCTCCATCCCTCAAGATAATGACTCTTGTACGGAATTAAATCAGTATCGATCGGCCGCGCTCTTTGCCGTGTCCCCGTATTATATTAGGCAGCGGGGGAAACGGGGGCCGAGCGCCGGCGGTCCATCGACGCGACGAAAGCGCCGCTGCGCCGTTATTGGCTCAGACGCCTAATCTGTATCCAACTCACTCGCCGCTTCGCGAGCGTCTCAGCTTCACGTTCGAATTCACAGATCGACGCCGCGGCCAAAATATCCGCCCACCGGTGCGTCAGAACGCGGAACCCTCAGCTGCTACGGACTTCGTCCTCACACGGGGGGGACATCAATACATTATCTCCCGCTTCATCCTCTACTAGGGTCGCGGGGCGCGGGGGGGGGGGTCCCCATGCCCATCCAGGGCAGAAGGTTTCGGGCGCTGGGCAGATACACCCAGAACAGGGGTGCAATCTATCGCTGGACACACACTTACTCACACACACACACTCTCTATATGGGGCAATTTGGAGAACTCAATAGGCCTTGATCCATGTTTTTGGACTGTGGAAGGAAACTCCACCCAGATTGGGCTTCGAACCGAGAATCCCGAGCGCTGAGAGGAGAACATGCAAAATCACTAAGCCACCGTGCCGTGTTATAAGCCTTCAAACCCCCAAAGAGCAAACCGAAGCGGCAGCGGCAAGACAAAACTCCCCGTTATGTTGCTATTTTAAGGACGAAACCTTGTGAGGACCGAGGCTCAGTGGGCGGACTCATCCAACAGTGTAGGAGCAGCCGTCGTGTGGTGATCATGTGACCCGTATTCAACAATTGAAACACTATGGAGGGCGTCCTGCGGAACCGCCGGTCCAATAGAACTCCGTCCTGCAGTCGTCGCCGCCGCCGCAGGGCTCCGGCAGAACCGCGATGAAGCGCCGGCCACGCCTCCAGGTAACGAGGCGACCCCTTAAAATAAAGCGAGCCTCCCGCTGTAAACCCAGAAGCGGCGCTCATTATAATAACAATGCGTTTGTGACATCATCGGCGCGGAGACGTGGGACCGCATTCAGCCGCCGCGTCCGTTCCGCTCGCGCCTCGTCCCGAATCCGCCCGCTGACAAATCTGGGCCAGGCCGCCGATGCCGAGCCGGATAGCGCCGCCTCGCCGACAGCACGCTACGTCAAAAACATACATCAAAAGTCCACGTCCCAAACAGCCGGCGGCGGCGTCTGAAGAGTCCCGCCGATTCTTCACATCTCCCTCGGCCCACGTTTGTCGCCGCGCTTCCGCACGCCGCTCCGTCAGTCAGAACCCCGGCCATTTAAAGCATTTATTTACTCGCTGCGCCTCTCTCGCCCTCCCTCCCTCTCTCTCTCTCTCCTCACGCTTTTAATTAAAACCCTGCTCTCCAGCCGTGAGGGTTGTTTTCCGGCGTCCTCGTATCGCCGTGGCGACCTCTCGTACAGGTGCCGTGCATGGATTTAACTTTATTTATTTCCGTCGCGCTTTTTACATCAGAACGTCGTCACAGAGCAGCTTCACAGAATGAAAAGCCACCCACAGAGCGAGCCGAAGCGACAGCGGCAAGGCAAAACTCCCCGTTATGATGTTATTTAAGGAAGAAACCTTGGGAGGACCGAGACTCAGTGGGGGACTCGTCCTCCTTAAGCGGCCGGGCAGCAACAACAATATAGAACAGCTATATACAGATGTTTAGGCTTTCCGTGGCGCCGCGTCGCAGCGGTTCGAGCGTGAAGGAGTTTGTTTATAGGGCGGCCGTGTAACGCCGTCGCCGCCGTCACGCCGCCCTGGAACGTGTACGTTTGTGTGCACAGCAGGCTGAGGCTCGGCGATAATCCGGGCCTCCAGACGAAAGGGATCGGGCCCTGCCGCCGCCGTCGCTGCCTCCTCGTCCTCGGCCCAAACTCGCGAATGCTCCTCTGTCTTTCCTGATCTCGCTGCCTTTTTTTTTCTTTTTTTTTTTTCCTCTCTCTTTTCTCTCTCTCATTCTTTTTCTATCTCGCGCCGCGAAAGGATTAGTCAAAGGTGTTTGCAGGAGGCAGAGCATCAATCAGGCTTTATTAGTATTAATTTATTCATGCCCATCTGCCACTCGCTCTCTCTCTCTCTCTCTCGTTCCGTCTCCTCCGTTATCTCCACCTTCTAATCCCCGTCTCTGTCACACTCTCACTGTCTTGCACTCTTTGACACCATTCGCTCCGCGACGCGCCGCCCCGCGACCCCACGCCACGCCGCTCTGCCAGCCGAGTGTTAATTTGCTCGGGGGTAAGTCGCTCCTTGTCGGGACGCGAGGTCAGTGTGACGGGACGCCGGGATGTGCCAAGGCCAATTCACCCGGGTCTGGGTGTTTGGGCACCACTGCCGCGCTTACGCCCTTCAAACACCGTGTGGTGCAAAGAGCAAAGAGCCCACGACACCGCCGGACCGCGCCGGCTCCGATCCAGATGTTGTCTCTACCACAGACAGCAGAGCTTACAAGTGTCCCAACACGGTGGTTAAGGTCAGAACACAGGGTCAGCCAGGATACAGCGCCCCAGGTGGTTCTCACTCTCAGTTCCAGTTCATCCCGGCTGTTGGACCGGGTTGGAGGTCAGGACCTTCACGTCCTCACGCCACCGCTGGACAGCGCCGGCTCCAATCCAGGTGTTTCCGTTGTCTGTAGCAGAGTCAGAGAGAGCCGAGACGCAGAACTTACA
This sequence comes from Corydoras maculifer, assembly GCA_019802435.1. Taxonomy (NCBI): domain Eukaryota; kingdom Metazoa; phylum Chordata; class Actinopteri; order Siluriformes; family Callichthyidae; genus Corydoras; species Corydoras maculifer. The sequence continues at coordinate 19,341 of JAFMOD010000183.1, forward strand.
GGTATCCCAACTTGGTGGTTGGGGTCAGAACACCGGGTCAGCTGCCAGCAGCTATGAGGGCTGAGAGCCTTGCTCAGGGGCCCAAAGAGGAACCTTCGGTGAACTCTGGTTGGTCTCCTTTGCAGCACTCACAGAAAGTCTTTAACGTTTTAGGCCGTGGCTGCGGAGATCTTTCGTTCAGACACTCATGATGTCCAACGTGTCCTGGTTCTCTGTGCAGGACCTCCGTGTCCTCACGCCACCGCTGGACAGCGACGGCTCCAATCCAGACGTTTTACCAGAGTCAGAGAGAGCCGAGACAGCAGAACTTACAAGTATCCCAACATGGTGGTTACCATACCATGTCCCCAACAGGGGCCCACAGGGGAACCTCTGGTGGCCAGGTCTTTACAGAAAGTCTTTAACGTTTTAGGGCGTGTCTGTTGAGATCTTTCGTTCAGACACTCATGACGTCCAACGTGTCCAGGTTCTCCCTCTCAGTTCCAGTTCATCCCGGGTGTTGGGCAGGGTTGGAGGTCAGGCTCAGTGCAGGACCTCCGTGTCCGGGACTGACCGTTTTCTCTTTCCCCGCCAGGTGGAGGAGAGCGACGAGGAAACCGAGGAACCCGAAGAGGAGCTGGAACCCGTGAACGAGTTCAACGTCATCCCGCCGTTCTCGGAGAAGGCCACGGTGGACAACCTGGGCTCGGAGACGGGCAGCGTCCACGGCCGTGCCTCGGCCGGGGGGGGGGGGGGGGGGGGGGGGGGGGGGGGGGGGGGGGGGGGGGGGGGGGGGGGGGGGGGGGGGGGGGGGGGGGGGGGGGGGGGGGGGGGGGGGGGGGCCCCACCCCACCCCGCGCCCTCAACCACCCCATCCACCCCACCCAACGCCACCATCTACCCCCCGCCCCACTGCTGTCGTTTGCTCCCTCACCCCCCCGGTTCTCCTTCGTATAAAAAAGGGCCGCGTGTCGGTCTGCAGTCTCCACTCGCTCGTTCACTCGCTGAGAATCACGATTCATGATTCACGATTCTTGACTCATGGGACTGTGTGGGAATTGGGGCGTGGCTGTGTGTCATTTGGTGAGTCAGTGAGTCGGTGATGTTCTCGTCGTGTGATTCAGCTTCTGCTTCGCTGACGTTGCCTAAAGGTTCCCGATGCCGCGTGCGTCCACCTCGCCTCGGTTCCGGACCTCGCATTAAGACGGTGTTTCGAAAGAACCTTGTGTGTGTGTGTGTGTGTGTGTGTGTGTGTGTGTGTGTTTGCGGAGGGTTGGGTTCTTCGTCAGAGTAAATCCATTAGAGCGTCCTCACACTCATTACCCACGATGCATTTTGCTCAAGTTCTCCAAAATGCAAATAGAATAATAAATGAACCGACTCATCTCGCTCAGGTTCTAGAACCTGATCCTCCACCTGCTCACTGACATGGTGGTGGTGGTGCGTTAGTGTGTGTTGTGCTGCTCCACCACCCCATAATATTCACCCTGTGGGCTCCTGATCACAGAACAGGCTCAGAGAACAGGCTCAGGCAGGATGAGGATTGGTCACTTTTGGACGTCTTGGGAATCGAACCTCCAACCTTCAGACCTTTAGAGGCGTAGCCCGGCACCCTGAACACCCCGGACGTAAAGGAGGTTCTGTTTACCGTAACGTGAACCCTGAAGTTTATTCTGATGTATTCCAAACCCTCAGCACGTACGGAACCCACAACCGGTTCCAACCTGTGATCAAGTACCAAACTCTTAACACGTTCTGGAACCCTCAGCAGATTCTGGACTCACAGCTGGTTCCCAACCCTCAGCACGTTCCGAACCCTCATCACCCTCAGCACGTTCCGAACCCTCATCACCCTCAGCACGTTCCGAACCCTCATCACCCTCAGCACGTTCCGAACCCTCATCACCCTCAGCACGTTCCGAACCCTCATCACCCTCAGCACGTTCCGAACCCTCATCACCCTCAGCACGTTCCGAACACAGCTGGAGGTTCCAAACCTTGATCACGTTCCAAACCCTCAGCACGTTCCTTAAACTCATCTTGTTCTAAACCCTCACCACGTTCCAAACCCATCTGCAGGTTCCGAACCCTCACCACGTTCCGAACCCTCACCATGTTCCGAACCCTTCTGCAGGTTCCGAACCCTCACCACGTTCCGAACCCTCACCACATTCCAAACCCATCTGCAGGTTCCGAACCCTCACCATGTTCCAAACCCATCTGCAGGTTCCGAACCCTCACCATGTTCCCAACCCATCTGCAGGTTCCGAACCCTCACCATGTTCCGAACCCTTCTGCAGGTTCCGAACCCTCACCACGTTCCGAACCCTCACCACGTTCCGAACCCATCTGCAGGTTCTAAACCCTCACCATGTTCCGAACCCATCTGCAGGTTCCGAACCCTCAGGTCTGAAACAGTGAAGTCTGAAAACACCCTCAGAGTTTCTGATACTCTTGGCTCTCCTGTCTTTCTGGCTGAAGTGAATCTCTCACACACACACACTCTCACACACTCTCTCTCACACACACTCACACACACACACACTCTCTCACACACACGTTGGCTCAGTGCAGATGTAAGCTCTTTTTCTTTATTGCTCTATCTGCGATGTGCTTCAGATTTTGGAGTCAGCACGGAACAGAGAACCTGAGGCACAAATAATAACCCCCCCCCGACCCCCCTACCCCCCCCCAACAATATGGCTAATAAGTCTTAAGTATATAAATAAAGACGCCAAACAAAGAACTAAGGGCGGGTGGCAGGTGTTGGGTCCGGGTGCGGGTCCCCAGCGCGAGATGATGGCTTCCGACGCAGGCGGTTCATCTTGTCGCGCGGCGGTCGGGGGGCGGGGGGGCGGGGGTTCCGCTGATGGAGCGGCGCGAGCGAGGGGCGCCGGCTATAAACGGGAAGAGGGGCAGGGATAGGCCCCTGCAGCCCAAACACACGGAACGTGGTCCGCCCCTCTCCGGCTCCTGTGCGGTATAAATCTGCGGCTGACACTAATGTGTCCCCTCCTCGCCTCCTCGCCTCCTCGCGCCTCCTCCTTCCACAAGTTCCACGACTCGAAAGCGCCTCTCGCCTCCTGAGGGGCTATAACGTAGGAGGGTTATTAAAGACCTCCCTCTCCCTCCTCTCCTCGCTCCCCTTCCCCCCCCCCCCCGCCTCATTCGGGCGGCTGGCGGGAATGCGAGGCGGCGAGGTCGCGCTCCGCGTTCTATCCACCTGCCCGTCTCCCATTGAGAGGAGGCGCCTCAAATTACACCCTGTACATGTTTTAACAATGCCCCCCCCAAATTGGTCTATTATGCGCCACGGCTGGGGAGACAGGGTTCTGATGGAGCTGCCTCCGCCGCCGCTCGGCCGTGCCGCGGGGTCGCCTCGCGTGTTTTATCTCTCCGAATATCGAATTCGATTTGGAACCCAAATTAAAATGTCACCCCCCCCAAAAAATAAAGCCTGCCCCCTATCCCGGCTGTCTGCGCAGGGGAATAAACACGTCCTCCGTCCCGACGTTCCGCTCCGTCCGCTCCCTCTGTATGTGAGGAGAGTCGGGGGGGGGGGGGGGGTTGTCTCCCGCTTTATCCTCTATTAGGTTCGCGAGGGCAGATACACCCAGGACAGGGGGGCAACCTATCGCTGGGCACACACTCACTCTATATGGGGCAATTTGGAGCATTCAATTGACTTCATGCATGTTGTTGGACTGTGGGAGGAAACCGGAGAACCCGGAGGAAACCCACGCAGACACGGGGAGAACATGGAAACATTGGGAATCGAACCGGGAATCCCTAGCGCCGAGAGGAGAACATGCTAAACCACTAAGGCACCGTGCCGCTGGTTCATTTATTTACCGATATATTTATTTGAACAAGTCCCGCCCCCAGCAGCACGGTGGCTTAGTGGTTTAGCATGTTCTCCTCTCTGCGCTGGGGATTCCCGGTTCGAATCCCCATCTGGGTGGAGTCTCCATGTCCTCCCCGTGTCCACGTGGGTTTCCTCCGTGTTTTCCGGTTTCCTCCCGCAGTCCAAAAACATGGATCAAGATGAATTGAATCTTCTAAATTGCCCCATATAGAGTGTGTCTGTGTGAGTGAGTGTGTGTCCAGTGATAGATTGCCCCCCTGTCCTGGGTCTATCTGCCCAGCGCCCGAATTGTTCTCCCCTGGATGGGCATGGGGAACCCCACCGCGACCCTAATAGAGGATAAAGCGGGAGATAATGGATGAATGGATGGAAGTCCCGCCCCCCCTCTTTTCCAGGAGCGAGGGATCGTGGAGGTGCCGGTAGCACTGTTTCCGGCCTATCGCAGCCTATCCCAGCACATGATGGGAGAACGTCAGGGGGAAACGTTATTCTCTTAAATCTTTTGTTTAATTGACAGAACACCGTCATGTGTGGGTCAGTTCTCTAAGCCTGCTGTGATTTTAACCGGGTGTCGGGACCTATCCCGGCACCTGTTACAATAATCGTCGAGGCTCACGTCGGTTCTGACAAAAACACACGAGTGATTCGGAGGATTCGATCGGCCGCGTTTGAATTTATTCCCCGATTCTCTGAAGCTACGTAGATTTTTAGCGGGTGCTGGAGCCTATCCCTGCATTCATTCGGCAAGCATCCTTCAACGATCACAGCACAAGTAATCTGTAATCTGTCGACGGTTTATTGTCTAAATGAGGAAAATGTACACGAAAACACATCCCACTGATTTTCTACGCCTACCCATATTTACAGGGCGCTGGAGCCTATCCCGGCAGTCGTCAGGCGAAAGGGAACGTCCGGGAACGGCGCGGAAATGGCCGGTGATTCGTTTATTGGTTGTAAACTTGCGTTTAGGTCCCGAAAGTGCGAAACACTGAACTGATCACATGGAGGTCATTCATTTTTAGAGCCTATCCCGGCAGTCAGGAGGTCAAAGACAGGGAAAGCACCCTGGGCACGCAGACGCAGACGCAGACACTCATCCAAGACGTTTGACCACCATGATTTTGTACCAAGAGGGAACTTCTGAGGAGGCCGATGCAGATGAGGGGAGAACATACTAAATCCCACATCGCTCACCCCCCCCCACCCCCCCAGGAACTCAACCTGGGCCCCTCTTGCTGTGAGACGACCGCACCACCACCATGATGTAGCATGTCAAGCAGATTATTTGTAGTATTATTGATTGATTGATTGATCAGTTTATTATAATCGGTTAATTGAATAACGGAGACGTTTAATCAAAGTTGGAGTTCATCAGAGCGTGGGATTGGTTCGTCTCCGATCCGAGCTTCAAAAGAAATAAAAAAAAAAAATTAAAAAAATTAAAAAAACAAAGCCCCCTTATACCTCATCGTGATTGGCTGATTGGATAATTGCATGACCAATCAGGTGCTCCGGGCGTTTCCACTGAAGTGACTTGTAGCGGGCGCGCTCACAGCCACACGTCCCGTGTGTTTTGTCCGTTTGCCGTGTGTTCTCCGTGTGTTCTCCGTGGAACGTCAGGTCCATGTACGCCGTCCAAAAAGAAAAACGTGAGTAAATATTTTGGTGAAGTTCATTTCTGACGTTTGTGCGTTGATTCACGAGTGCGAGCGTGTGAATGTATCCGGCGCAACGAGTGCCGGGATAGGCCTCGGCACCCTCTGTATTTGCGCATAGTAAATGAATAAATAAATGTTCATTTTTACAATAGGAATGACGTGCGTACGGGTGGACGTCGCGGCGCCGTCTGTCGCCACAATAACCACGGAAGGAGGTCGGAGGCATTTCCGTGTGATGTTTTGTATGTTCTCGTGTCCACGTGGCCGTCCTCTGTAAGCGCCGGTCTCCTTCCCGTAGTCCATAAACATGCCTGTGAGTGCGATCTGTAACATACCGAATTGTGTGTGTGTGTGTGTGTCTCCCCAGGGTGTCTCCCTGCCTTACTTTCGCCGAGTGCTGGGATAGGACCCAGCGCCTTGTACAATCATGCTGAGAAAATAAATAAATGTTGACATTAATGGCCTGTTGTCGGGTCGTCATGGTGGCGCTGTGTGTAGCAGTGAGCCTGGGTACAATTACAACAAGGTCCTGGGTTCAATGAAAAAGGTGTGAGTTTTGTATGTTCTCCCCATCGGGCTTTTCTCTGTAAGCATCAGGTTCCTTCCCTAACGTGCTCGTAAGTCAATTTGTGATATTAAAGTAGGTGTGCTCGTGTGTGTGTGTGTGTGTGTGTGTGTGTGTGTGTGTGTGTACAGGGTATTTTCCAGCCTTACTTCCAAAAAGTGCTGGGATAGGATCCAACACTCGCTGTAAACCCAAATGCATAAAAATAAATAAAATTCTCTACATCATGGAATGTCTGGGTGTGACCGGGGTTCAGTGCCTCAACCTCACAGCAACAAGGTCCTGGGTTCTGTGCGAGTTTTGTATGTTCTCCCCCATGGGGCTGTCCTCTAAGCATCAGGTTCCTTCCCTAACATAAGTAAGTAAATTGGTGATACTGAACTAGTTGTCTGTGCGTGTGTGTGTGTGTGTGTGTGTGTGTGTGTGTGTGTGTGTGTGTGTGTGTACAGGGTATTTTCCTGCCCTTTCCCAAATACCGGGATAGGATCCAACACCGCCTTAAAACCCTGATACTTAAAAAGCGAATCAATACTCCACATCTCCGAGTGTCTGTGTGTGACCGTGGTTCAGCGCCACATGCTGCCACCTCGCAGCAACCAGGTCCTGGGCTCTACGCGAGTTTTGTAGGTTCTCCCTGTGTCTGTGTCAATGAAGGAATGTATAAGATCTCCCCGCCCCCTCGCATTCAACATAATAAAAAAAAAAACACAAAATAAAGGCGCGTCGGGACGTCGCTGGCCTTTAAGGTGACGGTAAGACGAGGACGAGGACGGCGCGGGGACGAGGCTCACACCCAATTCTATTTTTCGGGGGGGGGGACACACACGAAACGAACAAAGAGACGAACAAACGATCCATGCGTTAAATGAGCGCGAAAGGCAGAGGCACGGCCATTGATTTGCCTGAACCGCCCCGCCCCCCTGTTGCCCCCCCCCCCCCCCCACGTTCGCCATCGCGAGCTTTAAGGTTCTATATTTAATAAAGTTGGCCCGGCGCTTATCTGCCGGGTGAGTGAGAGAGATACAGCCGGGGACTTTGAGCAGCGCAAGAATGGAGGGAGATTAAAGACACAACAGAGGGAGAGAGGAAGGTGGAGCAGATAAACAGAAGAGCGGAGAGGGGCGAGAGATAGAGAATAGAAACAGAAGGCTGGGGGTGGGGTGGGGCGAGAGAGAGGGGGGGGGCGGCAGAAAGCTTGTGAGAGGATTAGGAGTTTCTCAAAGAGCGAAAGATTGCACCGGGGCGAGCGATTCGGGGGCACGCGGCGCGAGGACGGCGTGAGGACGAGGGGGGGGTTAAGGGGGGGATGGAGACGGAGTATCAGCGGCGCCGGGGTGACGGAGGCTGCATCCCAAAACATAACACAGCACCGATACTAATAGGTGGTTTGCCCTTCTGTCTCGCTGCACTCGCGGCTCTCGCGGCTCTCGCTACACCTGCAGCCTGCAGTTGTTTGTCCACACACACACACACACACACACACACACACACACACACACACACACACACACACAGTGTGTCTCTCGTCCCTATCGCTCTCAGACAAGCTTTCAAATGGCGTTTATTCTCTCTCTCTCTCGCGTGCTCTCGCGTTCTCGCTCTCTCTGCGCTGTCCTCCAGCGGTGCCATGTGGGCGCTGGACTGTGTCCGCTCTCTGTTCCGCCCCACGCCGCAGCCCCGATTACACGAGCGTAATTAATGCGGCTAATGTTTTCCTAATGAAGTACACTCGCTAAAAAAAAGGACGGCATGTCGCCCTCGACAAAAAAAGTGAGGAGGTGGAGGTGCTGGTGGAGGAGGAGGTGATTGGGGTGGTGGCAGAGGTGGAGGAGGATGAGGTGGATGAGGTGGTGGTGCAGGTGAATGAGGTAGTGGAGGTGGTGGAGGAGGAG
>JAFMOD010000183.1:32184-45611 GCA_019802435.1 Corydoras maculifer
TTGTAATTACATCTCTTTATAAAACCCCATCAACGTCCTGAAGACGTCGGGTCGTGAGGCGCGCCGGCGGAGTTGTGTTCATCAGAACTCGAGTGTCACTCCAAACCGCGAGGCGCCGTGCCGAAAACCGACGCCCGGATAAATTAACGGGGGGCGGGGGGGGGGAGGGGGTAGTTTATCTTAAAAAGTACCGCAATTTTTGTTTTGGGCCGACAGATTCGAACCCGCCGCTTAAGAAGGGCGGCGCGGTGGCGTAAGGGGTCGGCACGTCCGGCTGACGTGGAGTTGGCATGTTCTCCCTCACGTCACCTCTGGGTTCTCCAGTTTCCTCCCACAATAAAAAAAAAAAAAAAAAAACATGGATTCAAGGTGAAGTGGCTGCTCCAAATTGCCCCTATAACAGTTTGTGTGTGTGGCGTGAGTGAGTAAATGAGTGTGTGCCCTGTCCTGGGTGTATCTGCCCAGTAGAGAACCCCCCCCCCACCCCCCCCCCCCCCCGCTGTTGTCACGCTAAAATCTGGGTGTGGGCGGGGCCTGGACGAGCAGCCACCACTTGGCGGGGAGCGTCCCGGGTTGGATGTGGAGTTTGCATGTTCTCCTTAATGCATCGATACATTTGGTTGCCATGCTCGCGCCCCCGTCCGGTTCCGTGGGCCAGATTCCGGAACGCCGCGGGTCGGGCGTGGCGGCACCTGCGCGCATCATTCCATCACATGATCACTGCAGCATGTCCGCAGGGAGACGGCGCTCATCAAAGGCTGCCATCTCAGTCCGTCCGTCCGTCCGTCCGTCCGTCTCCGCATCCGTCTCCGCCGCTCGCCCGTCATCTGATTACCGAGCGTCCGCCGCATGGCTGTCTCTCTCTCTCTCTCTCTCTCTCTCTGTCTCTCGCTCGTCCCTCCTGATCCGCTTTATTCCAGTCTGAGTCACGGAGCGGCTTTATTTTCTCTTATTCTGTTTCATCTGTGTGTGTGTGTGTGTTGTTTGTGTGTGTATGTTGTGTGTGTGTGTATGTACGTGTTTGTGTATGTATGTGTGTGTGTGTGTGTGTGTGTGTGTGTGTGTGTGTGTGTGTGTGTGTGTGTGTGTGTGTGTGTGTGTGTGTGTGTGTGAGGCAGATCTAGTCCGACTCCCATAGTTCAGACTCTATTCTGGTCCAAACGGGTAGTTTACGGCGTAATGGGGCCTGTGTTTTTAATGACGAGCAGCCCAGCGCCTCGCGGTTGCGCAGCCTCATATTCGGTCCCCCTCATTACCCCTTTATCACTCCTCCTAATCCCCCTCGTCCCCGCATCCATCACGACCCTCCATCCACTTCCTCCGGAGCGTTTCAGCTACTCTTTATTTTCCCGTTCATTCTGTACTTTAATTACGTGTTTTAACTCTCACTTTTATTTTTTACCGCCGCGCTCTCATCCTCCACTCCGTCCCCTCGCTCGCCGCCCCCCCCCGTCCCCCCCCCGTCCCCCTCCCGTCCCACCCGTCCCCATCCTCTCGCTCTCTCATCACATTAATATGAGAGTGGGCCGGCAACCCGAGTGTCTGTATACTCCAGTGCTCCCGCGCCGCACTCATAACAGAAGCTGCAGTCATTTATGGCGTGTTGTCCGTTTTAAGAGCATCAGCACGTTTAATACACCTGCCGTACCGTCACGCCGGCCTGGACGCCCCCCCCCCCACACACACACACCCCAAACACCCCCCCAATCCCCCATCTCACCACTCTGCATACTCCTCCAAACCTCCACTTCATCCATCCATACAGTATCTTTCGCTTTATCCTCTACTACGGGGGGGGGGGGGGGGGGCTGTACATTCTCCCATCCAGGGGAGAATGTTTCGGGCGCTGGGCAGATACACCCAGGACAGGGGGGCAATCCATCGCTGGGCACACACTCACTCACACAGACACAGACACACTCTATATGGGGCGATTTGGAGAATTCAATAGGCCTTGATCCATGTTTTTGGACTGTGGGAGGAAACCTGGAGAACCCGGAGGAAACCCACACCGACACTGGGAGAACATGGAAACCCCACCCAGATTGGGATTCGAAGCGGGTACCCCTAGTGCTAAGAGGAGAACATGCCAAACCACTAAGCCGCCGTGCCGCCCGCCTCCTCCCAGCTTCTCGTAATACAGTCTCTCTTTACCTTTCCCACCTCTCACGCCCTGGGAACCTTCTTACCCTCCTGCACGCCCGGCCCTTTTGATCTGCCGCGCCCCCTTCTCTCGCCGCTCCTCCAGCCCGACATCGGATCCGCCGCCCCGCTCCTTCCCATGGAGGTCGGCGTTCCGTCAGGGTTCCGTCAGGGTCCCGTCAGGGTCCCGTCCATCTGTCGCGCTCACTCCAGAGTGTGAGACATTCCCTCCACCCCACCCCACCCCCCCGGGTCCCGGGCCCCGCACCAAGGGTCCTTGAGTCCTTCTGCCCGGTGCTGAAAGCCGGCTCACGCCACATGTTTTTATCCCTCCGACAGGTGCGGGGGTGCAACCCAACACGGGGCGGTACAGGATGGAGGGGGGGCGATGTGGTGTGGAGAGATGGAAACCAGTCGGGACGTCCAGGGCCAAGAAAAGGAGGGAGGAGGCGATGGGGAGGAGGAGGGGGAGGAGGGAGGAGGTGTTCTGGCCTCAAACCATCAGAACTCTGGAACGGAACGTGGGATTTTCTTAACGCCGGGCAGAGTGATGGGTTCCACACCCGGGTGCCAGAGCGCCAGCCGCTGGTGGAATCATTACGCTCGTACATTTAGGCATCGGATGCTGCCAACTGTGTGTGTGTGTGTGTGTGTGTGTGTGTGTGTGTGTTGGGGGGTAAATGCAATCAATGCGCCGTTCTTTGGGCAAATGTTCTAAATCAGACAAAACGTGTTGGGATCGCAGCTCCGTTCTCTCGTTTCATGTGTGAGAGAGGGATCAGATTGGGGTGGGCATCAGTGAGAGAGGGATCAGATTGGGGTGGGCATCAGTGAGAGAGGGATCAGATTGGGGTGGGCATCAGTGAGAGAGGGATCAGATTGGGGTGGGCATCAGTGAGAGAGGGATCAGATTGGGGTGGGCATCAGTGAGAGAGGGATCAGATTGGGGTGGGCATCAGTGTGGACCAGTGGGAACCTTTATAAACCGGTTCCTTGGGCTTCTCCAATGTTCTACGGCAATCTACAACATTTTGGAGAGTCGGGGGTCAGACACCGATGTTGGACGGATGTTGGTTCACCCCATACTTGTTGGAAGGAGTTGAGTTCAGGGTTCTGTATGGCCCACTCAGGTTCCTCCACACATATGGACCTGGCTGTATGGACTGGGGAACCAGCATTTGGGGTGAGTGTAGGCTCAGGAACCAGCCTTGCGACCTGAAGGTCCCCAGGTTCAGTGAGGGGGATCAGTGTAGAACCAATGGAAACCTTTATAAACCGGTTCCTTGGGCTTCTCCACTGTTCTACGGCAATCTACAACGATTCAGAGAGTCGGGATGTTTGTTCATCCCATACCTGTTGGATGGCGTTGAGTTCAGGGTTCTGTATGGCCCACTCAGGTTCCTCCACACATATGGACCTGGCTGTATGGACTGAGGAACCATCATTTGGGGCAGGTGTAGGCTCAGGAACCAGCCTTGCAACCTGAAGGTCCCTGGGTTTGATTCCTGGTTCCGAAAAGTACCCTGGTTGGTGTTCTTGAGCAAGGAACCTTACCTCAATTGCTCCCCGAGCACCGAGAGAACCAGTATAGAACCAGTGGGAACCTTTATAAACCGGTTCCTTGGGCTTCTCCAATGTTCTACGGCAATCTACAACGTTTTGGAGAGTCAGGGGTCAGACACCGATGTTGGACGGATGTTGATTCACCCCATACTTGTTGGAAGGAGTTGAGTTCAGGGTTCTGTATGGCCCACTTAGGTTCCTCCACACATATGGACCTGGTTGTATGGACTGAGGAACCATAATCTGGGGCAGGTGTGGGCCAAGGAACCAGCCTTGCGGATTTGATTCCTGGTTCCAACATGTACCCTTGTTGGTGTTCTTGAGCAAGGAACCTTACCTCAATTGCTCCCCGAGCACCGAGAGAACCAGTATAGAACCAGTGGGAACCATTATAAACTGGTTCCTTGGGCTTCTCCACTGTTCTACGGCAATCTACAACATTTTGGAGAGTCGGGGGTCAGACACCGATGTTGGTCCATCCCATACTTGTTGGATGGAGTTCAGGGTTCTGTATGGCCCACTCTGGTTCCTCCACACATATGGACCTTGCAGTATAGACTGAGGAACCATCTTTTGGGGTGGTTGTGGGCTAAGGAACCACCCTTGGGTTTGATTCCTGGTTCCGACAAGCCGAGGACTCCAGCTGAAGGGTTCTCGCGCAAGGTTCCTCACCCCAATTACACTCCCAATTAAACTTGCTCACGTTCTCATACTGGGCCAGAAAAGAACCTTCCCCAAACGGTTCCCAAACGGTCTAACAGCAGACGAGCCGCAGATCCTGCAGACCCTGTAGAACATGCGGAACTCCACGCCGGGGATGTAAATACAGCTGAGGCTGAGGGCCGATGACCGGCGGACCGTGTTCCCTGTGGTTGCAGAACTTTGTGGCGGTTCTTTTCTCTGCGTTTCAGGTGATTTATGGATCCACAGACACAAACGGCGTCGCTAATGAGGCGCGCGGGGCGAGGGACGTGAGGTTCCGCCACGCCGATGCCGCGATTATGTTAAAGCATGAGCCTCATTAGTCCGGACGGCGCGACGGGTAAATAAACGAAGGGAGTGCAGTTGAGACATCAAACGCTTCCCGAGTGCACTTTATTTTGGTGCCCTCGTCACCCGGGGGGGGGGGGTTGAGGGGTGTGTGGGGGGGGGTTCAGTATCTCGTATTCGCAGAGACTCTGACAGCCGGTATCATCTTACACATCCGAAGTTCAAACTAATTAGTCAGCGTCTTCCTGCGAGCGAGCGAGCGAGCGGTGATGACTGATACGCAGCGATCAGCGAGGAGGCGGCGGCGGCGAGGCGGCGGCCCAGCCAAAAAGCCTACTTAACCGCGCGAACACGCGGCCGGCTCCTCGGGTACCTCGAAATCCGCCGCCTGGAGGAGCGTGGAGCCGCGAGTGGCGCGCAGCTACAGACATTAATTACCATCGAATACCTTTCCTAACGATGACAACCTCGCAGGAGCTGCGACGGACGGACGGACGGGAGGGAGGGAGGACGGTGGGAGGTTCCGTGACGGCCAGAACATGTCCGCCGCTGCTGCCAACACCTTGCTAAGCAACGATTGGCTGTCCTCGAAGTCGCTGAATGATGTCATCGGCTGATTTGCATAATGGTCCGTTTGCGTGTCGTAGAGAAAAGGACTCGTGACTTTGATGACATTCATTTACATAAATAACATCTTACCTGTGTGTGGCTTAGTGGTTTAGCATGTTCTCCTCTCAGCTCTGGGGATTCCCGATTCGAATCCCAAACTGGGTGGAGTTTTCATATCCTCCCCATGTCTGCGTGGGTTTCCTCCAGGTTCTCTAGTTTCCTCCCGCAGTCCGAAAACATGGATTCAAGGTGAACTGAATGCTCCAAATTGCCCCATATGAGTGTGTATGTGTGAGTGAGTGTGTGCCCAGTGATAGATGGGCGTCCTGTCCTGGGTGTATCTGCCCAGCACCCGAAATGTTCTCCCCTGGACGGGACCCTAGTAGAGGATAAAGCGGAAGATAATGGATGGAACTGGCAACCCAGCCTGCAGATCACGCTGACCCGGCTTTGAGAATACAAATGGAACTCTTTTAATATGTAAATGAGATGTTTATGATAATGTCATAACGATGTAAAAAGCATCGAACCTATCTATAAATAAGTTTCCGGGATGTTCTGATCTGCCCCCCCCCCCCCCAACGCGCCGAACCTGCAGCACGGTGATAATGTACTGCACCACGGAGAAGAAATCCTCCAGGAGGATTAAACCATAAACGTTCCCGTTACGAGCGCGCCGGCACTTTCATGTATTTATGACTTTGCGTTATGAAAGAGGAGAACGCGGCTCCGGGTTCCACAGAACAGATTCCTGAACTGAGAATCCAAAAAAATAAATAATAATAAAAAAAAAACGTCTTCAGGAGACGAACATGCCGCAGAGAAGGTGAAGAGTGCGGCGGCGCCACCTTCTCACCGTGAGCCGCGTCCGCTTTATCCTTTACCAGGTTCGCGGGGTGGAGGCGTGGGGGTCCCCATGCCATTCTAGGGGAGAATGTCTCAGGTGCTGGGCAGATACACTCAGGACAGGGGGCCAATCTATCGCTAGACACACACTCACTCACACAGACGCACTTTATATGGGGAAATTTGGAGCATTCGGTTCACCTTGAATCTATATTTTTGGACTGCGGGAGGAAATCGGAGAACCCAGGGAAAACCCACACGGACATGGGGAGAACATGCAAACTCCACCCAGATTTGGATTCGAACCGGGAATCCCTAGTGCTGAGAGGAGAACATGCTATATCACTAAGCGGGGCAATTTGGAGCGTTCAATTCACCTTGAATCCATGTTTTTGGACTGCGGGAGGAAATTGGAGAACCCAGGGAAAACCCACGCGGACACGGGGAGAACATGCAAACTCCACCCAGATTTGGATTCGAACCGGGAATCCCTAGTGCTGAGAGGAGAACATGCTATATCACTAAGCGGGGCAATTTGGAGCGTTCAATTCACCTTGAATCCATGTGTTTTGCACTGCGGGAGGAAACCGGAGAACCCGGGGGAAACCCACACGGACTCGGGAAGAACATGCCAACTCCAGCCAGCTCGGGATTCGATTTGGGAATCCCTAGTGCTGAGAGGAGAACATGCTATATTACTAAGCGGGGCGATTTGGAGCGTTCAATTCACCTTGAATCCATGTGTTTTGGGCTGCGGGAGGAAACCGGAGAACCCGGGGGCAACCCACGCAGACACGGGGAGGACATGGAAAGTCCACCCAGCTCGGGATTCGATTCGGGAATCCCCAGCGCTGAGAGGAGAACATGCTAAACCACTAAGCCAGCGTGCCGCCCGCCTCACACCTCACACTGTGTACCTCAAATACCTCAAACTGACTCTTTCCAGCCCTCCTGTTTACTCTCTCACTCCCATGATCCTCTCTCGCCCTGTACACCAGAACTACACTCCGGAACATTCCGGCCGGGTCGGGTTCGAGTTCTCAGAGTGGAGTGCCGGGTCAGGGGGGGTGGGGGGGTGGGGGGGTAACAGGGGGGTAGATACCGGCTGACGTAAAGCGAGTTCGGCTGAATAATTCATAATCCCTCTCACTCAAGGACATCATTCTGCTTTATCTCTTCTCCTCCTGCCTCCACCCTCCATCTCCTTCAGTGGAACCTCCTGCCGCTCCCTCTCTGTCTCTCTCTCTCTCTCTCTCTGTCTCTCTCTTTGTCTCTCTCTCTCTCTCTCTCTCTCTCTCTCTCTCTCTCTCTCTCTCTCTCTCTCTCTCTCTCTCTCTCTCTCTCTCTCTCTCTCTCCCTCTCTCTCTCTCTCTCTCTCTCTCTCTCTCTCTCTCTCTCTCTCTCTCCCTCTCTCTCTCTCTCTCTCTCTCTCTCTCTCTCCCTCTCTCTCTCTCTCTCTCTCTCTCTCTCTCTCTCTCTCCCTCTCTCTCTCTCATAGTTCCCTTAACGTTCTGTTGGCCACAGTTTCCATTTTTTCATTGGGGGGGGGGGGGGGTTCCTCCATGCCCATCCAGGGGAGAACGTTCCGGGCGATGGGCAGATACACCCAGGACAGGACGCACACACACACACACACTCACACAGACAGACACACACACAGACTAAATAGGGACAATTTAAAGCAGCCAATTCACCTTGAATCCATGTTTTTAGACTGTGGAGGGGGGGGGCAAGAAGGAAACCTACACGGACACGGGGAGAACATGCAAACTGCACCCAGATCGTGGTAGTGTCCATAAACCGGGATGAACGGAACTCGAATGGAGAGACGGTGAGCCGGGTTCTCAGCTCGAACATCGGTGCCTGACCTCACTCACGAAAAGACGAAGGTCATATAGAGGAACCAAATAAAGGTTCCTGTAGGGGAACTGGGGAGGCAGACGTGCTGACCCCTACACCACCTTGCCGCCCCAGTTCCCCTACAGGAACCTTTATTTGGTTCCTCTATGTGACCGCTGTAATTCCTTTGTTGTTTCGGGCGTGAGGACAGGCACCGAGGAGAACCCGGCTCACCGTCTCCCTTCACGTTCCGTTCATCCCAAAAAAACATTAGCCGGGCTTCGGGGGCCTTCCCCAAACTGTTGTCACACACTCGTCCGTTTGAATATCATGAGACCGTCCACCTACACGCCGTTTGATCTTTTAGTTCCCCTCCGGTTCTTGCAGGTGCCCCCTGGAAGCCATTGTTGCGAGGGCCGAGTCTGTGGATGGCGTTTGTGTGTGTGTGTGTGTGTGTGTGTGTGTGTGTGTGTGTGTGTGTGTGTGTGTGTGTGTGTGTGTGTGTGTGTGTTTGTGTGGCTTTGTGTGAACCCTGCAAGTGAAAACATGAACATAAAGGAAAGTTATAGAGTCGCTCTCGTACGAAACTTCAGTTCTGTTTCCTAATGTAATAACCTTATACATGTTGGAGCCTATCCCTGCACTTATGGATGAAGCGTCTGGACAGTTCACACACACACACACACACACACACACACACACACACACACACACACACATTCACAACAAGAGTAATGACAGACCTTTGATTCACCGTCTTGAATGTTTTCTGACCGGAGCTCCCGGATAAACTCATAATAATAAAGATAAAGCAGACATAGGGAGAACATGCCAAATCCACATATAGAGGAATCACAGCTTCACACCGCAACAGGGTGTATGTAGAGGGCAGCACAGTGAGAAAGTGGGCAACGCCATCAACCCCTTATAGCAAGACAGTCCTGGGTTTGGGTCCTTTCGGTTTGGCATGTTCTCCCCACTTTAATCTATCAGTCTTTATTTTCCTGTAGATTCTGAATGCTGATGTTTCAGGTGACATTTGGATATATATGTATATTGTTATATATATTGTTATTAGTGATTTAGCATGTTCTCCTCTCAGCACTAGGGATTCCCGGTTCGAATCCCAATCTGGGTGGAGTTTCCATGTTCTCCCCGTGTCCGTGTGGGTTTCCTCCGGGTTCTCCGGTTTCCTCCCACAGTCCAAAAAAATGGATAATTGTGTTCTCCAAATTGCCCCATATAGAGTGTGTGAGTGAGTGTGAGTGTGTGTCCAGCGATAGATTGGCGTCCTGTCCTGGGTGTAGCTGCCCAGCACCCGAAACGTTCTCCCCTGGATGGACATGGGGAACCCCCCCCCCCCCACGACCCTAATAGAGGATAAATATGAATGAATGTGTGTGTGTGCGTGTGTGTGCGTGTGTGTGTGTGCATGTGTGTGTGTGTCCTGTGCTTACACTTGCTGTGATCCCCAATATGGGTAAAAGTATTGGGACACCCACAACTCACATCACACCTCTGGTGGCGATTTCTACAAGGTCAGGCACTGATGTAGGGTGGCTCACAATCTCCATCCTCATTCATCCCCGAGCTGAAACGGGCCTTCCCCAAACTGATCCAAACGCATCGAGGACAGGACTCCGAGGCGTGTCCGATTACTTCTGCTCTCACGGCATTCGCGGCGTCTTCTTGGCGGCGTTTTCTTTTACGTCTCGGTCGGAAACGAGCAGGCGGGTGGAGGGGCGGGCGGGCGGGCGGGCGGGCGGAGGCAGCAGAGCGGCGTGGGGGCGGTATGAGCAATGGCGGCCCTGCAGAGGAATCCTCATGATCGATGGCGGCGCTCGCGTGGAGTGGGGCGTAATCCGGCGGTGAGAGGCCTATATAAATAATAATAATTACAAAGAAAGCCCCCCGGATCGCTTTCCGATACGCCGATCGTCCACTCGCGTCCAGCAGGCTTTGACTATCGATCGGCGGGATTATTAGTGCACCTTTTTTTTTTTTTTTGATTTGTTTTATTCCGGCCGCCTGTCCGCCGTCGAGTCGTATATTACATTTACTGCAGTATTACTGATCTGTGAGTAATGTGTAATGAGAGGCGTGAGTGTGTGTGTGTGTGTGTGTGTGTGTGTGTGTGTGTGTGTGTGTGTTTAAATGGGGTTCCGCTGTATCGCCGGGGGGTGTGAGCGAGAACAGGCCGCAGTAATTGAATCCCGTTCCCGGCCCATGTCTCAAATCTAGACATTATACAAGTGCCTTTTTTCTCCTGGACACACGCGTTCAGAGACAGACAGCGGCGCGGAGGGGGGACACATTTTGCCTAATTAAATTTCCACCACACACCGGTCGGTGCGCTCCTTCCTCCTCTTCAAACGTCGCTCTCCCCGGAGACGATAAAATAACCGTTTAATTCGACTAACGCCGGCAAATCACAGGCTTTCTGGGTTTTTTTTGGTTTTTTTGCCTCTCGGTCTGTTCGGGACTCACCGGGAGAGGAAACAAACACGGCGGGAGGAGAAGACAGACGGGCAGACAGACAGGCAGACGGACGGGCAGGCAGACGGGCAGGCAGACGGGCAGACAGACGGACGGACGGGCAGATGGACGGGCATGGCGGCGCGTGAGGCCCGGCGTTCACGTTGCAACTAAAAAATACTGTCGTGATTTTAAAGAGATCCCCGTCGACTGAGCGTCATGATGCACGAGATACTGACACACACACACACACACACACACACACACACACACACACACACACACACACACACACACACAGACGGGGACATTTATTATTTCAGGAATATTCGTTTGTTTCATGTAAAGACATGTTAGAATTTATTATTTGATTATTTATTCTCATCTCTGTGTCTTCTTCTTTGTCCTCTATTAGGGTCGGGGGGGGGGGAACGTTTCAGGCGCTGGGCAGATAGACCCAGGACAGGGGGGCAATCCATCACTGGACACACACTCACTCACACAGACACACTCTATATGGGGCAATTCAAAGCATTCAATTTACCTTGAATCCATGTTTTTGGACTGGATTCCCAGCAGCACGGTGGCTTAGTGGTTTAGCATGTTCTCCTCTCAGCACTAGGGAGTCCCGGTTCGAATCCCCATCTGGGCGGAGTTTCCATGTCGTCCCCGTGTCCGCGTGGGTTTCCTCCCACAGTCCAAAAACATGGATCAAGTCAATTTAGTTCTCCAAATTGCCCCATATAGAGTGTGTGTGAGTGAGTGAGTGTATGCCCAGCGATAGATTGGCGTCCTGTCCTGGGTCTATCTGCCCAGCGCCCGAGACGTTCTCCCCTGGATGGGCATGGGGAACCCCCCACCCCCCGCGCGACCCTGATAGAGGATAAAGCTTCAGATAATGGACGGACGGACGGACGGACGGATGGACGGACGGACGGGTGGACAGACGGATGGACGGGTGGACGGACGGACGGACAGGTGGACGGATGGATGGACGGGTGGACGGACGGACGGGTGGACGGACGGACGGGTGGACGGACGGACGGACGGGTGGACGGATGGATGGACGGGTGGACGGATGGACGGGTGGACGGACGGGTGGACGGACGGGTGGACGGATGGATGGACGGATGGACGGACGGACGGATGGACGGATGGACGGACGGATGGACGGACGGGTGAACGGACGGATGGACGGATGGACGGGTGGACGGACGGGTGGACGGATGGATGGACGGATGGACGGATGGACGGACGGATGGACGGACGGATGGACGGATGTCTCTCTGTTTGTTTAGTGGATTTAAAAGTGTCCGAATGTTGTGCTGAAACTCAGAGATGGATTGCAGCTCTTCAGGTGAAAACAGACATCTGGGCTGAAGGTGTTTGTTTTTTTGTCGTCTCCTCCCACAGAGACGTCCATCAGGAGCTCGGTGCTAAACTGCCGCCTGTCACGGCCGTCGGCGTCTGCGATCACAGTGTTCAGGACGTTTGGCCCCCGGAAACAAATGGTTTGATATTTTAAAGAGAGCAATGTGTCACGACCCTGACAAGATAGCAGCGGGGGGGGGCGGGGGGGTCCTGAAAATTACCAACCACGCGCCGCGGTAACGCGGTAACGCCGCCATCACATCCATTTATAACGCGTCCCATCTTCAGGCTTTCTGTGAGATTTCGGAGGAACCTGAGGAACGTCTGCTCCTTCATCAGGAGGAGAGAGGTCGCGAGGTCGGGCCCCGAGGCCACGCCCTTATACAGAGACCTGAGGGTTATGGGTCCACTATGTCCAATCACCACTGTGTGTGTGTGTGTGTGTGTGTGTGTGTGTGTGTGACTGTGTGTGATTGTGTTTGTGTGATTGTGTGTGTGTGATTGTGAGTGTGACTGTGTGTGTGTGTGATTGTGAGTGTGACTGTATGTGATTGTGTGTGTGATTGTGTGTGTGATTGTGTGTGTGATTGTGTGTGTGATTGTGTGTGTGACTGTATGTGATTGTGAGTGTTATTGTGTGTGTGTGTTTTTAAGTGTGTGATTGTGTTTGTGATTGTCTGTCTGTGTGTGTGTTTGTGTGATTGTGTGTGTGGGTCTGTGTGTGTATGCTTGTGTTTGTGTGTGGGGGTCCTTGTGCGTTGTGTGTGTGTGTGTTTGTGTGTGTGTGTGATCGGAGAACGGGCATCTTGCTCCAGGTTCCACATTGGAAAACTGATGTCAGATTATAACCGCTCAGCGTGTTAGCATGTTCTCCTCTCAGTGCCGGGGATCCGGGTTCGGATCCCAATCTGGGTGGAGTTTGCATGTTCTCCCCGTGTCTGCATGGGGGGGGGGACGGAGAACTCAGAGAAAACCCACAAAGACATGGGGAGGACATGCCACCACCACCCAGATCGGGATTCGAACCTGGACCCCCAGCGCTGAGAGGCGGACGTGTTGACCACGACGCCACCTAGCGGTCCTTAAGCAAAAGTGGCATAATACGTATTTCAGAGACGTCCGTATTTAATATTCATGAGGTGTGACCCAAATATATAAAGATATGAAGAGATCAGAAGAGACTCTGGAGGTTCCCGAGGCCGTCCCCGTCTGTCGTCTCCGGTCTGCGTGGTACGCCATTAAAGCCGCGTTTTGTCCCGAAACGCTCCAGATGGTGGGATTCCAGCCGGCAGCTTTCCATAAAGTCGGGATTCAGACGCCAGCGAGCGCCTGCGGACGCCGTTCGGTTCCTTTCCTCGACTGCCTTTGTCTCGGCCCGCGTCACCTGATCCAGCTAATTAAAGCCTCCTCGTTAGAGCCAGGTGCTCTGCAAATACACTCTGCAGGCTCGAGGATCCGCGGGCGGCGGGGCAGAGGCGCCGCTAATCTCCAACAAAACCTGTTCATTCCAAACCATTTGCTTTATGTCACATTCACAGTGAACTCGTCCCGGGGTGCAGAGCGAGAGAGAGAGAGAGCGTGAGAGAGAGAGA
>JAFMOD010001830.1:4196-17347 GCA_019802435.1 Corydoras maculifer
GTTCCCCCACATCTTCAAAGGATCACATCGCCCTCGCGCTCTCAAAGGGTCAAGTTACCGTCGCGCTCTCAAAGGGTCATGTCTCCCTCGTGCTCTTGAGGGGTTGCATCGCCTTCGTGAGTTGGATGAGCCTCGCCGGTTCGCCGCCCTCAAAAGATCACGTGCCCTCAAAGTAGTCTCACCGACTTCGCGCCCTAGACAGGTCTCGCCGCTCTCGTGTCCTCACCGGGTCCCCCTTTGTTTTTTTTTTCTCTGTCCCTGGGTGGCTTTGCCCCCCGGTTGTTTTGGGGAGGCGATATGTCAGGATTGGGAGTGTTAGGCCACTCCTCCCTGTTTTCATTTCGGCTTTTGGCCGTTCTGGGTTCCCATAGGTAGGGCCCATCCCCTAGAGCTGGAATTGGGTCCTACCTAATCACATGTGACCTGCTAACTACTCTTAAGTGCACATGCGCCCTTATCAGCATTATCTGTAGATCGGTGAATGTATTGCATATGCTCACATTACTTTGGGGTAGTGTGCTTTGTTCGCGTTCGGCGTCACGTCGCCTTCAGTTCGGATGTTCTCTTTTCGTTCATTAAATATTGTTTCTACGACTTATCTGATCGCCTTGCTCGCTTCTTCCAAGACATTGCACCGCGCAGTGCCGCCTTTGAACGGACTGCGCCCCTCCCAATGTGACATGGATTCTAAATTGAGTCTGAATAAATTATTTGTAATGGTAATATGATGGGTCAGAAAGGTGGGTGGGACAGAACAGAAAGTAAATGGGGTAAGCATTTCTATACAGTACGGCTTTTATTCAACAGACAGTCTTTAGGTCAAAATGCACTAGACCATTCTGAGACTTTTCTGCAGTGGCAGTTATTGTTTTCCTGTTTTTCACAGTTAAATAAACTATGAAAAAAGATGCCTGTAATGTTTGTGATTGAAAAATATATAGGCTTTAATTCTGTGCGAGTTATTGTTAATGCTGTTGTGACTTAAGTGTTTAGAGCTAAGTACATTAAATGTATATGAAATAATTAATTTAAGTAAAATACAATTAGGTCAAGTACACAATATTACAACAAATGAAACCAGCAATTAAGATATCCTGCAGTAAGTAGTCCAAAAGTGCTCTCTAACTTGTCATTTTCTTTCAATAAAATTATCTGCTAACTGATTACATGTAAATGTGATGTAATGTAAATTGTTTCCACTGGATATTGGATAAATTTCAAATTACTATGAAATGATTGATCATTTAAAGATAAATATAGTAAGAGTAATTATTCTGACTATTGTGTGAGTATTAATTAATGCATATCTGGAAACAAACAAGTCTAAATAGAAAGGTTGTGTCAGAAATCGCATTAAGAGTAAAAATGTTGGAAATCAAATACGCAATTGTCTTTACTGTGGTGACTCCTAAAGGCAAAATGGAATGTATATACAGTATTATGTTCAAATAAATATTACCAAAATATATCAATTTAATGTGTTTTACGGGCGGCATGGTGGCTTAGTTTCCATGTTCCCCCCGTGTCTGTGTGGGTTTCCTCCGGGTTCTCCGGTTTCCCACAGTCCAAAAACATTGATCAAGTCAATTGAGTTCCCCAAATTTCCCCATATAGAGTGTGTATATGTGTGTCTGAGTGAGTGAGTGTGTGCCCAGTGATAGATTGGCGTCCTGTCCTGGGTGTATCTGCCCAGCGGCCGAAACGCTCTCCCCTGGATGGGCATGAGGAACCCCACCGCGACCCTAATATAGGATAAAACGAAAGATAATGAATGAATGAATGAATGAATGAATAAAGACAAAATTACATAATAAATCCAGAATAGAATGAAAAATTGAAAATCAACTGTTTGCTACTTCGCTGGTTGTAAAAGAGTAAAATTTGTAGAAACCTTAGAAACAGAAAACAATCATTTAAAGTAATACTTTCTATTCCACTCATGGCAGGGGAAAAAAAGGAATGTAGGCTACATAATCAAATGGCTGGTCACGCAGTGTGTACATTTACTGAGTTCTGTTTGTTTTTACACCCAATTGTCCATTCAAGTTTAGAGAACTGACTGGAAGGATAATGGGTATAAATTCTACAATTATAGATTGTAGTCAAATACTTTCTATGCGTAATTTGTTACCCCTTTTATTGTTTTTTTTTTTTTCAATGTTCAGAACCCAAAAATCAGGTACTGCTTGAATGTCTATTATAGAATTTTATTATTAGCTGATAAAGGTTTAGGACGTTAGGGTCTCCTACCCCTCTTATGGTGTGACTTTAATTTGTAACGAAGTTGAGGCTAATGCTTCGTAACAGGACAGAATTATATCCTTGATGTTAATTGACTTTACGTTATACTGTCATAAATAAATGTTTCTTTAAAAATGTATAGACGTTTGTTTTTAAATAAATGCTTGTGTAGTTTTTGTATGTGTCTGTAGTCAATTGTGTATGTGTGAGTCTCTGGCACAGTAATAAACAGCTGTGTCCTCAGCTTTCGGGCTTTTTATCATCAGGTTCAGCATGTTCTTGTTGGTGTCTTTTGTAATGGAGAATTGACCCTGTAGGGCCTGGGCGAAAGCAGTGCCAGTACCACTATCGATACGCCCAATCCATTCCAGTCCTCTTCCAGGTTTCCGGCGAATCCAGTGCATCCAGTAGCCCATGGAGAATCCAGACACAGTACATGAGATTGTAACTGATTCTCCAGGTTTCTGAATCACAGACTCTGATGAGGTCAGGGACTGTCCATTGGAATCTACAAAATAGAAAAAAAATATTCAAGCATAATATAATGGTCAGAGGAGCAAAATTAGTTAGATGAGTTGCCTATACGTACATGAACAAATGAGGAAAAATAAAATACTGTTGATTAAAACCATTCTGCACAAGTTTTACTAAGCGAAAAAGAACAACCACAACACCAAACTTCACATTTATATCCATGTTTCTGCTTAAAGGGGGTGTGTTCTTAAAAACTGTTTTGAAATAGGCCTACCCTGATTTAGCTGTATAAGCGCAGAAGGAGCACAAAGTCAACACCCAGTGTTTCAAAGAAAACAAATTATTAAAAATTAAGAGTGTTCACAAGTGTTATTTTTTTATTTAATCTGGTCACCACTGTCCTTAGCTCAATTTTGCATTTAGTCCTTACAAATGTCTTGTTAAACCTAGTGTTTTTTATTTTTTATTGAGTAAAATGCAGTCATATTTTATTTCTCCACTATTCATAATAAGTTTTTTTTTTCCAAACTCAATTTTATCACAAATCTGCCTTTGAGGAAGCACTTCTCTTAAACAAGAAAATACTAAAACTTTAAATCTAATTTATCATGTTTTTCTGTGAAGCACTTCTCTTAAACAAGAACATACTAAAACTTTAAATCTAATTTACCATGTTTTTATGTGAACCACTTAAAATACAAGAGCTCTGCTTTAGTAAACCAACACTTTTTCTTTCAGGATAAAAAATAAGAGGGTAGAGACATCCCAGGTGAAAACCATCACTTCATCTGATTTCATGTTTAAAAAGATG
The DNA here is from genome assembly GCA_019802435.1 of Corydoras maculifer. Classification (NCBI taxonomy): domain Eukaryota; kingdom Metazoa; phylum Chordata; class Actinopteri; order Siluriformes; family Callichthyidae; genus Corydoras; species Corydoras maculifer. The sequence goes on from JAFMOD010001830.1 coordinate 7,723, forward strand.
GTTAAAACATGAGAAATAAATATAATATTTTATTTAATTGCTATAAATAATACTAAATTTACTTATGAAAACTAAGCATTATGATTTGCAGTAAAAAATTGTTCAGTAGAAGACCAGTTTGACAGTTCGTGTCATGAAGTAAATTAAAGTGAAAATTGAATCCAATTAAGCTAGCATTAATTGTATACATGTATAATGTATACTGATGTATAATAATATACATCAGTTAATGATTTAATGAAATTCAGATGATTACAAGATGGACCAATATCTAAAAGACATGCAGTTTGTTTTGCAGTAATTATTTAAAAGCATTAAACTATTGTATTTTAGTGTTTGTTATACTTTCAAAACTTTGGAGACTACTTTTACCAACTTCACTGACATTATTAATGCTTTAGCTTACAATTATATTGCTGAAATCTGTTTGATGATGCAATTTTATATTATATTTTATACTATATAAAAACTCTATTTCACTAAACCTTTGATGATTATGTTCTCCTGTAAGCAACTTCCTAGAATTTTGATCAGATTAATAATTGGAAAAAAAATAAGGAAACGAAAAATGAGGACACAATATAAAGGCATAACTTATATAACTTATAATACATAGTTAACAGAAGCTGAGGTCTGGTAGACAAAGAAACCTTTTCAACAGTAGTTGTTAAAAAGGAAAATCAAACCCCTGTCTAAAAAAAGCTTATATCTTATATAGCAGTAATATAGAGCCACCTACAGGCAAGGTCACAATGTTTGATTCAACAGCCTGTTGTATCAAAACCAGTTGCAAATAGATGAAATAATTTTTGTCACTCTAAAAATCTGTAAATACGTCTTAATTCACATTTCCATATTCTTTACATTTTAATATTTTCAAAAGTAACATGCAAAATAAATAAAAAGGCAAAAGGTAAAAAGATTTTTTTTCACTGCTTGTGAATCGGCTGAATTGGTCACAACACTGAATGAATGGACATAATGACATTTAGATTATTATGTTGGCTAGCAATTTATAGGTTACTGCTTGTCTAATTATTTTGGCTATCGTATATGATGATAGTTTGCAATTTTAGAAACAGCAAAGCATTACTGAGAATTGTTTTACATTGAAGTATACCAACAATAAAACTATTTATATAAACATTATGTGTGTGTGTGTGTGTGTGTGTGTGTGTGTGTGTATAAAATAACAAATCAATTTTAGGTGGAGCGGCACGGTGGCTTAGTGGTTAGCACGTTCGCCTCTCAGCGCTAGGGATTCCCGGTTCGAATCCCCATCTGGGTGGAGTTTCCATGTTCTCCCCGTGTCTGCGTGGGTTTCCTCCGGGTTCTCCGGTTTCCTCCCACAGTACAAAAACATGGATCAAGTCAATTGAGTTCTCAAAATTGCCCCGTTTATAGTGTGACTGTGTGAGTGAGTGTGTGCCCAGCGATGGATTGGCGCCCTGTCCTGGGTCTATCTGCCCAGCGCCCGAGATGTTCTCCCCTGGATGGGCATGGGGAACCCCACCGCGACCCTAATAGAGGATAAGCGGAAGATAATGAATGAATGAATTTTAGGTGGAATGATGTTAACATGTGGGGAACAATAATAAGCCATAGTCAACATAAAGATGTTGAAATTACAACAACTGTATGTTTGTGTTCTACACACTTTACTTACTTTAGTCCTCTTTACTCTGTTCTCTAATGGCCAGGACCCCAATAGTAGCACCACAGATCAGGTATTATTTGGTTGCCACATTATTCCTATCCCAAAAGTCACTGAGGTGGGAAATTGAAACTACAGCAGATCTGCTGCACTAAACCCCCCTCACCACATAAGTGTCACTCCGGAACTGACACTAAACAATACACCACCCACAATATACATGTACTGTAGTACCCAATCAAGAGGGCTGCTTAAATTGGCATTTTAGTATCATCTGTTGATGGTGGAACAGAAAAACTATACAAGTTCAGTACCATTAAGTGTTTAAATCATACATAGTACTAAATGGCTACTCTTGTTTTTAGGCTTGGCTTTACGTCTGAAGAGTGCATTTGTAGTTAAAGTTTAACCCTCATGAATAGCAGAGAGGTCACTGTGAGAAAAAAATAATGAAATTATTTTTAAAAAAAAGGCCATTGCATGAACATTGAACATGAGCTTAGACACCTTTTCTTTTTCTGAAGTCCAACTGAATCCTTCATACTTTGTGTTTATTGGATTTGACATCTGTACATTATCTATGCCATGTGGCTGTTTGAAAACTGTTAACACAGCTGACATGTCTTTAGAACTAAATAAGATTTATGTTTAAAAAAATGTTTTTCTATGTGTTTGTAATAATTTATTTTAGTGTGAGTCTCTGACACAGTAATAAACAGCTGTGTCTTCAGCTTTCAGACTTTTTATCATTAGATACAGCATGTTCTTGTTGGTGTCTTTTGTGATGGAGAATTGACCCTCCAGGGACTGGGAAAATATAGTGCTAGTGCCAGTATCAATACGCCCAATCCATTCCAGTCCTCTTCCAGGTTTCTGAAGAATCCAGTACATGTAGTAGCTGTTCATATAGAATCCAGACACAGTACATGAGAGTGTGACTGATTCTCCAGGTTTCTGCATCACGGAACCCGAAGAGGTTGTAATATAATTGTAGCAAAAGCTATATTAGATGAATAGTTAATGTTGCCTGAACATAGAAGTACAAGTAAGAATGAATAAAACACTATATATTAAAATCATTCTGCACACAGGTTCACACAGCATTTAAAGAACAATGCAATCGAAATATCAAACTTTACATTTATATACCTGTTTCAGTTTGAAGGTGGGGTGGTGTTCTGACAACCTCTTTTCAACAATATTGGGGTGCAAAACAGCAGGAGGAGCAAAAATTCAAAGTCAAATCCCAAAGTATTAAGAAACAATTATTAATTTAACTTGCTCCTCCTGCTCATTAATAATGAAGTTAAAGTGTTTTTTTTTTCCTCACCCCTATTTATTTACTGTCTTTAAGTGTTAAAGCTTACACTTTGAATGTGGTGATTTTCTTTGTTGACTAAAGGTCTAATAAAAAACTATTTATCATTTTAATTAACATTATTTTTTAGTTTTTGTATAAAACATAAAATAAAATAAGTCCATTATATATACAGTATCTCACAAAACAGTATCCCCTTACATTTCTGCAAATATTTTATTATATCTTAAAAGATAAAAATGTGGCCATAATTTTGTTTAATTATAATTACAGTTTGTAAAGCTGTATATATTTACCAAAAATACATTAAACATACATTATACATGTATTTGCAAAGAGACTGTATTTTCGATCTGCAGTAATATAAAAAATCCTTAGCTTTAAAGCATAAATAGTATTCACTGTCTACTCTTGTTTTTAGTCTTGACTTTCACATCTGAAGGGTGAATTTGTAGCTAAAGATTAACCATTTTAAAGAGCAAAGAGTTTACTGTGAAAAAAAATGCCATTGCATGAACATTGCTAATAACAAATATTTTTTCAACACAATTAAGTACACCATACAGTGAACATGCCAACAGTTTAGTTTTATGCCTTCTGCCTAAATGGCTAGCACAAATGAGATAAAATAATAAAAACTCACCAGAAGCCACACAGAAAATAATGTCAGCTATCAATCAACACCGCTTGAGGGCTTCACACAAACTGAGAAATGTTTCTCTTGGACATTTTGAGAATTCTCCCACGAAGTTTGTCCTTGCTATGTCAGTAGGTTGACATGTGTAAGTAGTAGGTCAGTATTAGATCATAAAGTATCTATTATATTTAAAACACAAAATTGGTCAGTTATTAAAAAAAAACATTCTAAGCTATGATGAGTAATAATTGATTTGGATTTTTTTAACAAGTGATTTCAAACATTTAGGGAATGTGTGGACGAAAAACAGTTTTTCTTTTTTAATAAATAATGGAATTATGGTGTAGGTTTTTGTATGAGATTGTAGTCATTTGCTTTAGTGTGACTGCCTTGCACAGTAATAAACAGCTGTGTCCTCAGCTTTCAGGCTTTTTATCATCAGATACAGCATGTTCTTGTTGGTGTCTTTTGTAATGGAGAATTGACCCTGCAGGGACTGGGCAAATGTGTTGCTAGTGCCAGTACCACTATCGATATACCCAATCCATTCCAGTCCTCTTCCAGGTTTCTGGCGAATCCAGTGCATGTAGTAGCTGCTTATAGAAAATCCAGACACAGTACATGAGATTGTGACTGATTCTCCAGGTTTCTGCATCACAGAACCCGAAGAGGTCAGGGACTGTCCATTAGAATCTACAAAATAGAAAAATAATTTTATTATTTACATGTATATATAAAGCTATAATAGATGAATTGTAAAAATTGCCTGAACATACAAGAACAAATAAGAAGGAATAAAACAGTGTATATTAAAATCATTCTGCACAAAGATTCAAAGAGCATTTAAAGAACTATGCTAGTAAAACATTACACTTTACATTTTTATACCTGTTTTAGTTTGAAGGGGGGTTTGAGGGGGGGTTTCAACTAATATTATTGGACTACAAAACAGCAGGAGGAGGAGCACAAATTCAAAGTCAACTTTCAAAGTATTACGTAACAATTAAGCCTTTAACCTGCTTAATCCTCCTGCTCATTTACATTAACATTTTATAACTGTCTTTAAGTGTTAAAGCTTACACTTAGTCAAAAACAAATTTTGTTTAATCTAGTGATTTGCTTTGTTGAATTAGTATATTTCAATAAACTATTCATCATTTTAATTAACATTATTTTTTATTTTTTGTTTTTAAAAAATGCTACAATTGTTCCAGTATATATACAATATCTCACAAAAGTGAGTACACCCCTCACATTTTTGCAAATATTTGATTATATCTTTATATGTGACCACACATGAAAAAAAATATGGACATAATTTAGTTTAATAATAATTACAATTTTTATGGCTGTAGATATTTACTAAAAAAAACAATAATAAAAGGTGTTTATTTCCAAATTTCTTTTGCCACGCAATTAACCTGAGGTTAATGGAACTCCATTTCCCATGCATCACAGGATAATCAGCACTTTTGTTTGACTTTTCTCACTTCCCTGTTTCTTGGTTGTCTGGACGGCATCTTTTGAAAAGTTAGGGACATCGGGTGGTCTCACAGCTGGTCATCACCACAAGACTAATGGGTTACGCGAATGCATGCATAATAAATTCCTTCACATTTTGACATGCAACCATCTCTTGGATTGGGCATGTTACTTACCGTGTGCCTAATCACCCAGAATTCTCTATGTCAATCAGCGACGGGGATAACACCATTTCAGTGTATACTAGGCTACCAACCCCCTTTCTTACTAAACTGATAATAAACCATTACCTAAATTATACCAGTTCCCTAATGATTCTGATCAATAGAGGGCAGATACCCAATAGGGGGCTTACAAACAAACAGATGTACTACAGTCTGTAAATGTAAAATAATTCATCCTTATTGTCACATGGAGAGATGAATGAGCAAAAAGGCAGTGTATTCAATCTTCTGTCTTGTTCTGTACATGTTACCATTTACCTGATCTGGCCCATAACACCCTCTCTCTACAGCCCTGATATTTGGGTAGAATATAATTATACAATAATGACATTAAAAAAAATACTTTTTTTAACTTAATTTTAAAATAGTTTTAATGTCATCCATCCTTCCAGGCCTCATTTCGTGTGAAGCGTAGAAAACAGAAAATGATATTAAACTGCTAAATTCAACTATTTCAGTGTGTTTAAAAAATGTTTGATGTTTGTTAAATGTGTTTTCTAAAATAGTTTAAAAGTTTTTTTTTTTTTGGTAAAATCTCTTGATCCTTGCATTTTCCAAAATGATGGTGTGTGTGTTATTTTTTTTAATGGTTGTTTTGACCTTCAGTACCAGCATCATTTTAATTGTTAGTGGTTACAAAGAACAAAAGTGTTAAAAAAAATGCTCCAATTGCTCATTCACTATGCTGCATGTGTAATAAATTTAAGCATACAATTTTTTTGCCATTTTTTTACATTTAGTTTTTTTGTACAGCGCTTTTACTGCACTCAACAGATGTGTGTCTTCGCACAATAATAAACAGCTGTATCTTCATTAACCAGGTTGCTAATGTCTAAGTACAGCTGATTGCTGCTTGTGTCTCTTGAGATGCTGAAGCGAGATTTAAAGGAATTTTCTAAGTCTATGCTTCCACCACCCCATATTATCCCAATCCACTCCAGGGCTTTTCCTGGCCGTTGTCTAATCCAGGCTGTGCCATAGCTGCTGAGCTGATATCCAGAAACTTGGCAGGACAACTTCACTGAGTTACCAGGAGCTTTCACCTGAGAAGGAGATGAAGTCAGACTGATGTCGGACCAGACACCTGAAAGGAAAAAACACTGAAAATGATGAAACAGTATATTTTGAACAGTAGACATTTTCTTCTTTTAATATATGTTAAGGTATAATAATGTGCATGAGAAGTGCATAGAAATACATTTCTTACAGGGTACTGAGAACAACAGAATCAGTAAAATCCAGCTCATGGTTCATTGACAGTGAAGTGTCTCTGCTGATGCTTTAATGCACCAAAGTCAACTGCTGGTATTCGACTGATGGTTTATATGTGCTAAGATGAGATACTTTGCATATGCTATGCTTGCTATTAGAATCAAATTTTATTACAATAAAATGTATTTTGTATAAAAAAATTCAAACAAATTTAAACACTCACAAAAAAATCCTGATTACATTTTTAAATACTATTTAATATTTAGGTTAAACACAAATAATGGCTAAAAAATAAAATGAGATATAATTTTTCCTACAAACTATAACTTTGCCTCCAAATTTAATAGTTTCAATTCACTATTTTAAGAGGATTAAAACTTTATTTTAAGATATAAAACTAATTATACACAATGTGTTATCTGTGTCCCCTGTTTACAAATTGCATTTTCTAAATGTAAAGAACAAAAGCATGTGCTATTAATTTAATATGTATTTATAAGAAATCATTAAGAATTAGGGCCAGTCGCTTCATCACTCTGCTGTTCTAGTATAAAAATTAAATTTAAGAATGTAAATGTAGTAAAAACCACACATAAAAGTGATGTGTGGTATCTTGTAGAACATTTAATTTAATTATATTTAAGTACACCATATATCAACATTTATAACCCGCTACACTTTACAGTATGATTTTTCTTTTTAGAAGCATTACAGTTAATAATTACATCCAAATTAAAATGCAGCTTTAAAATAAAGTATAAAACATACATAACTGAACATTTAAATTCCTTAATTAAATTATATGTTTTTGGCAGATTATAATTCCCAGATGGTGCATTCTGTTACTTACATCATCTACTTTCTAGGTTCTGTATGATTTACAACCCATGGTAAAGTAATGGAATCACTAATCCTAAAGGACGTTCTTTCAATTGTTTATCCATCCATTATCTTCCGCTTTATCCTATATTAGGGTTGCGGTGGGGTTCCCCATGCCCATCCAGGGGAGAACGTTTCGGGCGCTGGGCAGATACACCCAGGACAGAGCCCCAATCTATCGCTGGGCACACACTCATTCACACAAACACACTCTATATGGGGCAATTTGGAGAACTAAATTGACTTGTTCCAAGTTTTTGGACTGTGAGAGGAAACCGAAGAACCCAGAGAAAACCCACACAGACATGGGTAGAACATGGAAACTCCACCCAGCGAACGTGCTAACCACTAAGCCACCGTGCCGCCCTTTCCATTGTTTAATTTCATAAAAAAAAGAATAAATCATTACAGAGACATGTCACAAAATTATCAATGATCATAAGAAACTACCATTAGTACTTTTGTTGCATAACTTCTGGCTTTTACAATAGCTTCAAATACAATAGCTACATTATATGGCGTTCTTAAAGAGAAAAGGTTTAACAACTATGTTGATAGTAAAATTAAATCATTATCACCAAACCAAATATCATTTCAATTGATAAACTTTTGCCATTTATTGAAGCTGTGACGCCTGCCATTTCACCTGAGCCTTTAAGTCAAATGCAGCCCATATCATTAGTACCTGTGGAAATGTACACGTCATCTTCATATAAATTTCAATGGACCATTGCTTTCATTTATTCACACACAATCCATGATTACTTTACTTTTGTTCAGTGTAATGTTGTTGTTTTCTGTTTTCTGGTAATAATGACTTTTGTTTTGTTTTTTTTGTATGTAAATCCAATTGCTTACTGTTCAATCAGAGACATTGACTGCAGATTTTAGTCACTTGTTTCTTATTTGTTTTTTGTGTATTTTCAGTTTTTTTTTCATTTCTTTAACATTTTACAAAACACATATATGTTTAACTCCAAATGTACATATTCATATATATATATATATATATATATATATATATATATATATATATATATATATATATATATATATATATATCGGTGCATTTGTTAATGAAAATTTTAGTACAGCTGCATCTTTAACTGCAGTTACTGTGGGACTTCGGGCACAGTAATAAACTGCTGTGTCTTCTGCACTCAAACTCTTTTGTGTGCTTGTTTGGACATTTTCTGACAAGAGGAACTAGTTTTTTAGTACATTCTGCATATTTGGGGTTATTGCTTGTACCAGAGTTTATTTCTCCAATCCATTCCAAAGCTTGCCCTGGTTTCTGTCATATCAAGTGCATATAATAGTCTGTCATTTTAAACCCAGTTATTTTACAACTAATCTTCAAAGCTTCTCCAGGTCTTTTCACCTCTGCAGGAGACTGGTCCATTTGGATTTCCTGACCACTTACACCTTGCAGATAAAACAAAAAATCACAGATCATTTCCAATGCTGAAAAATGTTTATATATATATATATATATATATATATATATATATATATATATATATATATATATATATATATATATATATATATACTATATCTTGCATTAACATTATTATGAAAATGTTGCACCAGAAGAATGTTACATCCATAATTAGATGCTTTAATAGGTCTGTATTTAATCCAGTCTCTAAGGTATGTTAAGCTGGATGCATTATTTTAAATCAGAGCATTCATTTTATCATCAACAATTTAAATATTCACAGTGCCATTTGCATAAAACTACATTGAGACTATGGTTGAACTGTAAAACATTTGTGGCGTGAGTGTGTGGAGGGGCTGAGCCTTTGGACGGGCGAGACAGAATTAGGATGCAAGTAAATGGCAACAGTTGCATGGCATTAATGTCTATAATTATCTTTCCTGTATTTGTAGTAAAGGATGAATGAGACACTGATTACGCAGCACAGCATACACTAGAACCACCAAGTGTTTTAAATACTGTTAAAGCACAATATTACATTACATTTGGTCATATAGCTGATGCTTTTATTAAAAGTGCCTTACAACTATCCCTGATTTTTTATTTTGGGGTCAGAGCACAGGGTCAGCCACACAGCCAATTTGGAGCAATGAGGTTTAAGGGCCCTGCTTAAGGACCCACCATGGTAACTTCAGAGGATCTGGGATTTGAACCCATAACCTTCAGATTGATAGCCCAACACCTTGACCACTGAGCTACCATACCCTCCACAAATATA
>JAFMOD010001831.1:17065-28598 GCA_019802435.1 Corydoras maculifer
AGTTAACCTCTCGCACACCTTTACCCACACCCACACCCCTGACACCAATGCAAAAAATTATATATATAATGCACATTTACAAGAAACCTTAAAAGTGCTATACACACACGTACACACACACACACACACACCTCAAACATGATGCCAGAAACATGGAGGCATCTGATTGTTTACAGTGTAATTTTGTGCTGCAGCATGAACATTAGCCCCCACTGAAGACGCCTCGGGTAATGGAAAGGTGTTTATGTACTTTTGGACATACAGAGAGTCTTTATGTATAAGTGGATAATCAGTAGCAGATCTTCAGGATGAATGAGTATGAATGAGGTGTAAGTCATGCTGGCAGAAGCCTCCACAGACCTCATCTGAGCAAAACGCTGCTAAAAGCAGAACCATCACAGCTCTGGTGGATTGAAACAAGATGTCTTTGTCAGTGTGTGCGAGTGTGTGAAGAAGCACGTGTCAGAATCAAACCGTTAAGATGCATTACATCAGTGCTGAACGATGAGCCCGGCGCTTGGGACGTGAAGCGGGAAACATGAACGTGACCCAGTTTAGGGATGAAATCAGGGGAACAATGGCTCCTCAGTGCAGGATTTCAGACGGCTGCCAGCAAACGACGTGAGGTTGTGAGGATCAGACTAAGGAAATCAGGTAGGTGGGTCTCACCCCCACCTGACCCGCTCTCTCTGGGCATTAAAGGCCAAATCTGAATCATGGGGAACCTACAGGATTAACTACCAATCAAACAAAAGCTGCCTTTGTTCGGCACGATGCATAGCAACCAGCAGACTTTACAGAAACTGAAAATGGTCAGTAAAGTTTTTATGAGGCACTGAATCATATTCTGCAGAACCCTTTCCCAAAAAATTGGAACATCATGGAAAAGTTGATTCATTTCCATAATTTCATTTAAAAACTGAACCTTTCATAGATTATGGATTCAGGGCCCACAATTTAAACAATTTCAAGTGATTATTTGTTAAATTTTTTGGGCTTCCGGCTCATAAAACTCACGCAAACAGGAATTCAAACAAGCAAAATATTTTAAAAAATTATAATAATACATATACATATATCATGTTATATATCATATATCATTCATTCATTCATTATCTTCCACTTTATCCTCTATTAGGGTCGTGTGGGGGTTCCCCATGCCCATCCAGAGGAGAACGTCTCAGGAGCTGGGCAGATACATCCAGGACAGGGTGCCAACCTATCGCTGGGCACACACTCACTCACACGGACACACTCTATATGGGGCAATTTGGAGAATTTAATTGACTTGATCCATGTTTTTGGACTGTGGGAGGAAACCAGAGAACCCGGAGGAAACCCACACAGACACGGGGAGAACATGGAAACTCCACCCAGATGGGGATTCAAACCGGGAATCCCTAGTGCTGAGAGGAGAACATGCTAACCACTAAAAGCCACTGTGCCACCATCATGTTAAATTACTTTATGCAAAAATTAATTCTGCTTGTGAAATAGAAAATTTATCCATAGAAAAAAAATTTATTAATTTCCACTAATTAGTTATTTATTATAGGGCGGCAGAGTGGCTTAGTGGTTAGCACGTTCGACTGTCAGCGCTAGGGATTCCTGGTTTGAATCCCCATCTGGGTGGAATTTCCATGTTCTCCCCGTGTCCGCGTGGGTTTCCTCCGGGTTCTCTGGTTTCCTCCCACACTCCAAAAACATGAATCAAGTCAATTGAATCCTCCAAATTGCCCCATATAGAGTGTGTCCGTTTTCTTTATTTTCATTTATAAATCAATTTTATTTAATTTAATCTATTATAGTTTTATTATTGTAATCAATTATTTGTTATGTTATTAAATGTTCTGTTTCTGAATAAAGAAACAGAACATACATTTTTTTTATCTGATTCATCGATTAACCTGGGAGAAAAAAATAAATAAATAAAAAAATTATAAAAATTAAAAAAAATAATAATTTAAAATAACAGATTAATCGGTTATTAAAATAATTGTTAGTTGCAGCCCTAATCTGGAGAGTTAACAGCTCAGCACACGTCACTTCCTGAAGGTCCAGCATGACCTCCAGGGGCTGGTGTGATCATCACGGTGCTTTCATAACTTTATTATATGACTTATTACTCTTCAGAGAAACAAAACCCCAAACAAATGCTGTTTTATTTCATTTCTGTCCTGATTAAGAATAAAACACTGCATACTGTATGCAAAGAAAGAAAATCCCTCAGACCTTAAAATGTCTCAACACTACAGAACTCTACAGAGAGCAACGAGGATCAGACTGATCACATGACCCAGCAGGAAACAGAGGAATGTCTGTGCACTCAGCCTTTAGTGATAACGGCACAAGGAAGACATACACTTATGATGTCACCAGAGTCTATAGTGTCAGTTACTAGTGTTGTCCAACGCCGTGGTGTTGGTACCAGTGGTACAGCCGTCACAATCTTGGTGCCATTATTAGTGTGATTGCCATATGTGATAGCCAGTGGTCTCATCCATGACCCGAAGGGGTCCTGGTCCTGGTCCTGTCAAAATCGTTTCAATAACTCAAAAACTGACGGAGAAGAATGGGAGACAAAAATGGTGGTATGATAAAAATCAGCAAATATGTTATCACACTCTAGTTATCCAATTTTTATTATTATTATTGCTGGTATAAAGTATCAGTCTATGGTTTAAGCTGGTGGGTGTGTCTGCAAATCACTTTGGGGTTTGTAGCTCAAAAATTGACTGAATTACGCCACACTGAATATCAAATGTTTCCCATAAGAAATGAACTATGCCAAATTTGAAAAATGATCAGGAGTGAACACACAGTGCGATCACTCTGCGATTTAACAAGACCAGTCTGGCTACAGGCTTCTCAGACTTCAGCGATTTTTTTCTTTATAGGTCAAAAGTTTGTCGAGTTACAGGAGTGCAAAATCAGCACAATGCAAAGTGAATGTGGGGTCAGAAAAACAGGAATATCTCTGGAATGGTTCGACCGATTCCCTAGCTGTATACAAGCACTCATCTCACCAAAGACCCTACCAAAATCACATTGATGGTTTAAAAATAAAGGGATAAAAAGGAATAATATAAAAAAATATAAAAAAAATAAAAAAATAAAAATTAAAAATCGGATAACAATAGTGTGATTGCCATATATGGTGATCACTTTAATAACTAGAGAGGTGCATTTCCTGAAGAAAATGCCAGCATGGCCGTAGGAGCCACAGTGCATATGTATATCAAAGCAATACAGTGAACGAGGTCAAAAAGTCGAGTCTCGTGTTTATAGCCTCAAAAATTGACCAAATTATACCACTCTGAAAATCTGATTTTTCACATAGGAAATGAACTATGGGCCCAGTGATAGATTGGCGTCCTGTCCTGGGTGTCCTGTCCTGTCCAGCGCCCGAAACTTTCTCCCCTGGATGGACATGGGGAACCCCCCCCGCGACCCTAATAGAGGATAAAGAGGAAGATAATGAATGGATGGATGGAAATGAACTATGCCAAATTTAAAAAGTGATCAGGAGGGAACGCAAAGTGGGTCAGAAAAAACAGCAATATCACAGGAACGGTTTGAAGGATTCGTTAGCTGTACATAAGCACTCATCGCAGCAATGACGCTACGAAAATCGCATCGATGGCTCAAAAATAAAGGGATAAAAAAGGGAGACAAACACGGTGGTATAATATGGAAATAACTAGAGAGGTGCATTTGCTGAAGAAAACGCAGCATGGCCGTAGAAGACACAGTGCATATGTATATCAAAGCAATACAGTGAACGAGGTCAAAAAGTGGCGAGTCTCGTTTTCGTAGCTCAAAAATTGACCTAATTACACCACTCTGAAAATCTGATTTTTCACATAGGAAATGAACTATCCCAAATTTAAAAAGTGATCAGAAGGGAACGCAAAGTGCAATCACTCTTAACAAGACCAGTCTGACTACAGGCTTCTCTGAGTCCAGCGAACTTTGGCTTTGTAGGTCAAAAACTGTTCAAGTTACAGGAGTGCCAAATCAGCATAATGCAAGTTAATGAGAATTTTGGGTCAGAAAAACAGAAATATCTCCTTGGCTGTATACAAGCACTTATCTTACCAATGAACCTACCAAAATTGCATCGATAGCTCAAAAATAAAGGGATAAAAAAGGGAAACAAAAACGGTGGAATAATAAAAATGGGATAACAATAGTGTGATTGTCTCCTAGAATAAATAAAATTACTGCTGGTGGAAGAGCGTTCTCCCACAAGGCTCCTCAACTTTGGAATAGCCTTCCCGTTACCGTTCATGATTCTGAATCACTATTAATCTTTAAAAATAAATTAAAAACACATTTATTTAATCTTGCGTTTAATTAATCCCCTGTAGATAAAGATGTAGATCTCAGGTTTGGCTGTGTTGGGGGGTAATCTGTGATCAGTGTATGCTGGCGTTTCACCTCTTCACCCACCTCATCATTAATGGGGGGGGGTGTCGCTGAAATGATGCTGTTCCGGGGAGCCATCTCAACTATGTAGAGTCTGCAGTATCTGCCTCTTTTAGTTCTGCTGCTCTAGTCAGTGATGCCGGAGTCACATGCTGCACTGTGTCAATTAATCACTTATTAATTAAATGCTGGCGGCACAGTGGCTTAGTGGTTAGCACTTTCGCCTCTCAGCGCTAGGGATTCCCGGTACGAATCCCCATCTGCGTGGGTTTCCTCCGGGTTCTCCGGTTTCCTCCCACAGTCCAAAAACATGGATCAAGTTAATTGAATTCTCAAAAAATTGCCCCCTATAGAGTGTGTCTGTGTGAGTGAGTGTGTGCCCAGCGATGGATTGGCACCCTGTCCTGGGTCTATCTGCCCAGCACCCGAGACGTTCTCCCCTGGATGGGCATGGGGAACCCCACCACGACCCTAATAGAGGATAAAGCGGGAGATAATGAATGAATAAATAATTAAATGCTGTGCTTTATTATTAGCTCTAAGTGCCTTCCTTGTCTCTTTTGAGGTGTGACCAGCTTCCTGGGGGTGTAGTCAGATCTTCATCCATGGCTCTGCCGACGAATACTGGATGGAACCTGAATATTAATTGGACTGGCGGTCCTGCAGGACGCCCCCTAATGGACTCACATATAGTTTTCCAGTTGTTAGTTTTTTCATTTGTTTAATATCTGTACATTAGTGTCCTACACTGTTGTTGCTGCCTGGCCGCTCAAGGAGGATGAGTCCCCCACTGAGTCTTGGTCCTCCCAAGGTTTCTTCCTTGAATAACAACATAAAAGAGAGTTTTTTTTCTTGCCACTGTCGCTTCGGCTTGCTCTTTGGGGGTTTAAAGGCTTTTCATTCTGTAAAGCTGCTTTGTGACAATGTACTGTTGTAAAAAGCGCTCTATAAATGAACTTGAATGCCATATATGGAAGTCACATTAATAACTAGAAAGGTGCATTTCCTGAACAAAATGCAGCATGGCCGTAGAGACACAGTGCATACATATCAAAGCAATACAGTGAACGAGTTCAAAAAAGGGGAGAGTTTTGTGTTTGCAGCTCAAAAATTGACCGAGCTCCTCCAATCTGAAAATCAAATGTTTCCCATAGGAAAGAACTATGCCAAGTTTGAGTGATCAGGAGTGAATGCAGAGTGCGAAGTGCAAAATCACCGTAATGCAAAGTGAATAGGAATTTTGGGTCAGAAAAACGGGAATATCTCGAAATCCCTTAGCTGTATACAAGCAGTGATCTCACCAATGACCCGGAGGTGTCCTGCAAATTCCGTGTGAGAGCTCGAAAATTTCAAGAGAAGAAAGGTGGAATAATAAACATCAACAATAGTGATTAGCAATCCATCCATTATCCTCCGCTTTATCCTATATTAGGTACGCGAGGGGGTTCCCCATGCCCATCCAGAGGAGAATGTTTCGGGCGCTGGGCAGATACACCCAGGACAGGGCGCCAATCCATCGCTGGGCACACACTCACTCACACAGACACACTCTATATGGGGCAAATTGGAGAACTCGATTGACTTGATCCATGTTTTTGGACAGTGGGAAGAAACTGGAGAACCGGGAGGAAACCCACGTGGACACGGGGAGAACATGGAAACTCCACCCAGATGGGGATTCGAACCGGGAATCCCTAACGTTGAGAGGCAAACGTGCTAAACATTGTGATTGGCAATCACACTACTAAACTGGGATGTAGCTCAGTGGTTAGGGTGTTGGGCTGTCAATCTGAAGGGTGAGGGTTCAAATCCCAGTTCCACTGATGTTACCACTGTTGGCCCCTGAGCAAGGCCCTTAACCCTCATTGCTTCAAGGATGCTGTTTCTGTGTTCTGACCAAAACCTTCAAGTTGGGATGCTTGTAAGTCGCTTTGGGTGAAAGCGTCTGCTGAATGACAGAAAGTAAATGTCTAGATTTTAAATTAACACACAACTGTCCGCTAAAAGACAATAACAGTTACACAAAAAAAACGCTGAGTCACCAAAACACCAATAGCTCCCAAATACAGCGAGATAAAGCAAATACATAAAACGCACGTTCCCAATAATGAAACTTTAAAGCCATAGCGAAAATGACAGATGCTGTAAGAACTGTTAGTCAGTTAGCCAGTGTGCTAGGTTCAAGTTGCGGTCAGCAGAGCCTAATAAACTGCTTTCTAGTGGGTGTAGTAAAATATTTCAGTTACTAATAGATCGACTGTTCCGAGTTTTTGTGCTTTTATGTCGATTGTTACCGGAATATGTTAAATAAACCAAATGTTTTGATTAAATAGCCTTTAGCTTCCTAAAGCGTCACATATCCCATACTACTGCACTAGATAGGGAGCCTAAACGGCCGCCGGACCAGCCTGTTAGCGCACACTACTCAGCATGCCAGTGTGCTATTCAGGACACACACAAGCGGTAATTTATTATTAATACCATTAACAGGCGTCACGCGTAGAATATAGCTAAATAAAATATACATGCTATGTAAGATAATCGACACATTAATGTAATCTAAGTAAACGATTGAGCAATGTTTTTAAATCCAGTTAAAACGCGGTACGGCCCAGGTAACGTTGAGAGAGAGGATGCGCCGCTGTTTGGGACACGTGACCCCGCGCGATGCTGACATGCAGCGCTTTATTATGAAATTATTCAATTGAATTATTCTGTCAGTGGGTTAGTTTCTGCGGGTTCGTACCTGTTGGGAGGTTAAATCCACATGCACGGAACGGGAGGATGCAGCGGAGCCGGGATTACTGACAGCCGTGGAGGAGACAGCAAGATCCCAAACCGAGTTCATCATTATCCGGCACTCGCAGGCTCAACACATCTCTGTCCCTCAACGGCAAAGCTTCTCAGGTGTTTAGGAAGGTTCTGAAAACACCCCCAAATCCTGCGAATCCGAGATAATTGCGCCGCAGCAGCCCCGATCCATGCAGACTGCTGCATAAACAAAACTAAAGTCTCTGTTACGCAGCCATTGTCCGACCTTCATTCAGGCGAGAACCTTTCCGCTACTCTGATAGGTCGAGACGAGGTTGTCAAATACATCGAGTCGTGGGATTGGTCAGGAAGTTTGTCCATCAAATCGAAGGGCGGTAAGTTGCCTGATATGGCGAAATTTGCAGCGACTAATACTCACCGACCGAGTGCACTAGAAAGTGTGCGAGAAGGATTGGTTTCCGCCTCAGATAGTGAACGACTGTAAAAAGTTAAAGGTGTTTCATTTTAACCTCACGAGGAAACGTAACCGTAAGCGCGGAATGGAATCTGGAGAAATGAACCGAAATAAATCAAAAGAAATTAACTGGAGAGAGGGAGGGCACGGTGGCTTAGTGGTTTAGCATGTTCTCCTCTCAGCGCTAGGGATTCCTGGTTCGAATCCCCATCTGGGTGGAGTTTCCATGTTCTCCCCGTGTCTGCGTGGGGTTCCTCCGGGCTCTCCGGTTTCCTCTCACAGTCCAAAAACATGGATCAAGTCAACTGAGTTCTCCAAATTGCCCCATATAGTATGTGCCTGTGTGAGTGAGTGTGTGGCCAGCGATAGATTGAGGCCTATCCTGGGTGTATTGCCTAGCGCCCGACACACTCTCTCCCCCCCCCCCCCGGAATCCCTAGTGCTGAGAGGAGAACATGCTAACCACTAAACCACCGTGAGTGAGTGTGTGCCCAGCGATAGATTGGTGCCCTGTCCTGGGTCTATCTGCCCAGCGCCCGAGACGCTCTCCCCTGGATGGGCATGGGGAACCCCACCGCGACCCTAATAGAGGATAAGCGGGAGATAATGAATGAATTATATTTATAGTTAAATATTCTATATTTGTAGTGGTACATTATATATATTATATATTTATACTGGTATACTAAATTATATTTCACATTTCACATAGCGATATGTGTAATTCTCTTCTTCAAAATTCATACATTCATTATCTCCCGCTTATCCTCTATTAGGGTCGCGGGGGGGTTCCCCATGCCCATCCAGGGGAGAACGTCTCGGGCGCTGGGCAGATAGACCCAGGACAGGGCGCCAATCTATCGCTGGGCACACACTCACTCACACAGACACACTCTATAGGGGGCAATTTTGAGAATTCAATTAACTTGTTCCATGTTTTTGGACTGTGGGAGGAAACCGGAGAACCCGGAGGAAACCCACGCAGACACGGGGAGAACATGAAAACTCCACCCAGATGGGGATTCGAACCGGGAATCCCTAGCGCTGAGAGGCGAACGTGCTAACCACTAAGCCACCGTGCCGCCCTCTTCTTCAAAATTTAAATTTAAATTTAAATAACAGGGTAATCGGGGTCTGTGACCCATAATTTCGTTACTATCTCATGTAATAATGTGATATTAATGATAATACAATTTTCTTGAATCTTGAAACATGGTGGTGTGTGTGTTAGTGTGTGTTGTGCTGGTGGATCAGACACAGTCTGCGGCTCTGCTGGACTTACAGACCTGTTTGTTCAGCCTGTTGCCCCAGCATGCAACAGTATAAAGGATAGCACTCACCACCGCAGATTCATAAAAGATCCTGAGCATCGTCCGACAGATGTTGAGGGACCTCGGGCATCGCAAGAGGTAGAGACGACTTCCAGCTTTTTACTCGTGGTTAAGGAAAAAGCCTTGCGACCTGAAGGTCCCAGGTTCGATTCCCGGTCCCAACAAATACTAGTGTGTATTTATTGCACCACCACTTATCCTTCTGTCCTGCATTTTCTGGTAGTCCCTTGTATTACTGCTCAAGTATGTACATAACACACACAAATCACTGTGCAATAAACATTCTATTGTTATATGTGTTTTTGCTAGTTGTTTTTTATGAAATCAGTTGTTTTTTATGTTTTTTATTACGACTTTATTTAATTTGTAATCACATGTGCAATTTATAAAAATGTGCTTTATAGTTTATTGCTGTGCAATCTGTTTTTCATATTGTCTTCCCCTCTGGATTATATACCATGTATATAATTGAGTAGTTTTTTATTCGAGTTTATTTTATTTTCATTCTTGTATATATTGATCACTATTGCTATTGCATTACTTCAAATCCGTTTCCACCGCTAAGAAGAAGAAGAAATAAGTAACTAAGAATTCTGATTTTTAATCTCAGAATTCTGACTTACTAAGTCAGAATTCCGACTTTTATCTCAGAATTCTGCTTTTCTACTTTTTTTTCTTCTTCTTAGTGGCGGAAACGTGGTTCCATATTCTTGCAATATGAATTTGCATTCATTTATTATCTCCTGCTTTATCCTCTATTAGGGTCGCGGGGAGGTTCCCCATGCCCATCCAGGGGAGAACGTCTTGGGCGCTGGGCAGATAGACCCAGGACAGGGCGCCAGTCCATCGCTGTGCACACACTCACTCACACAAACACACTCTATATGGGGCAATTTTGGAGAATTCAATTGACTTGATCCATGTTTTTGGACTGTGGGAGGAAACCGGAGAACCCGGAGGAAACCCACGCGGACACTGGGAGAACATGGAAACGCCACCCAGATGGTGATTTGAACCGGGAATCCCCACTAAGCCACCGTGCCGCTCCTATATATATATAATGCTGTATAATTCATATTTCAAACTTTGACTTGTACACACATATGTATATAACATGTTCATATTTATGTATATATGTTTATACACAGCACTTAATGCACCGGTCACTGTTACTACTGCACTTTATGTACATAATGTATAAATTGCACTTTTGGTTAGATGCTAACTACATTTCATTGGCCCTGTACATGTACTCTGCACAATGACAATAAGTTTAAATCTAATCTAATCTAATATGTGTGTGTTTCACTGCACAGATGGGTTAAAAAAAATTTTTATTGATCCTTTTACTTCATCTGTATCCTCCTGTAAACACTCGTGTGCATTTGTATTGTACTGTGGAGATTTGGTTGTATAAAGAGAAGAACTTCTGCATTACCACATCATTTATTTTTCAAAAACAACATACAAAAGTGTAAATTAAGGAATCGCAAGTTAGTGAGCAACTGCAGGGTAAAGACCTACTGCAAATTCACTGACAAAGCAACGGCAAACATTCACACACAGCCTTCTGATCACTAACTGCTTCACTAAATGTTCGTGATTACAGGATTATGGAACTAACACATGATAAAAAAACATGACAACACGATAATGATGTAATGATCACTACTGCTACATTTACTTATAACACATCGTTTCCAACAATACTTCATATTCATAAGGATTCAGTCAGACATCAAAGACACCTGAAGCCCCACCCACATTTATTCATTCAGCTTCTGTATTGTGTCATTAATTCCTTACTTTGTTTAATTAACATCAGCTTTCGTCTCTTTGGCTATAACTGTGAATAAAGTTGCATTGAGTGTGCAAATAATAATAATTCATTCATTCATTATCTCCCGCTTTATCCTCTATTAGGGTTGCGGTGGGGTTCCCCATGCCCATTCAGGGGAGAACGTCTCGGGCGCTGGGCGGATAGACCCAGGACAGGGCGCCAATCTATCGCTGGGCACACACTCACTCACACAGACACACTCTATAGGGGGCAATTTGGAGAATTCAATTAACTTGATCCATGTTTTTGGACTGTGGGAGGAAACCGGAGAACCAGGAGGAAACCCACGCAGACACGGGGAGAACATGGAAACTTCACCCAGATGGGGATTCGAACCGGGAATCCCTAGAGCTGAGAGGCGAACTTGCTAACCACTAAGCCACCGTGCCTCCAATAATAATAATAATAATAATAATAATAATAGGCGGCACGGTGGCTTAGTGGTTAGCACGTTCGCCTCTCAGCGCTAGGGATTCCCGGTTCGAATTCCCATCTGGGTGGAGTTTCCATGTTCTCCCCGTGTTTGCGTGGGTTTCCTCCGGGTTCTCCGGTTTCCTCCCACAGTCCAAAAACATGGATCAAGTTAATTGAATTCTCAAAATTGCCCCATATAGAGTGTGTCTGTGTGAGTGAGTGTGTGCCCAGCGATGGATTGGCGCCCTGTCCTGGGTCTATCTGCCCAGCGCCCGAGACGTTCTCCCCTGGATG
>JAFMOD010001832.1:7585-20409 GCA_019802435.1 Corydoras maculifer
CTTTGTCTACAGGGGATTAATTAAACGCAAGATTAAATAAATGTGTCTTTAGTTTATTCTTAAAGATTAATAGTGATTCAGAATCACGAACGGTAACTGGAAGGCTATTCCAAAGTTGAGGAGCCTTGTGGGAGAACGCTCTTCCACCAGCAGTCATTTTATTTATTCTAGGAGCTAAGAGTAAACCAGCACTTTGAGATCGGAGCTCACGTGTTGGCTTTTGAGCTTATTTCAACCACCATCGTGCACACATGAGTTGTTGCTCCACACAAGACAAGACAAACACACATACAAGATTTCCCTGATATTCGCACCGGAGAAATTTAGAATTTAGCCTCAATTTGGAAATTTAACCTGCTATTCAGGCACGACGGGACCCTAGGCCTCTCACGATCATTCTGAGTCAATAATCAGCTATTTTTTCCACCCATTGGATACGAAATCTGTCGCCCGTTGAAAAATACTCAGATTCCTTATTTCCTAATTAATGGTCTGAAACCCTGTTTCACGAACTCAGTTAAGCCTAAAAAGCGCCTAGAACCCAGTTCTATCCACAAAAAATGCTTCTAACCCAAATGTGGAGGTTCGCACCACTTTCGTGCGTTCCTCTTAAATATAACTCAAAAACTACGTTTTACACTCGAGCGTAAACTGCGGTACTAATATCAGGAATGGTACCAAATAAATCTACTTTCCAGTGTACATGAAGAATTCTACTGATTACTGTAACAATTTATAACACTTACGGACTCCGGCATTAACACACACTCATTAAACTAAATATTGAATGCAGCTAAACTATGCAGTAAATCTGCTTACCTTCGGCGCGCCTGTAATGAGTGTGCATCAAATCAGAAGACTAGGTCCAGTACCGAAATTTC
The DNA here is from genome assembly GCA_019802435.1 of Corydoras maculifer. Classification (NCBI taxonomy): domain Eukaryota; kingdom Metazoa; phylum Chordata; class Actinopteri; order Siluriformes; family Callichthyidae; genus Corydoras; species Corydoras maculifer. The sequence continues at coordinate 8,467 of JAFMOD010001832.1, forward strand.
ATTGTTCTTTTGCCTATTTTTAAAACCATTCTCTGCTACCATCTGTTAGGATCTTTTGATTTTGAAAAAGGCAGAAAGAACGAGCTGATGCAAAAATTGTTGCCTCAACTCATTTATTAAGGACAAAGAATTCCTTAGGGACACCGTCAGTAACTCACGCTGGCCAGCAGGTCTGCCATCCTCAGCGTTCCGATGCTGTCTGCCTCCGGGTCTGAGTGAAAGTGCGCCCCCCACAGTGTTTACCTGCGTATATATCTGTTATGTCTAGTTCCCGCCCCTTACCTGCCTAAGCCAATCACAAATTACCCACCTAGGTTTTAAATCAGCCAATCCTAGCCCAATATTTTCCCAGTGGCGGCAAATTCAAGGGTCCTTTGTTAGTCTTTCAGCCATATTGGGACTCTCAATATGTATAAGAAATTTAAAATTCCTGACACCTGTTTAAGAGTGTGTATGTGAACAATTTTTTCTTTTTTATAATGTTCGTCAGGTAACGTGTTAGATCATATGACAAAACTCCCTCAAAGAGGTCATGACCTAAACAAGGTGGCAGACCAGGCTGTGATACATGGTAGGACTGAAGGGTATTAAATACAAAATTTACCTTTATTCCTTTGATTTCTTGGATGTTTTCACCCTGAAGTTCAGCAACAGCTGTGTCATATGTCTCTGAAGTGCATGGAGGACCACAGGCATTCGGATCAGTCTCAAACTCTTTTCTTGTGATTTCACAGTACCTGCATGAATATTGAAAGCGGCTGAAGTTCTCTGATTTCAGATCTGCCAACAACTCTGAGAAAACTTTGTGTATTCCAAAATGTTTAAGGTCATTCTCAATACACAACAATAGTAAAACATATTATCAGTGTTTGAACGCAAATGAATTGGTAGATTTGCTACTGAAAGATAGACTGCAAGAACTTTGTGTGTCCTCTTGGCAGAACCCAATGGATTCACAATTTCAAAGTAATCTTGGCACAAAATGAGTTTGAGGCTTTCAGGGTTTTCATTAAAAAACTGGTTACATTTGAAATGTCTATCATACACATCTGTAAGAATCTCGGTGTCAGCATCTCTAGACTGTTCTGACTTTGTGTTCCTCCATAAAGGAGACTGTAAGAAGCTCTTCAGAGTTTCTGTCACTGGTATGTAGTAAGCATATTTTTGTTTCATTTTTAATCCAATCCCAAAGCCAGTTTTTGGGGTTCTGTATATTTAAACATTTTTGTAAATGTCTGGTTTCTGGAGTATACTGTTCTTAACTGTTCCTGATGACAGGCAGAGAACAAATCTGACTTTTTCATGCAGTCATAGATTTGACTGATCACTTCCTCTGTTAGGCAAATTTTTTTTTTTAAATAGGAACGTTACTTTTGATATGGTGTAGGCTTGACCTAACGTGAATATTTTGCATTTCCTCAACAATAATTTGGATAGTAGAGGCAGGTATGAGCAACTGCCCTTGCAGTTTAAGGTAAAAGAGACACACATTTCTGAGATATGAGTCACTATCATTCTCTAGCATGTCAATAGCTTGACTACTGGTTGCTTGCATGGCTTTATGTGCGTTTTCAGAATCATCTGTAATAGCAAGTGCACGTGAGGGCTGAGTTTCCAAGTACATGTCATCAATACGATCAGGGGAGCATGCTTTATGCTTCCTACACATGTGAGAAGTAAATGACGACTTTTTTATAAATACATTCTTGCAACCTCTAACTGGGCATGACTCTGACCTCCCCTCTCCAATATGGTCATTTAAGTGAGACACTGGTTCTTTCACCGTGCAAAAATGGCGGGAACATAATTCAACTGCTCATTTTAAATCAGCAACAACGGCTGTAACGTGTGGCGCAGGGGTATTATGCACACGATAAAAATGGCCTTTGAAAGCAGAGTAAGTTGTAAATGTTTGACTACAGTTAATGCTAACACACTTGAAAACACAACGAGGCTCATTTCTATGTACTCTGCAATGTAGCACATAAGTTCTTGATGTACCCATTTTCTTTGTGCAAAAATAGCAGTTTATCATTTTCTTTTTTTTTTTTTAATTAGGTGTCTGTCTGTGATTTTTAGTGAAACCAACCTTTCATCAAACTTCTAATCACGCATTGGTGTAGCAGTTAAACGCTCACGGCACTAGCTTACAACATGTGCTCGCTTCTCCACGGACGACGGCGACATCAGCTCGTTATTGACATCAGCTGCAGTATTGAACATGAGGCTCGCGTTCCTCCAGCTGCACGCTTACAAATTCAAAATTATATTACTCCTTGACCCAAAATAGTACAAGTCTGGTTACTGGATGGCAGGCTTGACTCCATGTTGCAGTGGCGGAAACGCCACCTCTTCAGGGACAGGGAGTTTTATTAAAAACATTTTTTAAACGTAAAGTTGTAAAATTAAATGAAGATTACTCTTTTTACCATATTAAAATAAAAGAAATCGAATAAAAATATTTATAGATTTTTGGTGGTGTATGTCAATATGAATAAATTTCAAGCTGCTGAAATTCTCAAACAAGACTTACTTTTCCTTTCAAAAGAAGAAATATTACATCTTATTACAATTTTCTCATATCACAAATTTTAAAATGACCTTAGTTAAAAGCTTTCAGTGGGACTAAAACTCAGGTCTCCTGCTCTAGACAAACTTATTGTCATGTTGTATAGATGTATGGTTTATTTAAATTATTTACTGTGGGATCAGTTTTTATTTTTCAAAAATTGAGGGACCCCCCCCCCCCAACCTGAAAATACAGTATATTGATAACCACTATTTTAATTAATCCATCAATCATGTTAAAAATATATAGCATAAAGTTGTAAAGTGAATTACTTATGTTTCCTATTTTCAAAAACAACTGACAAAAACCTTAGTTTTTCCAGCATTTAAATATCATATTAACAAAATTGCTTTGTTATGGCTATTACAATATTTTTCTGTGTTTTTAACCACCATTTGTAGTTTTAACAAATACATTTGATTATACTCACATATTTTTGTTGTAAAAACAACATAAAAAAATTGTTTGACAGTTCACAAAGTATTGCTGTGAGTTAAACATAACATTTATGCTTTCCACTTTACGATATTTTAATGTTGTGATTTAACAGTGTTTTTAGGTAAATTCCACGGCCATTTTTTTACAGTGTGTGTGTGGATCAGAGATAGGTGAAACAGTTTGTGTATGCATGACATTTTGCATATTATCTGTGAATTTCGTATGTTTTTGTGCATTTCCCAAGTTTTTGTCCATTTTGCACGTTTTCTGTACATTTTACAGGTTTCCTGTGCATTTAGTGTGTTTTTTTATACGTTTTTCACGCTTATTTTGTGTATTTCATGCTGTTTACATGTTGTCTGTGAATGGTGTGCGTTTTTGTGCATTTCCCACGCTTTTTGCAGCTGATGAGGAGCAGCTGGACCTAGTAATCAGGGGAGGGTGAACGGTGTTTGAATGAAACCAAAGCAGGTGTAGCAGTGGGCAGTGGGTGTGTATGGATCTGAGGTAGGTGAAACGTGTGTGTGTGTGTGTGTGTATGCGTGACATTTTGCATGTCATCTGTGAATTTCGTGTGTTTTTGTACATTTCCCACGTTTTTATCCATTTTTCAGGCATTTTGCACGTTTTCTGTACATTTTACAGGTTTCCTGTGCAATTAGTGTGTTTTTTTGTTTTTCCCGCTTATTCTGTGTATTTCATGCTTTTTACATGTTGTCTGTGAATTTTGTGTGTTTTTGTGCATTTCCCACATTTTTGTCCGTTTTTCATGCGTTTTGCACGTTTTCTGTACATTTTACAGGTTTCCTGTGCATTTGATGTGTCTTTTAGTTGTTTTTCTCGCTTATTTTGTGTATTTCATGCTGTTTACATGTTGTCTGTTAGCCTCCGCTCGTCTTCCACCGCATATCGGCTACGCGGGGAAACTGCGTACGCCGCTCGCGCCTGAAAACGTCCACAGGGCATGGCTGCGGGAAGAGAAATATCATCTGTGAATTTCGTGTGTTTTTGTGCATTTCCCACGTTTTTGTCCGTTTTTCAGGCATATTGCACGTTTTCTGTACATTTTACAGGTTTCCTGTGCTTTTAGTGTGTTTTTTTAGAAGTTTTTTTACACTTATTTTGTGCATTTCATGCTTTTTACATGTTTTCTGTGAATTTTGGGTGTTTTTGTGCATTTCCCACGCTTTTTGCCCCTGATGAGGCGCACCTGGACATAGTAATCAGGAGAGGGTGAACGGTGATTGGATGTAACCAAAGCAGGTGTAGCAGTGGGTGTGTGTGGATCTAAGGTAGGTGTAACAGTGGGTGTGTGTGTATTTTGCATGTCATCTTTGAATTTCGCGTGTTTTTGTGCATTTCTGTACATTTTACAGGTTTCCTGTGCATTCAGTGTGTTTTTCACGCTTATATTGTGTATTTCATGCTTTTTACATGTTGTCTGTGAATTTTATGTGTTTTTGTGCATTTGTAACGTTTTGTGCCTCTGATGAGGAGCAGCTGGACCTATTAATCAGGAGAGGGTGACCGGTGATTGGATGAAACCAAAGCAGTTGTATCAGTGGGTGTGTGTGGATCTGAGGTAGGTAAAATAATGTGTGTGTTTGTGTATGTGTGACATTTTGCATGTTATCTGTGAATTTCATGTGTGAATTTCGTGTGTTTTTGGGCATTTCCCACGTTTTTGTCCTTTTTCCGGCATTTTGCACGTTTTCAGTAGATTTTACAGGTTTCCTGTGCATTTAGTGTGTTTTTTCATACGTTTTTCACGCTTATTTTGTGTGTTTTATGCTGTTTACATGTTGTCTGTGTATGTTGTGAGTTTTTATGCATTTATCACATTTTTATTCCGTTTTTCACGCATTTTGCATGTTATCTTTGAATGTTGTGTATTCTTATGCATTTCCCACGTTTTTGTCCGTTTTTCATAAAATTTGCACGTTTTCTGTTCATTTAATGTGTTTTTTAGAAGTTTTTCACGCTTATTTTGTACCTTTCATGCTTTTTACATGTTTGTGAATTTTGTGCATTTCCCACAATTTGTCCAATTTTCAGGCATTTTGCACATTTTCTATACATTTTCCAGGTTTCCTGTGCATTAAATGTGTTTTTTTTTTATATGTTTTTCACGCTTATTTTGTGTACTTCATGCTTTTTACATGTTGTCTGCGAATTTTGTGCGTTTTATACATTTCCCACGTCTTTGTTCATTTCTCATGCATTTTGCAAGTTTTCTGTACATTTTACAGGTTTCCTGTGCATTTAGTGTGTTTTTTTTTTGTTTTTCCCGCTTATTTTCTGCATTTCATGCTTTTTACATGTTGTCTGCTAGCTTCCGCTCGTCTTCCCCGGGATATCGGCTATGCGGTGAAACTGCATACGCCGCTCGCGCCTGAAAACGTCCACAGGGCACGGCTGCGCGGAGAGAAATAGCGACAATTTCAGAAGGAAGTCCTCACAGCTCTCAGGGTCCCCTGAATACAGTTGCGGTTCAGGGATGGGGATCAATGTGGCCGGAGATGCGGTGGCTGGAACGGGTGCGGGTGTCGCACTGACTGTGGCTGCCGGAGAAACCACTGCAGCCCCCGCTGTGAGGTTCTGGACCTGCTGGGCGAGAGTCTGGATCGCCTGACCCTGGGCGTTGAGCTGTTGGAGTAGCCGCTGGAGTAGTTGATCCGCCGTCTCCATGATAGGCTAAGTATTCTGTTATCAAGCGGAGGCTAAAGGAAAGATGTGCCAAAGATCTGGAGTGTTTCGAACACCAGGGGTTGTCCTTCGTGAGCCTGAGTACCAGGAGCCGCCCGCTGCCGATTTCGAGCACCAGGTACCGCCCACCGCCGAGTCTAAGCACCAGGGACTGCCCGCTGCTGAGTCTGAGCACCAGGGACTGCCCGCTGCCTAGCCCCGGCACCGTGGGCCGCCCTTCGCCGTTCCCGAGCGTCAGAGGCAGTTCGCTACCGATCGCGAGCATCGGGGCCGCCCATGGTATCCCGCTGCCGACTCCGAGCACCAGGGGCGATCTCCTCGCCTCGCAGCTAGAGGACGCCGATCCGCGCCCCGCAGCGAGATGGCGTGCTCAACGCTTCGGCAGCAGGGGGCGTCCATCACGCCTTCTCAACTGAGGGGAACCTCCCCTCCTCCTACACGAGAACTGTTTTCTTTTTTTTTTTTCTCTTCTTGGTCGCTTCCCCCTCTTTTGCGTGACCGTTGGGGTGAGGGTATGTCACAGGTGCCTAGGGCAGTGGGTGTTTGTGTATCTGAGGTAAGTGAAACAGTGGGTGTGTGTGTGTGCGTGACATTTTGCATGTCATCTGTGAATTTTGTGTGTTTTTGTGCATTTTCCACGTTTTTGTCCGTTTTTCAGGCATTTTGCACGTTTTCTGTACATTTCACAGGTTTCCTGCGCATTAAATGTTTTTTTTTATATGTTTTTCACGGTTATTTTATGTATTTCATGCTTTTTACATGTTGTCTGTGAATTTTTTGTTTTTGTGCATTCCCCATGTTTTTATCCATCTTTCAAGCATTTTGCACGTTTTCTGTACAATTTACAGGTTTCCTGTTCATTTAGTGTGTTTTTTTAAAAAGTTTTTTACGCTTATTTTGTACATTTCATGCTTTTTACATGTTATCTGTAAATGTTGTGTGTTTTTGTGCATTTTCCACGCATTTTGACACTGATGAGGAGCAGCTGGACTTAGTAATTAGGAGAGGGTGAACGGTGATTGGATGAAACCAAAGCAGGTGTAGCAGTGGGTGTTTGTGAATCTGAGGTAGGTGAAACAGTGAGTGTGTGTGTATGCGTGACATTTTGCATGTCATCTGTGAATTTCGTGTGTCTTTGTGCATTTCCCTCGTTTTTGTCCGTTTTTCAGAAATTTTGCATGTTTTCTGTACATTTTACAGGTTTCCTGTGCATTTAATGAGTTTTTTAGATGTTTTTCACACTTATTTTGTGTATTTCATGCTTTTTACATGTTGTCTGTGAATTTTGTGTTTTTTTGTGCATTTCCCACGCTTATTTTGTACATTTTATGTTTTTTACATGTTTGTGAATTTTGAGCATTTCCCATGTTTTTGTCCATTTTTCATGCATTTTGCACGTTTTCTACACATTTTACAGGTTTCCTGTGCATTAAATGTGTTTTATTTATCTTTTTTTCACGCTTATTTTGTGTATTTCATGCTGTTTACATGTTGTCTGTGAATGTTGTGTGTTTTTTTGCATTTCCCAAGTTTTTGTCCGTTTTTTAGGCATTTTGCACGTTTTCTGTACATTTTACAGGTTTCCTGTGCATTTGGTGTGTTTTATATTTGTTTTTCACGCTTATTTTGTGCAATTCATACTTTTTACATGTTGTCTGTAAATTTTGTGTGTTTTTGTGCATTTCCCATGCTTTTTTCCGCTGATTAGGAGCAGCTGGATTTAAAAATTAGGAGAGGGTGAACGGTGATTAGATGAAACCAAAGCAGGTGTAGCAGTGGGTGTGTGTGGCTTAGAGGTAGGTGAAACAGGTGGGTGTGTGTGTGTATGCATGCGTGACATGTTTTCTGTGAATTTCGCTCGCTTTTGTACATCTCCCATTTCTGTACATTTTACAGGTTTTCTGTGCATTCAATGTGTTTTTCAGACGTTTTTCCCGCTTATTTTGTGTATTTCACGCTTTGTACATGTTTGTGAATTTCGTCTGTCTTGTGCATTTACTACGTTTTTGTCCGTTTTTCATAAATTTTGCACGTTTTCTGTACATTTTAAAGGTTTCCTGTGCGCTTAGTGTGTTTTTTAGACGTTTTTCCAGCTTATTTTGTGTATTTAATGCTTTTTACATGTCTGTAAATGTTGTTTGTTTTTGTGCATTTCCCACGTTTTTTGTCAGTTTTTTTAATAAATTTTGCACGTTTTATGTATATTTTACAGGTTTCCTGTGCATTTAGTGTGTTTTTTAAAAGTTTTTCCACACATATTTTGTAACTTTCTTGCTTTTTACATGTTTGTGAATTTTGTGCATTTCCCACGTTTTTGTCAATCTTTTAGGCATTTTGCATGTTTTCTGTACATTTTACAGGTTTCCTGTGCATTTAGTGTGTTTTTTTTTATACGTTTTTAACACTTATTTTGTGTATTTCATGCTTTTTACATGTTTATGAATTTTGTTTATTTCCCACGTTATTGTCCGTTTTTCATAAATTTTGCACGTTTTCTGTACATTTTACAGGTTTCCTGTGCATGTAGTGTGTTTTTTTATACGTTTTTAACGCTTATTTTGTGTATTTCATGCTTTTTACATGATGTCTGCGAATTTTGTGTGTTTTTGTGCATTTCCCACGTTTTTTGCCGCTGATGAGGAGCATCTTGACCTAGTAATCAGGAGAGGGTGAACGGTGATTGGATGAAACCAAAGCAGGTGTTGCAGTGGGTTGTGTGTGGATCTGAGGTAGGTGAAACAATGTGTGTGTGTGTGTGTGTATGTGTGACATTTTTCATGTTATCTGTGAATCTTGTGTTTTTTTTTGTGCATTTCCCACGTTTTTGTCCATTTTTCATGAATTTTGCATGTTTTCTGTACATTTTACAGGTTCCCTGTGCATTTAGTATATTTTTTTAGATGTTTTTCATGCTTATTTTGTAAATTTCATGCTTTTTTACATGGTTGTGAATCTCGTCTGTCTTGTGCATTTACTACATTTTTATCCATTTTTCATAATTTTTACATGTTTTCTATACATTTTAAAGGTTTAATGTTCATTTAGTGTGTTTTTTAGAAGTTTTTCACGCTTATTTTGTACATTTCATCCTTTTTACATGTTTGTGAATTTTGAGCATTTCCCACGTTTTGGTCCATTTTTTAGGCATTTTGCACGTTTTCTACACATTTTACAGGTTTCCTGTGCATTAAATGTGTTTTTTTTTATACGTTTTTCAGGCTTATTTTGTGTATTTCATGTTGTTTACTTGTTGTCTGTGAATGTTGTGTGTTTTTGTGCATTTACCACATTTTTGTCCATTTTTCATAATTTTTACACGTTTTCTATACATTTTAAAGGTTTAATGTTCATTTAGTGTGTTTTTTAGAAGTTTTTCATGCTTATTTTGTACATTTCATGCTTTTTACATGTTTGTGAATTTTGAGCATTTCCCATGTTTTTGTCTATTTTTCATGCATTTTGCACGTTTTCTACACATTTTACAGGTTTCCTGTGCATTAAATGTGTTTTATTTATCTGTTTTTCATGCTTATTTTGTGAAATTCATGCTTTTTACATGTTGTCTGTAAATTTTGTGTGTTTTTGTGCATTTCCCACGCTTTTTTCCGCTGATTAGGAGCAGCTGGATTTAGTAATTAGGAGAGGGTGAACCGTGATTGGATGAAACCAAAGCAGGTGTAGCAGTGGGTGTGTGTGGCTCAGAGGTATGTGAAACAGTGTGTGTATGCATGCATGCCATTTTGCATGTGTTCTGTGAATTTTGTTTGTTTTTGTACTTTTCCCATTTTTGTACATTTTACAGGTTTCCTGTGCCACTTAGTGTCTTTTTTAGACGTTTTTTCCCGCTTATTTTGTGTATTTCATGCTTTTTAAATGTTGTCTGTGAATGTTTTTTTTTTTTTTTTTTTGTGCATTTCCCACGTTTTTGTCCGTTTTTAATAAATTTTGTACATTTTCTGTACATTTTACAGGTTTTCTGTGCATTTAGTGTGTTTTTGGACGTTTTTCATGCTTTTTTTGTGTATTTTACATGTTTGTGAATTTCGTCTGTCTTGCGCATTTACCAATTTTTTGTCTATTTTTCATAAATTTTGCACGTTTTCTGTACATTTTAAAGGTTTAATGTTCATTTAGTGTGTTTTTTAGATTTTTTTCACGCTTATTTTGTACATTTCATGCTTTTTACATGTTTGTGAATTTTGAGCATTTCCCACGTTTTTGTCCATTTTTCAGGCATTTTGCACGTTTTCTACACATTTTACAGGTTTCCTGTGCATTAAATTTGTTTTTTTATACCTTTTTCACGCTTATTTTGTGTATTTCATGCTGTTTACATGTTGTCTGTAAATGTTGTGGTTTTTTGTGCATTTCCCACATTTTTGTCCGTGTTTCATGCATTTTGCATGTTATCTGTGAATGTTGGGTGTTTTTGAGCATTTCCCACGTCTTTGTCCATTACTCATGCATTTTGCACATTTTCTGTACATTTTACAGTTTTCCTGTCCATTTAGTGTGTTTTTTATACGTTTTTACACTTATTTTTTGTATTTCATGCTTTTTACATTTTGTCTGTTAATTTTGAGTGTTTTTGTGCATTTCCCACGCTTTTTGCCGCTGAACAGGACCTAGTAATTAGGAGAGGGTGAACGGTGAACGGTGATTGGATGAAACTAAAGCAGGTGAAGCAGTGGGTGTGTGTGGATCAGAGGTAGGTGAAACAGTGGGTGTGTGTGTGTATGCGTGAAATTTTGCATGTTATCTGTGAATCTTGTGTGTCTTTGTGCATTTCCCACGTTTTCGTAAATTTTTCATAAATTTTGCACGTTTTCAGTACATTTTACAGGTTTCCTGTTCATTTAGTGTGTTTTTTATGTTTTTTTTCTCTTATTTAGTGTATTTAATGCTGTTTACATGTTGTCTGTAAATGTTGTTTGTTTTTGTGCATTTCCCACATTTTTGTCCATTTTTCAAAAATTTTGCATGTTTTATGTACATTTTACAGGTTTCTTGTGCATTAAATGTGTTTTTTTCATACATTTTTCATGCTTATTTCGTGCATTTAATTCTGTTTACATGTTGTCTGTAAATGTTGTGTTTTTTTGTGCATTTCCCACATCTTTGTCCATTTCTCATGCATTTTGCACATTTTCTGTACATTTTAAAGGTTTCTTGTGCATTTAGTGCGTTTTTTAACACGTTTTTGACACTTAGTTTATGTATTTCATGCTTTTTACATGTTGTCTGTGAATCTTCTGTATTTTTGTGCATTTCCCAGGTTGCTTGCCGCTTATGATGAGCACCTGGACCTAGTAATTAGGAGAGGGTGAACGGTATGTGTGGATAAAAGGTAGGTGAAACAGTGGGTGTGTGTGTATGTGTGAAATTTAGCATGTTATCTGTGAATCTTGTGTGTTTTTGTGCATTTCCCACTTTTTCGTCCATTTTTCATAAATTTTGCACGTTTTATGTACATTTTACAGGTTTCCTGTGCATTTAGTGTGTGTTTTAGACGTTTTACAGGCTTATTTTGTGTATTTCATGCTTTTTACATGTGTGTTTTTGTGCATGCCCCATGTTTTTGTCCGTTTTTCTTATTTTTTGCATGTTTTTTGTACATTTTACAGGTTTCCTGCTCATTTATTTAGTTTTTTAGACGTTTTTCAGGCTTATTTTGTGTATTTCATGCTTTTTAAATGGTGTGTGTTTTTGTGCATGCCCCACATTTTACCCAATTTTCATATTTTTTGCACGTTTTCTGTACATTTTACAGGTTTCCTGCTCATTTATTGTGTTTCTTAGACGTTTTTCAGGCTTATTTCGTGTATTTCATGCTTTTTACATGTGTGTTTTTATACATGCCCGACGTTTTTGTACGTTTTAAATATTTTTTTGCACATTTTCTGTACATTTTACAGGTTTCCTGCTAATTTATTGTGTTTTTTAGATGTTTTTCAGGTTTATTTTGTGTATTTCATGCTTTTTACATGTGTTTTTGTGCATGCCCCATGTTTTTGTCCGTTTTTCATGCATTTTGCACATTGTCTGTACATTTTACAGGTTTCCTGTTCATTTATTGTGTTTTTTAGACATTTTTCAGGCTTATTTTGTGTATTTCATGCTTTTTACAAGTTGTGTGTTTTTGTGCATGCCCCACATTTTTATCCGTTTTTCATATTTTTTGCACGTTTTCTGTACATTTTACAAGTTTCCTGCTCATTTATTGTGTTTTT
>JAFMOD010001834.1:0-7500 GCA_019802435.1 Corydoras maculifer
CAGAATTTCTTATAAACCATAAGAACAATACACAGCTACATTAGTTAATTATTGATATTACATTAGTTAAGTAAATTTTGACAGCACTACTCTACACTCACTGGCCCTTTCATCAGGTACAGCTCCTTGTTTCTTCACTCATTGTTTATTTTATCAGTTCTACTTGCCATAAAGAAGCACTTTGTAGGTCTGTAAGAACAGACTATAGTGTATTTCTTTTTATACTTTGCTATTTACCATTTAGTTTGTCTTTTAATGATCAGGACACTCACCGAACCATCATAGCAGTGCAGCTGTGTTGTAAGCACCTTTATTGACACTGCTGGACTGAGAATTATCTACCAATCAAAATACTCAACCACTGGCATTCTGTAGGCAAAATCCTGTGCAGCACTGAAGGAATGACAACAGCGTAAGTAATACAAACTCTGCAGCATCAAATAAACTGATTTAACACATACAAAATGGAAAAATAAGGTATACGTGTACAGTTACTAGTACATGAAAACTTTGACCCACTTGTAACAGCACAACACAAACTAAACACTAGGTCAGTGACACTGGAGAGCAATTTATCCACTACTCAAAAAAATAGTTGATTTGTGCACAAATACCTGATTTGTTATTAGAAAAAAGACTATTGACAATATGAAGTAACAAAAATGAAGAAAGAAGAGAGAAGCCACACACCTTTAGCAGCAGCATAAAGAAACATAAAGCTACATTCTTCTGCATTACTTTCTTTCAAATAGCTCTGGAGGAATTGTGGCCCACTCTCTGATTACGCTTATTGAGATTTTTACACTTATTGGGCATTAAATTACACAGCTTTTTCAAAGCATTTCAGGTGGGTTAAGATTTAGCTTTTGACTGCGTTTATATCTTTATTAATTTTCTTTTCAGCTATTCCGTGAATTTGCTTACGTGCTCAGGTGTTAGTGCTGATATGCCAAACATGTATTTGTGCATTAATACCAAAGGTCTCTACTTTGTTCTTGTAGGTCCTGTGAAGATTATTTCAAAAGTTTTGTGGTTTGCTTTAATATAACCTTGCAAACAAGAAGACATTTTTTTCCCTGGCAATTTTTAGACACATATTCACCCCTTCTATGTATACTGCCATGAACAAATTAAGAAGTTTTGCAATTTGCAACTTGGGTGACCACTCTGACAATGATGTCAACAATATGTTTTCATCTAAATAATTTTTACTGTAAAATAAACCCTGTAAAAGACTAAATGGCCATGAATTTCTTTCAAGATTGACGAGCAGCAATGTTTGCTTTTCTGATAACATCTGTCAACATACAATTGGGGTAATGCTCCAAACCAGCAAACTGGTAAAAAAAAGTGGTAACACATGCTAATGATAGATTATACTGTACAAAGGCATATGAATATAGTCAATACATGACTGCTATTTACTATTTTAATCCCTATGCCAACAGTTGGGATAAACTATGGCATTACAATAGTAGGTTGAGTGTGTACTAGATATTAATTCTATTATTTTTAGCAAACAGTGGCATTGATGTGGTGGGGGTATGTTTAGTTATACTGTGTTTGTGCTATTGGTTGTGTTGCACTGTTGTAAGTGGATCAGAGGCTTTTAACGTGTTTTTAAACTAAAACAAGGGCTGGAAAAGACATAAAGAACTTTAAAATTGGGCTTTTAAAGCCTCACAAGTAGTGTTTCTGTATTATTGGGGCTTTTAGCTCTGAGAGCATTCTTATTCCTATTGACCCCACTTGTGAATTGAGTTTGAAATCTTCTGGTGTTAAGCACTTTTCCTAACCATGTTGTACTGTGTGCTCCTCTGAATTTATGTTGTCTTCCAACATGCCCTTCCGACATGTCCGCCCTGTTTGTGTACTTTTTTGTTCCCGTAGAGGTAGTAACAAATGTATTCCTTTGTGCCAATGGTGCTGTTTCTGTTAACGCAGAGAGTGCTTTTTTTTAAACTGGTCTGTGGTTAGAAGGGCCTGGATGAACTGTCTGTGGACGAGGGAGTCTGCAAAGACCACTTTGTGGTCAAGGAAGCCTGGGTAAGCCAGTCAGTGGTCAAAAGAGTCTGAATGAACTGGTCTGTGGTCAGAGTATCCTGGATAATCTCTGCATCGGTATCTTTCATGCAGTGGAACCATTGCAGCAGGACGTGATCTATCAAGTAGGTAGAAGCAAATGACCACTTGTTTGCCAGGCACTCCTGCTTAATAGTGGTCTACTTTTTTCTCACATTAAAATCATACATGTAAAAGATGCATAACACCATATGCTTAAAAAATTTCCTCTTGCAGACATGCAATATGGGACAGTGAGAGGTGTTCTCTATATGCAACTCTACTCTATATGAAACTCCAATTCCTTCCTCTAAGGTATGACAAACCTACTGATACCACTTTTTTTAGGGTTTAATAAGCGGTGGCACACCTGTATGACTTTGTCTGTCCACACAAGCTTATCGGCATCTGGCAACCACCATATGACCTCAACGGTCCTCACACACGGTGAGTAATTTGGAGTTTGACACAGTTGTACAGTCTGACTTTTCTTGAGAATGAAGCAATGTAAAAAGTGCAATTTTTTCCCAGTACATACAGATTTGCTCTCAAATAAAAATTGTGCTAAACTTATTATTACTATAAGAAAATCCCTTTCCCAGAATTTATTGTACGACATTGAGAATGCTAAAGAGTTCACACCAATAAATTAATTAAAATTGTGAGAAAAAAGGGATCAAGCTGCTTACACAAGCTTACAAAAGTTTGTAGCATTCTATTTTACAATCTTTTGAATCATGAATAAAGCATGTGATTAAAGCATATAACCAACCCATCTATTATAGAGTGAGATATGATTGTAAAAATAACTTGTACATGTAACAATAATTTGTACATTTCGCATATTGACATAAGTTCATGGCAGAAATTGCCTTGATCTGTCAGTAATCTTAGTATATTTTCACATGGGAGGCCATTTTAAAGTGTATCTCTGCAATAATGTGCTGGGAAATCCTGTGGGATGGAAAAAAAAAGAGCGTACTGAAGACAGGACCTAAGAACCAAAAGATTCAATGGTGAGAAATGATCTTAAAAGATTCCTATCTGTATTTTCCAAACGTATGTTATGGAAGATGACGATTTTGTTTTATTAGCAAAGGGAGGTTTAACCATGTTTTATACCATCACTATTACATTTCTTCCTATACTGCTCAGGGTACATCTTTTTTTTACCCTCTAGCTACAAACAAACTCTTTTTCTCTCTCTCAAATAAACAAACACACACACAGCTTGTTTTCTATGTCCAGCCAGCAGGTCACACTGCATATTACAAAGGGCCTTGAACATAATGACAATGCAAATTGAGAGAACAGTAAGATTTTGGTGCAGAATAAAAGTTGATATATGGTGCACCCACACTGCAGAAGACAAGGCAGCTATATGAACAGTGTTAGTGTGTAAACAATATAATAATGTTAATATATTATTTAAATACTGCATATGTGGTAATAGTAGTACAGCAAAACATTAGGAAATCTAAGAATCCTTTTGTCAAATAACGCATTCTTTAGTATTTTCCTGAGTAGAACTTTGAAAAACCTATTTTTAACAATAAATGTAAATGTAATGTTTTTATGTTTCATTTGGTTTATCTGCACAATTTAAAACTTGTAAGGCTTAGGATAATAAAAACTTTAAAGTGAAACTGGGGAGGCTTTGAAGTAGGGTATCTAATACCTATTTTGTGTATCTTCAAATTAAGTTAATATTTGCACAATCTGCTTCTCTGATCGCCTTTCTTATGGTTCTGCCCGCATTTCATTTTTAATGACTTTTATTACAGGTAACAGTCTGAAAGTGTCAAAAGTCAGACAAAGTCCTCTATGGGATGTCCGGTTTTCTATTCTGTCATGAGCAATGAGTATATGTAGAGAGGGGGAGAAACAAAAGACAGAGGGTGAGAGAGTATGTTGGGTGGGGGGTAGTGAGGTTATTCTGATATAGCTCAAATTTCCGAATCCATTCCCAGTGCTGCAACCCCCAGCCCTTTGACTTGCTCTTAATACAGAATAGCAAATGAGCCAGACTGCAATATCATTCACCCCCCATACTCCCTGCTCTCATACATATGGAAAATGAAAAATAGAATGCTCATTCTTTTTTCTATCACTCTCTTTTTTATGTTTCCCTCTCTCTATCTCTCTCACTCACACTCACACACCAACACACACACACCCTTCCTGAAGCTTAGAAAACTCAAACTCTGTGCATCCTACCCCCCTCCTTTTTCCCCCTGAACTCGATGTACATATAACAATGTGTTCTTTATAGCAGGAGTTGGCTAGCTGGCCGGTTGCCATGGCAACACCATCACTAGGCAACGGCCACTGCTCTCATCGCTTTGTTGCATACGGGTGTGTGAGGAAGGAGCCAGCAAAAGCAACACAGGCCTAGCAGTTCGAATCGGGCCAAGTCTTGATATGCTATACTTATTTCTTATTAAAATTGTCTTAACCCAGGACTTATAATGACTGATATGTCAAGCAACTGTACATTTTTCGTTGGTTCAAAGTGTAAAACAAAGTGCTTAGATCAACTCTTAGATCAGACAGTCAAAAGCCACAAAATGCAAACAAACATTCATAAAACCTTTTGTGTTCACAATTAATTTGGTTCATTATCCATCCTAATCCACGTTTGGATGTTCCAATTTAAATGTTTTGCTGAATCTAACTAAGAAAAATTAAACATTAAATAAAGTTGTCATTACTTTTAACCAGACCATTAAATTTAATTCGTTTTTCCTCCATTCATTAAATAAATATATTTGATTTGTTCAAAAGATTTTACCTAGATTAACTTAACATCAAAATATTTCATAAGAGCACAAACTCTTTCAGATTAATGTAAAATTATTTTGAAACATTTCTTAATGCATTATTTAACAGCCCAAAGGTCTGTTATTCTATCCACTGAAATCTTGCGATACATATAGACCAATGAACTGCAGACCTAGCCCATATACAAGCTACAGTATAGCATGATTACTAATATTATTGTTATTCCTTAGCATACAGATTGATGCATTCCTTCCATCTTTAATGTGTAATGTCACATCTGTGGCTAAAGGATTTTTTTGCCTTGGCCAGGTATCGCAGTAGCGTAGTGTTTAAGCATTGATTTACAAAAGTTGCAGATTTAATAGCACAATAGCTAATAATTTAAAAGCACAATTCAGTAAATAGGAAGGAATAAAAACATAAAAGCAGTGTTTCCCCACACTCAGACAGCTTGATTGCTCAAGTCTCAGTCAAAATTTTATGCCATTCTTTGTGCATGAATGTATGTATATATATATAAATATATATATATATATATATATATATATATATATATAGGGCACAAAAAAGGGGCAGATTCTGAGTCAAATTTTTGCCCGTCCAAAGAGGTGCTCTGGAAAGTAAACACTATTTACTCTCCTCCTACTTCCATGCTATGTTCATTTCAATGCCCAATGAACATCTGCACACACACACACACACACACAGACGCATAGACAGACAGACACACACACACACACACACACACACACCAAAGCCCCTGTACTTTATATTAAAAAGAATATGCGCAGACATGAATTTTAATGCAGTTTCTCGTCTTCAGCCAGCAATTTCTATCTCAACCATGAAAAAATAAAAATTTGAAAAAAAGGATGGATAACTGATGGTTGAATTCTGCATCAAAAGGAGATATGAGGTAGAGGAAATGGGGGGAGGGGAGTTTGACAAAGACAGACAAACAGAGATAAATAAATTGTAAAAGATTTAAGAGGAATGGCAAAAAAGACAAAGATGTGACTAAGAAAAAAGGGGACTTCGAAAAAAGTAAAAAAACAAGAAAACATATTGAAGAGAGAAGAAAGGACAGCAATAGCAGACAGCGAGCAAGATGGAGAGGTGCAGAGAGAAAATGGGAAAGTGAAAATCTCATCTCTTGGCAGAATAATCTGTCATTTATCAAACTGATTGAAAAAAGGAGAGGAGTAAGAAAGTGAAAGGCATGGTAAAAGAAATAAAACCAGAAAGGGAGAGAGAAAAAGAATGAAAATATGGTTTTAATCTGGCTTCAATATTTTGTCATATGGCTTGATTTGCGCCTGTGTCTAGACTCTTTTTTTTAGTTGAAATATTACATGAATAATGTATGGCTTAGGTTTCATTAAAAACTCACTCTTATTAATAATATTGCTCAGGGTGTGTGAGGGAAAATAAGTGTTCATAATTTGACCATATTGGACGGAACTTGAAATCCTTTAACATATAAGTATGTAACACGTCGTGGACCAGATGATAATGACAAACATATATATGTTTCGATACCAAACGCCACTATAAATGTGAATGTTTGCATAAAAAAACCCCTTTAACTTGGTGCTTAGCTAACTGAGTCTAGGAATGTAAATTTCTGCTATCACAAAGGTTCAACATGGCACAAGCATGCAGGTTTCTTTGAGAAAGTATTTAAATAAACATTACATTCCTGGAAAAGATGAGTTAATGGAAGTGCCTGCCAGCTGTGTGTGGAACTTACGCTTGTGGTTGTTCTTGCGCTGAAAGGGCAGAGTATGACGTTCTGAGTCTTCTTCACCTTCTTCGTCCGCCAGATGTGTGTGTGTGTAGTGGTAACTCAGACCTGGCCGATTCTTGTAGCGCTTTCCACAAACTAAGGTACACAAAAATATATAATATATGAATAAAGTCGAGTAAACAAGAAAATTTATCTTATTAATTGAATTCTATTGTTTTTCATATAAGGACAATAAAAACTAATCATTTAAAGGTCTTAAAATTATGCAAATACAACCTCAGATAAAAACACCCAGCAGATTTTGTTTTTTGAGCAGTCTACCTGGTCCGAAGCACTCAAGTGTATGTTAATACAATTTCAAAGAACGAAAAGATTTTTAAATAGCAGTTGTTGCAACTAATCAATTTGAAAAGTGTAACAAGGCCAACTTTCAAGTCGAAATTTGTTCATTTTACAAAAAGAAAGATTATTGAAAATCAGAAAACACATTGGACATTTGACAATATTACCTGAGTGGAGCAGTTTACCTAGCAAACTGCTGCTAAAGGTGATTCTACAAGTTAATGATTCATGGAGTGTACATCATTTTCCCGCAAAAAGTTTTATTTTGGCTTGATTTTTTTGATAAATTTATGATGCAGTGTAGTTTATGTGTTGTTCTTCTTCAACTTGAGGTTGTATTTACCTAAATTTAAGACTTTCTGTCCTACTATGAATGGTGCTGCCCATAGCATCCCAAAGATATAATATTATTACGTTATTAATATTATTTTGTAACAATGTAAGAAACTGCTTCCAAAACATAAGAGTAAAATCAGGTAATTCACAAGATTTTTTCCCTAGACCAATCCAGAATCATAAATAAACAAAACATGCATTCAACCATCCACCACCCATATACCGTTTTCTTA
>JAFMOD010001834.1:12500-74810 GCA_019802435.1 Corydoras maculifer
TCCAATTTCACCTAGTTGGGGCTTTTGTAGTGCCTACAATTACATTTAATTCATGACTGGATGACATCCTTTTTTACAACAACAGACCACTATGAACTTTTAGTAATGGCCTGGCTGCTTTCCATTGCCTCATCAATGATATTTCTAAAGAGGGATTCAATCAATATGAATTAGTGTACTTAGTATTTTAATTTACAACATGTCCCTGGAAAACACATAGAGCATGCTAAATGTGTTGAGGCTTTGCTTGAATAACCATCTATCAAGTTCAAGAAGTCTCAGTTTAAAATCCACTCAAAATTTTGGGCTTCAATGTCTCAAAATGGCAAAGCCAAAAGCGTAAAGGCCATGGCTCTATGGCCACAGCCTACTCGAGTGCATCTGGTTCAGCAATTCTGGGGTTTCATGAGGTAAAATGTTTTTTCATTTGTTGGGTGCCTCTTACACATCAAACAAGAATTTTAGATTTTGGCATCCATTAACATGGTCTTCTGATCCAAATGACTTTTATGGGCAGAATTCACCCACATTGCTCTCTGGCACTTAGCTTTTAATAACATAGTATAGTAAATTTTATAGTACATTTACATTTAGTCATTTAGCAGATGCTTTTATCCAAAACGACTTACAAATGAGAACATTACAAGTCAGAAGTTATGCAGAAAACCAACTATATTGTAAATTCATCAAACCTGATTGTTATTTGATGATGCGCCCCTCCCCCCCCCTTTTTTTTACAACAGGTATTTGTTAAAGAGATGCGTCGTCAATAATTTTTAAAAACTGCTTAGTGATACTGCCTTACGGACAGAGTTGCGAAGATCGTTCCACCATTTTGCAGTGGTGAACGCCACAGAGTGAGTATTTTATAGTACAGTATAGTAAAGAAAAGGGTTAGGTATTAGTTTAGGTTTGCTATCACACCCCTGGAGCAATAAAGTTTCTTTTTTCCTTTTTTTAGGGTTTGTTGTAATAACAAAGTGTTCCATTATGTTGTTACATCATATATACATCTATGTTATAAATATTTATTTGTGGGAATTGTTCCATCATAAAAAAGTTGAGTAAAAGGTAGATTTACTTGTATGTATTGAACGGTTTAAGTATTGCTAATCTGTGAGGTTAAAACTGATTAGTGTTCATGTACTGACCTGGCATTCACTCATAGCTTCTTCTTCTTTAGTCTCCACCTTCTTATCTAGTGACTCTCCACTTAGCAATGACTCTAAAACAGGGCCCTCAGGAACACCCCCCTCCTTCTTTAGGGCAGCTTCATAGTCTGGTCACAAATCCACAAATGCACACAAACACAGACCTACTGAGTCCTCACCACTGAAATCAATAATCCCACAATTAGTTTAAGTACATGCAAAAGGCTTCTCTGAGTTCTTATAAATAAATGGTCAGAGGTTGGCTAAGCTTATTATAACAGCAACCATCCATTAACTTACACCGTCTATGAGAACATCTATTTTAAAAAATCAATGCCACCACAGAACCCACAGGTAACACCACATTCCCCAGATCATCATCCTTTAGAACTCCCTACCTATTTTAAACTCTATAGGCCCCAAACGTGGGTCATCCAAAATGTTTAACCGCTTTTTTTTCCGCCAGCATCGAGCAGGATATGTATACAGCTGGCCCGGAGCCACACCTAAACCCCAAAAAAAAAAAAAAAAACATTGTTATATTCTCAATAAATATATTAAGATCCAGATAAAAAGAAGTATGTAAACATTTAAGATTAGCAGTTTTTTTTAAAGGTTAAACAAGTCAGATTAAACAAGGTAAACAAGTTTTTATTTAAAACAAGTAGGACTAAAGTTAGTGGGCACATTTTTTATATAAAGTTTGGACACATCTCCTTCTTGTTCCATCGTCTATTTTCTCCACTTACCTGTAGTTTCATTTAAACCTCAATGCCATTGCTGGGATAGGAATAATGCACCAACCAAATTATACCTGCTTTGTGGTGCTACCTGGGGTCCTGACCATTACAATGGATTATAGTCTGTATTTGTAGAACTACAAAGTCCATCTTGATGGTTGCAAATGATAGAATAACAATATGTTTTCACTTATTCTTTCACAGATTTCACCTATTGACAGAGTTTAGCTTAGCACCTGGGCCTCTGTGATTTTTTTCCATCCATATGTAGCAGTTGCTCTGTGCCACACCAGTCTGTGAATCAAGGAAGGGCAGACGCATGGATCGCTCAGCACACAGTCGAGCATTGTAGCTTCGGCAATGCTCAATTGCTTCACGATAAAACTCCTCACCAAGGCTGAAAAAAGTGACATAGTAAAGGTAAAATTTAATGATGGTCTAAGGGGGTTGTATTAAAAAAATTTTCAGTGGTGTCGAATCTTAAGCATAAAGACAGCAATACATATATGATCATATTCAATATTACTGAATACTTGAATATTTGAAAAAGGTCCACATTTTTTGGAAAAAAGTATATTAAAGTTTCTTTCAATGAATAGTGTGAATTAATTTTCAAGCACTGTTATATTTAATCATTCATTATTTATGAAGTGTATTTATAATGTGACATTTTATAGTCTTATATTACATCCAATAAACACTTAATTTAACCTTACAACTCCAAAAAATGTAATACATAAAATAAATACATTCACAAATCAATAAATGAATGTTAGAAAAAACAATGACTTCTCAGTCATTTAAAACTGATTTTTTTTTATTTAAATAATTATAAGACAGGGGAAATGATTATTACGGTCACTATTACTGACTAACATAATGATCAATGAGAATTACATCTTGTCTGGTATGGTAAGTTTTGTAAAAAATATTTTTAATCATTATTTCAATTGGTCAATCAAAGGTTTTTTTTTTTTTTTTTTTTTTTTTTAACTGATAACATGTATCTGCAATGAGAAAGGTGTGGACATGTGAATTAACATTCATACCTGTTTTTTATTACAGCTCCACTTGACTGCCTGTTTAGTAAACAACAACAAAAAAAAAAAAAAGGGATTAATGAAAAATACCATTTGCCAATAAATTTGGTACTGTAACTGCCAACATTCTGCTGCTATTACAGACCCATTAATCATAATACACTGAAAAGCATTTAGGGATGGGCATGTATTATCCTCAAGTAATCTGTATGCGAAAACGGTAACTCTAAATTTCCGAATTTTGACTTTGTAAAAAAATACCACTATGTTTCTGATAATATACTATATACCACCATAATATACCCATTTATAACTAAGTTATAATTAATTCATTCATTCATTCATTATCTTCCGCTTTGTCCTATATTAGGGTCGCAGGGGGGCTTCCCCATGCCCATCCAGGGAAGAACGTTTCGGGCGCTGGGCAGATACACCCAGGACAGGGCGCCAATCTATCGCTGGGCACACACTCACACAGACACGCATACATACACACACTATATGGGGCAATTTGGAGAACTCAATTGACTTGATCCATGTTTTTGGACTGTGGGAGGAAACCGGAGAACCCGGAGGAAACCCACGCGGACATTGGGAGAACATGGAAACTCCACCCAGACGGGGATTCGAACCGGGAATCCCTAGTGCTGAGAGGCGAACGTGCTAACCACTAAGACACCGTGCAACCTCTAAGTTATAATCAGATAGATTTTATTTTTGGTATACATCCAATTAAAGGCAATTTTAGGTGTTAAAATATTAAGCAAGGGACGTAAATACAAAGGTTAATGAAATAAAAAAATAAAAATACATTTCCACAAATTGGAATAGAAAATAGATTTGATTTCAAGAGGAAATGGATGCAAAAAAGATACAACATCTGTTACATTGCTGTATACATGAAGCCAAAAGATTATAATAAGGAAATGTAACATTTAATAGTGAGAAATTAAATAAAACAAAGAACATTCCAAACAGTCAAAACTGGTTAAGCTTTAATAAAGTGCTTAATACTGCAATAGGTCTTTAAAAAGCTGCCTGTTTTTTTTTATATGCACAAACATTCACTGTCTTTTCAAGTTTGGTTTGAGGTTCTTTTTGTTGCCCCTCTCTAATTAGCCCAATCTGTATTTGTAACTCTTTCCACCATTCTATCCCACCCAGGATGCAACTACGAAGTCATCAGATAAAAAAAAAAGATTTAAAAGACCTGTTAAAAAAATTATAATAATTAAAAACATTAAAAAGGCCTCTTATAATTTGGTCACATCTCTACACAATCTTATATTATGCTGTAGCTACATCCCTTTAAAGCCCAGTAAAGTGCTTTTTTTCCAGGGACTTCTGTAGGAAAGATGAAAGGATTTAATCACATGAAAGGTCTGTACAGAACATAAAGGTAAATGGGCATAAATGGTTTTCTTGCATATATCCAGACAGCATCTTTACCAGCATCAATATAGAACATTAGCAAAGTGCAGAGAGATTCAAAAATCATGTTTAGCAATTTAGAGTGTGTTCAGATGATATCCAAGCTGGTTATATCCATTACATGTTCATTGGTATCCATAAAATCCTATCATTTATATATTCCACATGTTAAAACATGATAGGAAAAAATGCAATTTGTAGCAATTATCAAATGCCTTTAGTAAGCAACCTCCTATATACAACAAAATTACTTTAAAAATCATGGAAGTATAAGAATATCCATATTATCTCATTATAGCTTTTTGTTATACAGTTCAGAACAAAAAAAATAACAGGTTTCTATCACTACCATTTTAGTCTAGCACTGTATCCTTAGGGGTTTGTCCTCAATGGCATGGCTTCTTCTAATGAAGCACAACCACAGAATGATCATCATCTCATGTCTGGGCACAGGTACACAAACAACTTAAAGGGATGCAGCTAACTCCCAAATGTCCTCACAAAACAAAGAAATAAGCATGACAGAAGCTGAACCCTGAGGTGCCTTTTCGTATACTACCTCTGATTAAAAAAAGAAAAAAAGGAAAAAAGAAAGAAAAAACGCTGCCTTGACACAGGTTGGCGTTGTCTGGCTAAAAGCAGTGGATGAGGGTAAATAGCTGGGAGCATTTGAACTATCTTTATCAGGCAGAAGGAAGAACCTCTTCACACACACAAGCATGAACACACACACAGACCCTTTCCCATCTGACTAATTTAATCTGGGTCAGTAAAGAGGCCAAGTGAAACAGTTGTTGTTTTTTTTCTAACACCCAACATCTCACCTGTTAGTTATAATCAATTAACAATGTTTTCTTCTTAACAAAATTAGAGGGCTCCCTCTAGAGGAGATGGATTATCATTAAAAGCAATAAGCCTTTGATTGAATAAGGCAGGTGAACAAAAGCTGCCCTGGAGGCTCTGATTTGGTCACCTTTCTGTTGTAATTCTTCTTATAAAATTGATAATTAACTGTTGAGTCGAGCTGGGATAGAAATATCATTCAACGTATCCCAGGGCCTTCTAATTCCAGAACTAAAAGTATGAACCTCCCGATTATAGAGATCTTTAGAAAAAGTAAAACTTGTTATCATGTTATAAACGGTTTGCTAATACAAATGACAAAAAATGTATATATTTACAATATAAGGTACTGGCATTAAAAAATACCACAAGCTGAATAATTATGTATGTAATAACAGAATAATAATGTATATTTAAACATAAATTTTATTGAAAGAACCAGACTAATTAGAGATCCAACAAAGAATTATGACCTTTTCACCTTGTCTGGGACTGGATGCCAGAAATCGAAACTTAGGAATGACTCACTGTGAATCAGAAACTACGGCATGAGAAATACCTATAGAATTATCCATCCATCCATTACCTGCTTTATCTTCTACTAGGGTCATGGGGGGGGGGGGGTTCCCGGGGTTCCCCATGCCCTTCCAGGGGAAAACGTTTCGGGCGCTGGGCAGATACACCCAGGACAGGGTGCCAATCTATTGCTGGGCACACACTCACTCACACAGACACACAAACACACTCTATATGAGGTAATTTGAAGAATTCAATTGATCTTGATCCATGTTTTTGGACTGTGGGAGGAAACCGAAGAACCCGGAGGAAACCCACGCAGACACGGGGAGAACATGGAAACTCCACCCCGATTGGGATTAGAACCATTAATCCCTAGCGCTGAGAGGCGAACTTGCTAACCACTAAGCCACCGTACTGCCCCTATAGAATTAAAAGTGATTAAAAAATTTTCCAAACATATTGTCTGCTGCAACCAATAAGATATGAAAATTAACTGTCATCTCATATTATTATCTCCTGCTTAATCCTTTACTAGGGTAGCTGGGGGGTAGGGGGCAAATGTCCATTCGGTGCAGAACAGTACAATCCGTTGGGCAGATACACCCAGGACAAGGCACCAATCCATAGATGGGCACTCTCACTCACACAGAATCACACACACACATACACACACACAATATAGGGACAATTTAGTTAGGGGTAATTTTGAGGAGCCAATTCACCCTGAATCCATGTTTTTGGACTGTAGGAGAAAGTCAAAGAACCCAGAGAAAACACACAAGGAAAGAATATGGGGACTCTAACCAAAGTAAAAATTAATTAATTTTACCTTTTGTTTACAACACACAGGTATTTTTTAAAAAAGTAAACTGGAAGCTCCATAAAGACTCGGATTGAGCGACGACAGAAAGGAGCAAGAGTTGTACGGTAGAGTTGAATAATGGGGGGAGGATGTGTTTAAGAATTTAGCACTTCCAGCTTTTTAACTATTTTAACTTATATGGTGCCTGTAGACAGGACACAGTAAACATGTACCAAAATGACAAAACAGAGTACCACAGGAGCAGTATAAAGAATTAAGTAAGTTACACTGTACCACTCATGCTGTTCCCAGACTGCATTAAACAGTATGCCCATCCCTACTATTGAAGTTATCTTTTCTTGAAGAACTGCATTCAGAATTACTCCCCATTACAAATATAGTTTACTATAAAGACAGCCATTTTGAATTTGTTTAAAGTAGTAGTAGTAGTAATTCAAAGTAGGGATTCTGGCTCAGGGTGGCACGGTGGCTTAGTGGTTAGCATGTTCGCCTCTCAGCACTAGGGATTCCCGGTTCGAATCCCCATCTGGGTGGAGTTTCCATGTTCTCCCCTTGTCCGCGTGGGTTTCCTCCGGGTTCTCCGGTTTCCTCCCACAGAGTTGACTTGATCCAAATTGCCCCATATAGAGTGTGTATGTATGTGTGAGTGAGTGAGTGTGTACCCTAAAGCATCTAGTGAACATCGGTTAAAAAAATGACAGATTGTAAAGATGTACATAGCAAACAATGTACAAATGTATCTGTCATTTTAATTTGTAATCAAATCCAAATTATGGTATATTTGTAGTAAGAATCAATTGAATCTTTTACAAACATACATGGTCTTATTTTGTGATTAATGCACAAATGCGTTAGTGGCTTGCAACACTGTGATTCTGAAACAGAATGAAATATTCTGTCATAAATATCAAATTGAGCTTTTGTGAATAAGAGTTTGATGTAGTGTTAAATAAATAGTCTGTTAGCTATTGTATGCTCATTTAATGGCTTTTAGCTAAGCTACCATGATTTTTAACTATATTTTTTTATATAACATTTTTTCAGTTCATCGAAATGAAAAAATGGTCAAACATTTCCCTGCCTCTCAAATCCATTTTAAATTAAAAAAGAATAAAATAATATCAAGAATTAAAAACAGGACGAATGCAAATTTCCTTCATCCATTAATATTTGAAAATGTTTTTAAAGATTTATTTGTTTGACATTACAAATTCTGTTCCTTAGATTAAGAACTACCAAAGATTTATCAAATATTATCACCTAATTAAAATTTTGACTTTTCTTTTACTTATACAGAAGACATAATATAAATATTTGAATTCAAATGGAACAAAAGGGGTTAACACGCCAAATGCATGAGTCTAGAGGCACACAGAGGCAATAGTGTTAAATCCATCTGTGGTGTTAGAAATTGCTGATGTCCTCCAGACCTTTTCCATAACACTGGTAGTGTTTGGAAGGGTAATGTGCACCCCCATCCCCCATCACTACTGGAGATTGCACAGTGCAATTCTCACACTCCCTCTTTTTCATCACCCATCACCTCTACCCCTCCCTCTCATTACACATCCAAGTCATCTCATTTTTTTCCCCTTTCTCTTTTTCTCTCTTTCAATCTGGAGGAGTAATAAATAGAACAGTGAGTTCTATAAGTGAGTCATAATTTTTTACTTTATTACATAACCTGGGATTATTTACAAGTTTACATGTGCTATAATCATCTTTGATATATTCACATGTATCCCGTAAATATAGGATTTTGGGGTTCATGTTAAATTTATGAATGTAAAAGTACAGTACTGAATATTTATATCAATATTGGTCTACAGATCTGGATAGGTATTTTTGTATGTATGTTCCTAAGGTAAATATATCGAAACTTTAATGGTACCAGTGACTTGATTAGTGACTCTAGCTTGGACAACATACTGTTAATTATGTGTAGAACATGTGAAAAGCAAATGTTATTGACATTTTTACTGATTAAAGTATCTAAATTAAAAAGCAAATTAAAAAGTGTTAAAAATGTAGCATCTCCATTAAAATGTAGTAATAAACAAAATGTACATAGGTGACAAATGTTGACAAAATTAATAATTAAAAAACAGAAGTAGCTCAGAAAAACTCAGAGATACACTACCTAATATGATGAGTGCTGTTATGTGATAACAACAAGTTGAGTAGTAGTTAAAGTGCTACACTATTAAATATTGCAAGTTTAAATCTCCGATCTAATAAGTTATTGCCCTAAGTGTTTTAATTAAACCCAGAGTTCCTTTAATGTATGTTGCACTGGATAAAATTGTTTGCTACCCACAGACTCAACTTATCTTAACTAGTAATATACTAACGTTCTAATATTTTTTATTTATCTGGGATTTTATTTTACAATTGATTCACTATGGGACTATTTATTTAACATTGTAATTATAACACATGACTATAAAATCTGCACTAAGCCAAACCGTTATTAATTACTGCTCTGCAGAAAGTCTCACTATATATTGCTCAGTAATACAGTATTCAACATTTGATTTTGTAATAACAATAATAACAATTAAAAATACCAATCAAAAATTAATATTCACATTACATTAAACTATTTTTAATGTGCATGGTTTAGACTACTTATTTGGGTTTAATATAAATGTCTTAAATTAGCATAAACTCTAAAGCTAAATGGCTGCATTTGTCACTAGCTCTTAGCATAATTTATTGACAGTCATACTTTACTGTCTTTAAAAAATTTTATTTCAGTAAAAATCATTACAAGACATGCAGTTACAAAATACGTAGTTCTGAATAACAATTCATTCATTATCTCCCGCTTATCCTCTATTAGGGTCGCGGTGGGGTTCCCCATGCCCATCCAGGCATGGAGAGAACATTTCGGGCGCTGGGCAGATACACCCAGGACAGGGCGCCAATCCATCGCTGGGCACACACTCACTCACACACACACACTCTATAGGGGGCAATTTTGAGAATTCAATTAACTTGATCCATGTTTTTGGACTGTGGGAGAAAACCGGAGAACCCGGAGGAAACCCACGCAGACACGGGGAGAACATGGAAACTCCACCCAGATGGGGATTCGAACCGGGAATCCCTAGCGCTGAGAGGCGAACGTGCTAACCACTAAGCCACCGTGCCGCAGCTGAATAACAATGTTTATGAAAAAGATTTCATGAAACATCATGCTCTTTTAGCTAGGAATATCAGAACTAAAAATGCAGAACAGGTGCAGAACAGCACAGATTACAATGCAGTGTGCTTCATCATCATCATATCATAAGTGCCCAAAAAAGACTAACCATTAAACTAAACAAATAAAAAACTACATTATATCTTATTCCAATCAGAGTAACTATTCCATAAGTCTGATTCAGACTAAGTGAAAGGTGGAAAAACACTTTAAACAGCTTGCCAATCCATCACAGAGCAGACATCTTAAAACACACATTTACACAAATTTATATCAAGAGGAAATTTGGTGTCTCATCAAATTTTTCATGTGCTTGCTTGTTTTGGGAATGAAGGAGGTAACTGGGGCCTCCAGGGCAAACACACAGACACAGAAAGACATTATTATTATCTATATTCTTGGGATTTAAACCCAGAAACTTTTTGCATACAGATGCTTACATTGTTGTAACAAATTACAGGTGTGTCTGAGCCTTATAAATCACGGCAAAGTGCAGTACTATGCTGCCGCGAGCTTTATGGCTAGAGTAGCTGGTAGCCATGGATATATTGTTACAAATATGGTAAAGAAAGCAAATAAAATGTTTTTTGAAAGCCGGTACTGTCAGTCACAATATCCCATGCTAATTTACAAGCTTTCTATGACATTTACAGTTCAAAGTTCGCAGACTTCAACATTTTACTTTATTGACGTTTTTTTTCTACCACAAAGTCTGTTGCTGTGACTTTTTAGGTTAATTTCTTTGATGATGTCATGGTCTCGTTCCTTTCGTATAAATCACAATTTCTCCATTCCTGACTAGGGACGAAACAATTACAGATATTGGGGATATGGTTATTATTTAAGAAAAAATTACGATTATCAATTATTATGAAAAAATTTACTAACTAAAATGTGCCAGATATCACAGGAACAAAGCATTGTTTCTTAAGTTTGTTATTTATTTAATGTAACACAGGGCTTTTGCTGAATATTAACATAAAACATTATTTATTACACAAAATTTGTCTTGTAAGGACAAAGTAAACAGACAAGTGTGCTGAAGGTGTAACTTTATTTTTGTTTCATGCCCTATTGTAAGTTCCGACTACCAGCAATACGTATTTTTCTCATGAATATCACCATGATGTTGAGGTGCTCTTACGATTAATTAATTGTAATGCTTTTAATCGGAATTAATCAATTAATCGTCTTATCTCTATTACTGACCTGTAAGAAGCTTACAGATCATCTATGAAAATGGCCGATGGGAATTCTTCTTAGAAGAATAGATGAATATTTCTTCTTTTGGCACTTTAATAATGTCTGAGGGCCTGGAGAGAGGGTCCATCCACATAATAACAGCCAAAGTGAAAAAGCCATAAATCTTTTTTGATGGACCTGAATTCAATGTTGTGCATTGCTGTAAAGCCCAGAATGCATAGTCTGATTCACATTGACACACACACACATACACAGTCCACTCCAACTCTCACAAAGACACAAAGACTACTGGGTTAGTGCAAGTTTTCAATTTGTGGGCGAGAAACACATTTCAACTTGCTCAATATCGCAACTGAAGCAATAAAAGCACAGACAGTGAATCTGTTAAACGAGGGCTGACTGGAGTGGTTTAATAACACAAAGTAACCTTTTCAGTACAAATGCACTGCTCAGTGAATCATATCGCAGCACGAAAGAAAATAAGCACTTAAACTAACCAACAAGGCCAGGCACATTGCTTTAGCCAGTCCCAGGAGATTAGAATGGGTTATACTTAAGAACATTTCGGGTTGACTGTATTTTTTTGCTGATTTTGCTAAAAAAAATAGGAAGAAAGACTTACCTTATCATTAGCTTTCTGTTAAAACAACCGCTTGTCAAGACATCTCCTCTCTTAAGAGCAAAGTTTTGTAACACTTTATATCTTCACCCGCAACAATTACTCAACACCTGCTGAGGCAAACCTCAGCAAAAAATATATATGTACAAATGTGAATAAATGTAGAGATATGTGTGTGGCCTTATAAAGGTTTATAAGTTCCCTTAACACCAATGCAATGAGTGACAGTCAGTTAGGTAGGTAGCTTTGGAGAAATAGGTCACAGAGCTAAAAATACCACTCACTCTCACAAAATACCTCATTCTGGTCATGCTGAAGAATAAGAATATCAAAATGAAGCTGATGAAAAGAATGGCCGAGAAAGCTCAGTAAGACATTTTCTAAGATACTCTGCAATAGAAACACTTACAGGTCACTTTAAAAGTTTTAAAAGTACACATTTTAGTTTCTACACTCATTGTCTCAATTTTAATTGTCCACTTGGCTATGCACTGGAGTTCTGTAATTACAAATTGCAGTCCACCTGTTTCTCTACATATTTTGACGACCCCCCCCCCTTTATTCTCTAATGGGCAGGCTACTGCAGATCAGGTACTATTTGGATGATACATCATTCCTAACACTGCACTGACCCTAATGTGGTGGTGGTGTGTTGGTCAGTGTTACACTTGTATTAGTGGATCAGACACAGCAGTGCTGCTGGAGTTTTTAAACACTGGGGTCTCACACTCTGCACTCTATTAGACACATTAACCATATTGTTCCACCTTGTGAATGCAAAATAAAAAACTTTGTCATTCTCTGATCCTTCATCACTTATCACAGAAGACTGCCTATGATGATGGCTAGACAATTTTGATTGGTGTATTATTCTCAGTTCAGGAGTGAAATTCAAGTGCTGATATATTCCAGCACTGCTGTCTGATTCACCCCCACCATTTCAACACACATTGGAACACACCACCACTCCATTAGTGTCACTGCCGTGCTTCGTATTATATACAACAAATATCATGATCCTGTCAGGGTCCGAACCATTACACAACAAAAGAATAGCAAAGCAGAAAAACAAACTGACGTCATACCATAACTGCAAAACAACACTGTGCATTCACAGGTGGAGCTGATAAAATGGATAATATAAAATGGATAACAAAATGAGGTTTATACCTAATAAAGAGGCCATTGAGTGTTAAAAATAATTAAATGTATTAAGTGCTAGAAGCATATAAGAATGTAAATAAAATTATATGATTATTATATTATGTTTATATTATTTTTCATTATTCATTAAGTTAATGTAGTATTGTTTTTTTTACTTTTATTATAAATTTAAAACAGCATAACTACCAGAGCAGTCACAGTAAAAAATAAAAATAAAACACATGCAACATGGATAACCAATGACCACTTTCACCAACTGTCACTTTCAAAGAAAATATTTCAAAGAAAAATTTGTGACAGATTGATGTATTTATGAAAATTTGATGTCTTTGATAATACTGACACCAATCAGAAGAAAAACTGATTATGATTTTCAGAGATGCTAACCATATATTAGGTTTATACTGTCCTGAATGCTGCAAATGTAGGGATCAGAAATTTCATCTTTAAAATGCCGGCGGAACCATTTCATATCAGTGGAGAATTGTCTCTTCCACATTTTAGCAAATGGATTCATGACCAATTAAACATTTTTTCAAGGTCATTGAAATTGGAAATGAACCTTTAGTTGTTAGCTGCACTAAATATGTTTATGGCACCATCATTTTTTCTCTACAATTTTCTCTGGCAGCATTCATTTATAAAGTAATGTCACTTTATTTTACAGAAATGCATTCATTTATATTGATATATACTTCGAACGTAAAGGTAAATGCAAGAGTCCAGACACCTCTGGTATAAGTTATATAGTGTCTCTAAATTAAAGTAACATACAATCAAACATTTAATCATGTTAATTTACAATAACTTTTCTGACTTTATTATATTGTAAAAAGAAAATTATTGATTTTAATACATTTAATGTGCAACATTGAAATTTTAATCAGCAAAATACCAGAAAATTCTGAAAAAAACACAAAAATTCTGGTTACAAATAATGAGCCAGTCAAACAAATCGTTTATCGTGTGAAGTTTGTGATTATTGCTCTGGGCCTGAAATGTATTACTGGGTTTGTGGCTACAAACCTTATCCATCCATCCACTATCTTCCACGTGCTAACCACCACCGTGCCTCCCGCTACGAACCTTAACGATTACTAATTTGTTGGGGAGTTTTGATGATCTAATTTAATCAATTAGATTATTTTACAAGGGCGGCACAGTGGCTTAGTGGTTAGCACGTTAGCCTCTCAGCGCTAGGGATTCCCGGTTTGAATCCCAATCTGGGTGGAGTTTCTATGTTCTCCCCGTGTCTGCGTGGGTTTCTTCCGGGTTCTCCGGTTCCCTCCCACAGTCCAAAAACATTAATCAAGTCTATTGAATTCTCCAAATTGCCATATATAGAGAGTGTCTGTGTGAGAGAGTGTGTGCCCAGCGATGGATTGGCGCCCTGTCCTGGGTGTATCTGCCCAGCGCCCGAAATGTTCTCTCCATGCCTGGATGGGCATGGGGAACCCCACCACGACCCTAATAGAGGATAAAGCAGAAGATAATGGATGGATGGATTAATTTACAAAGTATGAATTTGACAGTGGTTTAACATCTGCCCCAACAAATTAGTCAGGCAATGATGTTATAGAGCTTCTCTGGTTTATTGTTCATTTTGTGTCTGCCTTGTGATGGACTGGCTACATTATCAGGCAGTTTCCTGCCTTTTACCCTATGATTTCTGCACATTTCACAACCATAAATGAGGGTGCCCACAAATATGTCCACAAGACTGTATTATAAGGGTTACAATAAAGCTTTGTTATACATCTGGAAATTTTTTTTAAAGAAAAAACACATTTTTTAGCAAGTATATTTCTAATCTGGCTATTGACATGACATTTTCAACAGATGTCGGTAACAACCAAAGTAATCCACAGATTAAAAAAATCAACACAAATCCATAGTCCATAAATAAGTTATGTGTATGTATGAACAGAAAAGATGTATTGAACAAGAAAGTGCAAGAAGGTATGTAAAGCCATTATTTATTTAGAAAGCAATCTTGTCCATATTAGTGCTTGTTTAGTCCTTATTTATCCTATAAAAATGTTTCTTTTTCCAAGTTGTCTCAGAAGAAGCATCTTGTGATAAATAATAGCAAACAGCTCTCTCAAGAATTTCACAACATTATTTTTGCAAAAAAAGCACCAGGTCATTACCCAGAAGTGGCAAAAAGATAATTTAACCATAAATCAGCCTTGACTAGGTGCTCCTCACAAGATTTTTAACAAAGGAGTCAAATAAATAATCATAGGAGTTGTCCCAAAGCTAAGTCTTCGAAATACTAGAAGAATATAGTCTGGTCAAATGGGACCAACATTTAACTCAGTGGATGTCATTGCACACACCATGTTTATAAGAAAAATGGCACTGCACATCACACCAAAAAGACTATACCATGAGTTAAGTTTGAAGATGGGAATATCATGGTTGTAGGGTTGCATATAGAGCAGAATATAATACTGCCAAACTTCATATAATTAAAGAACGAATGAGTGAAAAAAAACATACTATGACATATTTGATCAAACTCTGCTACCATTTACCAGAATGCTAAAGATTAAACAAACAAGGACATTTAAGCAAGACAATGATCCCAAACACATTCAAGAAAACTCTCAAGTGGTTTCAGAGAAAGAAAATATAGCTGCTAGAATGGCCTAATCAATCACCTGACTTGAGTCCAACTTCAAATCTACAGAAATAAATAAAGTTAAGAGTTTACAATAGAGGCCCCTGGAACCTTCAAGATTTGAAGACCATTTGTGTTGAAGAACAAGCTAAAAATCATACCTGAACAATGTATGTGATTTGCTTCTCCATACAGAAGGCATACTAAAGCTGTCACTACTAACTAATGCTTTTATACTAAGTATTAAATACATTTCAGCAAGCATGTTCAATACTTTTCTCTGTGTCAACACATTATTACACATAAGTTATGTTCTATATCTGAGTACAGTTATACCTATGCACAAGTACAAATAATTAGAGATCATAAATGCCTCTGCAGCTCTGGTCATTGTTTTTTCTACTGAAAGGCTAGTTTTTTTTTTTTTTTAAACTGAACTCAATCTGTTCAATTTGCAACAATTTTTTCAAAATTGTTAAACTTTTTGGTTCTCAAAACATTTTTGTAGATTATGTTGGTGTGCAAAATAACAATTTAGTACCAATCAACCCCTTATAAACCAAGAAATACAAGCAAGGCTTTTATAATAATGAAATGAAGTTCCCTTGAAAGCCATAAATGCCAAGTCTATGTGTCTAAAAAAAATTAACTTTTAAATTAGCACTTAAGCAAATATCAACAATTAACACATAACAAAAAACTCTTCTGTTAGTGTTCTGCATTACCTTTACATACTCTTTACTTAATTTCCCATGACATTTAAACCACCTACTTGTTTGTACACAAACTGCACACTTTATTAATCCCACTTACAATATAGCAGCATTTATTAGTTCTACAGTTACAAATTATAGTTCATCTGTTTCTGAGGAATCCCTAAGAAACTGTATTGTTTAGGTGATAGATCATAATTAACACTGCAATGGCAATTTGATAGAGGCGTCAGGTTGTACTGTTGCAATTGGATCAGACACTGTAGTGCTTCTGGTATTTTTTTGGACACCTCGTCCACTCTATTAAACATGCCTAGCCAACTGTTCCACCCATCCATCCATTATCTTCCGCTTTATCCTGTAGGGTCGTGTTGGGGTTCCCCATGCCCATCCAGGGGAGAACGTCTCGGGCGCTGGGCAGATACACCCAGGACAGGGTGCCAATCCATCTCTGGGCACACTCACTCACACAGACACAGACTGTGGGAGGAAACCGGAGAACCTGGAGGAAACCCACGCGGACACGGGGAGAACACGGAAACTCCACCCAGATTGGGATTCAAACCTGAAATCCCTAGCGCTGAGAGGCGAATGTGCTAAGCCACTGTGCCGCCCCGCCATTTGTTTCAATTTATAAAATCAGAAATAGCTCATCTGTTTTAAGTGCTAGTTATTCTTCAATCCTGCATAAGTGCTAAATAAACACTGTTGGCCAATGATCCCTCTAAGATGCACAACTGTGCAGCCACACATGAGAAAACAATTGCTATGGAATTGATTAAACAAACTTGAATGCCTAGTACTCCAAACGTAAGCTAAATAAATCAATTAAAAACACAAGGCAAATTAAACATTGAAAAAAATACTACCCAAAACTTACAACTTCTAAAACTATCACAAAACCAACATAAATCTTAATCCAATAAAATATTGTGACATGATCTAAAACTAGCACTTAATGGAAGGAAACCCACCAACTTCACAGAGTTGTATGTCGAGAAGATAAAAAAGAGGGTCAAACGTTACCATACTCTAATCATGTACTGTACATAAATGTAAATTTACTGTATCACTTGTTAAATGCTATTTGTTTACTTTTAAATAAATATCTGATAAAGTTATAGATCAAATTTATGCAAAACATTCTAGAAGGCTTATAAACTTTTAAGCTCCACTGTATATATTATATAATATATTTTTTTCCTCAAAAGAGTGAAGCCCTTTTTGTGTACACTATTCATATCTGTACTGTTTCAGAAGTTAGATTTTACTCTATTTTTGCTGTAAGAGACAGTAAACCTATGTCAATAAGACCAAGCAGAACTATTGCATAAATAAAAAAAGCAGCACTGCTGTGTTTGCTTCACTCATACTAGTGAAACACACACTGACATGCACTACCATGTCAGTATCATTGCAATGCTATTTGAGTGCCTGCTCTTTGGTGCTCCTGACCAACAAAGCAGGGGGAAAGGGCACTAACATAATAATTTAGGGAAATCACAAAATTATAAGACGATATTTTAAAACCATTGCCTGTTTTCAAAATTTTACATTTCTTCTCTCGCTCTCTCTGTGATGTGATATATATATATATATATATATATATATATATATACTGTATATCTCAATGGTATTGATCTCCTCCCACCCCAACCATTCACCCATGCATGACCGTCTGCCCAGTGTCGCCCACCTGTTTTCAAAATTTTCAAAAACCATTGCCTGTTTTCAAAATTTTACATTTCTTCTCTCGCTCTCTCTGTGATGTGATATATATATATATATATATATATATATATATATATATATATATATATATATACTGTATATCTCAATGGTATTGATCTCCTCCCACCCCAACCATTCACCCATGCATGACCGTCTGCCCAGTGTCGCCCACCTGTCCCCATGTGCACCTTCATGAAGGCTAAAATATGGTTATCCTATTTATCACATTCACTGAGTACTTCTGCTAAATAAAGAAGTCAATTAATTTTCTTTTTTTCATTGAATTTGTTAGCTGAATGAACGCTCCCTTATGGTGCATTACAAATACTGAATTCCCAGTGGCCAATAGTCAAATAACAGTCAAAACAGAACAATGACATTACATTATGCCATTTAAAAGTTACCCCTCGTAATTCTTTTATAAAAATCACCATCAGTGCAATGATCTGGCATACCTGCGACTAAGTTTTCAACAATTGGGATGTTAATGAGTCATGCATTTTACCACTTAATACTTGGGGTTTAATTAAAACTGACTGACAGTGAGATGGACTGTCAGTCTTTGTGAAAAATAGTTCTCAGTGTTGCTTTCCACTGATTCTGTTTGAGTTCTGATTCAGAAGTGTGCAGCTAGGAACCGCCGCGCAGTCTCAGCTCTGCCGCCTCCACATGGGATGGAGAGGATGAAATGGAATCACAAACGTGTGCGTGTGAAATATAGATAGAATTAAACAGGCTTTTTGCCCTTGCAGAGGTCCTCGGTCTGCGGACACAGATAAAGCAGTCGCGCTTGGCACTGAGCCCACGAACGCGTGCGCGATGAATTAAATGCCACTGTCACTCTGCACAAAGGAATCTAACTGGAACTTGACGGAATGTGAAATGACGCGCCGGTGCTTTTGAAGTACACGAGTCAGCCAATTATTTGCAAAACGCTAATTCCTAAATTTCCAAAGCTATTTAAAACTTATGCTTCGAACTGGTGTGTTATTATATTGGGCTCAAGATAATATTTAACGGTGGTCTTTGCGTTATTGCTAGGAAACTTAACGAAGAAGCCTCGAAGATCAATCAAATGCAGGGGCGATTATGGCACGTCAAATATTTTAGCACTCTTCGGGTAATCCAGGAACAGACATCACCTTAAGGCTCGAAGCCCAGTTAAAGAAGAGCGAGCGCGCAACCGCCAGTTCCCCAGTTACAGGCAGCATACCAATGAATTCTACCACAATGCATACAAGTAGAAACACATTCTCCCGAACAACAGATAAAAAAAATGTCGCATTTTGCTTCGGACACCGTTCCAAAGTCCCGATTCTCTTGCAAGTTCACGGAGATCAATTTATTGACCACCGGGTCACGTCAATTCACTCCAACATTCCTCCATGTACGCAACCAGCTACGCGAATATTAGTGGAGACGCGCGCAACATTGCCTAAGCATCTTTAAACATCTACAGCATCTTTACAGCAAAATCTAACAACTGCATGCCATTAGCAAATGTTGCTTTCACGCGTAAGTAGACCATGAAGCCAAAAACGCCGGCCAAGCATCAGCTACTTTTCAAATCACGTTAAACAAATTGGAATTGCAAGAATCTGTGGAACCACTTCTCGGCCCCGTGGATGCGGAACTAGCGATGAAATAGACAAATATGGACTTACGACTTCAGAGGATTTTGGACTGCCGTGGCCATTTTTGACAAAAAAAATGCTACAACATGAGAGCCGCAGGTCCCCGGTATTGTAGGTGAAGGTCTTAATGTAAGCAGCAATTTCAATTTCATTCATTCTCAGGGGCTGCGGCTGCGACCGCCAGCCAATAGGAGCGCCAGGCTCTCGCGCAAACGCTTTTGGGAAATGAAGTTTTTGTCCGAAGCTGCGTTTAAGCGTGGCGCGTGCACACACTACAACAACCAGCATGAGTTATGACACGGATCGAAGCAGTCCCGCCTCAAAACAAGAACATGTTACTTTAAAGTCAAGGTTGGGTTGCTCTGCATGCGCAAACTGAAATGGACTGTAGAGATTTGCTCCTGTACTGTAGTCTGTGTGCCACTAGTGTTTCATTCTCGCTTTCCCAGTCCCTCCCTCCCTCCCTCACTGCATACGCACAATGACGACTGTGTGTTTTTCTATCTGCACTGTAAACGCTCCAAGTCTGCTTTTATTTGCTAGATTCTGTGGCACCACCTGGAGTAAACATCAGGACTAGCACGACGTGTTACATAAATTGTCGTGTGAACATATATGACGTTGTAGTTTATAAAAGCAGCACGTTGATACAGACAGGACAGTCAAATGTTACATCAAATGGGTCCTGTTTTACTTCGGTGTCGGTATATTTCATTAATTGCAGCCTACAGTCAATTTCTTGACTTTCTCTGACTACTTTTGAAAATGTAAATAAAAGCGCACATGGTATGGTTCAGCATCAGCGTCAACGCCTTCGTTAACTCGCGCCACCTCCAGTTAAGATCTGATTCTGTGGTTAGCCAAAATGAAAAGCATGCAAAATACGTTCAGTCAATGCTTTCAATACATGAGCTCTATTCTTTCAGCCCTCATTATATATAGATCTAGGGTTCTTTTACAGCAAATGTCATCTGTTATTTTAAAGACACATCGGTGAGCACAGACTCCTGTATGAAAGCAACCTAGTGCTCATTCCAACCCAGGAGATGGAGCCAACGAGACCATGCAACATGGACCCGAAAGGTAACAAGATTAGGAATACCAAGAAAAATATTTAAAAATATATTTTTAAAACCCACCCCTATGATTCCCTCTCAATCCGTTTATTAGGTTATA
Organism: Corydoras maculifer; assembly: GCA_019802435.1. Lineage (NCBI taxonomy): Eukaryota > Metazoa > Chordata > Actinopteri > Siluriformes > Callichthyidae > Corydoras > Corydoras maculifer. Next base: position 33,116 of record JAFMOD010001834.1, read on the forward strand.
AGACATGAAATTAGTAAAGTGTTAGTCTACAGTGATTCAGAATTAATTCTATAGGGAAGTGTCATTAAGCTATAATAACTTACTTAAAACTCATCCTTTCATTCATTATCACCCGCTTTATCCTCTATTAGGGTCGCGGAGGGGTTCCCCATGCCCATCCAGGGGAGAACGTCTCAGGCGCTGGGCAGATAGACCCAGGACAGGGCGCCAATCCATCGCTGGCACTGGAACTCAATTAACTTGATCCATGTTTTTGAACTGTGGGAGGAAACCGGAGAACCCGGAGGAAACCCACGCGGACACGGGGAGAACATGGAAACTCCACCCAGATGGGGATTCGAACCGGGAATCCCTAGCGCTGAGAGGCGAATGTGCTAACCACTAAGCCACCGTGCTGCCCTTACTTAAAACTATTACTATACTAAAACAGCATTAGTGACTATCCAATTCATATATTTTTTATTTTGGTTTGCAATTTCTTTCCATATAAAATTGCTAACCTAAAAGTAAAAAAAAAAAAGATTGTATTGATATTTACTCCTTCATTCAGTTATGTAGAAGTGTATTTTTAGGAGCTGTTAAGATTATGAATTAGATTACAAATTATAAAGTAGATTGTAAATGATAAAATTGCTAACATTTAAAGTAAAAGTAGCTGTTATTAGATACTCATTTAAGCTATCTGCTCTACATAACGGATGATTGCTGTATGCAACATCAGAAATATTACAAATTACCTTAAAACTAATAAACTAATTTGTACACCGTAAACAATCTGTGGATCATGTGACTTGAGCGTAAGTTTATAATCACGCCCACAGACGATTGCGTGGTACGTTCTTCCACCCGTTTTGGGGATCGAAACCCGGCCTCATGTCTCGGTAAAGTGATTGGTCACGGGGTACAACAATAAAAGACTATGATTGGCTTATGAATTCATCACTCGCTGCTGATTGGATACGGCATTTGCCGCTTTACGGGTGGGAAAACTACGAATGTTGAAAACAACCAAGTGGATCTGGGCCCTGGTTATTAAAATGGGAACAATGATTAGTTAATTATCCTTCTTTTGATGATAGAAGTGTGGTCATCATGTCAGAGATGTTGTTAAAAGAGGTGGATTTACAGTCTCTCAGTTACTTACCGAAAGAAGTGGAGGAAAGCGGACGGAGTTTTCTCTTAATCGATGAAAACGAAACTCTGCAGGTAAAGCGTTACGTGATTATTAATATCAATGTAAAATCTTTAAAATAATGGTTTTTGCACGTTAAACACTGACATATTAAAACACATCGCTCAAACTAACCAAAGCTGTTTATAATCCTGGTGAATCGTATCACGTGTGCATGCCAGAGTTCGAGTTTTAAGCTTTTCATAGTAAACAAATTATTTAAGCGACAGATGGTAACTTCGCTACAGATAACTTTAACTTTGGACTACAAATAATACGTAATAATGTTATTTAGGCTTTATAAAGTATGTGTGATCGTATCTGTTTCTACCAGATCCAAAATCCCATGGCGTTATCAACAGGCCCACTTATAACATAAAATCGTTGTGGTTCTCACAGCATGAGAGAACCACCATGTTCCTAATTTTAGACGATACTAAATTTCACTTACTCCTAAAAGCTTTACATGCACTTTTGCTAGTTTTGATTATTTAATACAGATTTAAACCTTATTTGCCGCTACTGACACCGTTAATTTTACCCTTAATCTTATTGATAAATAGTAAGTTGGACTATTATACAAAATACGTTTTAATAAGACATTTGTTGTTATACATTTCTTGTGTCCCCTAAACTTTTATCATGCACTGCAAGCACAGAGGTACATCACTCTGATTGTGTAATAAATCTTGCTTATAAACTCTTCTCATTATTTTCGCTTAGTATTACACTAGGGACTAGGCTCCCCATGCCCATCCAGGGGAGAACGTCTTGAGTGCTGACTAGATACACCCAGGACAGGGCACACAGATGCACCATATTACACTTAAATCCATATTTAAGACTGTGGGAGGAAAAACTACAGAGAAAACATGGTAACTCCAGCCAAATCGGGTTTCTAACCTAGATCCCCAGTTCTGAGAGGCCTAATGTGCTAACCATTTAGCCACCTGCCTATAAACTGTCAGGTTAAAACATGTCCTCAGTTGAAACAGTGGTTTAATGGCTAGCATATTGATATCAGTCTGGCCAGCCAATTAAATATGCAATAGGTCATGTCTGACTGTTGCGGAGATCAGGTATTACTCACCACCAAACCAACTGCAACTTCTACTGGCTGATGGGCTGTGTCTTCGTTCATTCTCTCTAATTCTTCCAGCATGTACCTGGGTTAGTATAATCACATTATATAAGTGATGGGAAGCATCTGAAAAAAAAAATTGGATAATTGCGACATTGGGAACATCATAATTGATGTGATAAAAGGCAAGAAATAAGATGCATATAATATAGGTATAATAAATAATGCATCTCCCCACAGGTAAAGGATGAAGGCCAGTTTCTGCAGAAGCTTGGCTGCAACCCTGGACAAGGAGTCAAGGTGCTCTCAATATTCGGTAACACCGGTGATGGCAAATCACACACCCTCAACCATGTGCTGTTTGATGGGCAGGAAGTATTTGCCACCTCTCCCTCTCCTGCTTCCTGCACTCTGGGAGTATGGGCTGCTTATGAGCACCAGCTTGGTCTGGTTGTGCTAGACACTGAAGGTTTGCTCGGTGCTTCAACAAATCAGAACCAACGTATGCGCCTGCTTCTAAAGGTACTGGCCATATCCGATGTGGTTCTGTTCCGAACCCGAGCTGAGCGGTTGCACAACGATATGTTTCTGTTCTTGGGGAGTGCCTCAGCCGCCTACCTAAAACACTTCACCCCTCAGCTCCGAGCGCTCTCGAGCCGATGCGGCCTGGATGTCCCCCTCTCAAACCTTGGCCCAGCGGTAGTGGTGTTTCAGGAGACTTCTCGCACTCAACTTCTCAGTCACGGTAAGAATCTAAAGTAGAAATGCAGACACACACACGCTCACTAAAGGTAAAGCGATACACACTTGCAGATAAATGTGGCCAAAAGATTTTAAAGAACTGCAAGAAAAATCAATAAGCTTACAGATAGATTTTCATAGTTCTTAAACTTGTTGAGAAAAATTACTTTGTGTTCATCTGAAAAACTTGGTCAGAATTAAGAACACTTGTCCATTTTATTAATTTGAAATATAGCTGTATAAAATTCTGTAGTACGTTTTGTATATCGATTATTTGATTCGTCTACATATATTTAAACAATAGAACAAGGTAGTGTGTTGTTGCAATTGACATCACTTGCCCTCAGTTTGTGACTGCGAAGAAATATAACTGATATCATCTGTGATAACACACTACTTTGAGTTTTCTAATGCTTTCATACAACAATTTAACAACATTGTTTTAATTTGCAGTAAATCAGTATAATGCAAAATTTTAGTTTTTCCAAAAACTCCCTGTTATGTTTTCTAACAGGACTCATCTGTTGCCTAGCAACATATAAACATTCTACACCACACTGAATTTGCAAAAAAACTGTATTAATCAGGTTTTGTGTGGTGATCACATTAGACAAAGCACTGCTGTGCTGACATTATGATCCAAAACAGATAGTAATCCTTAATGAAATTGTTTCTAATCATCATATGTTATTGGTAATCAAGTTTTAATTGTCCAAAATATTTCACTTTAATATTTGTTTATACATTACCACCTTAAAATGTTTAATTTATTAATGTTTAAATCTGTTTAATTTATTTAATAAAATTTACATTTTATTGGCTACTAAGTGATTTTGTTCCCCTGTCCAGACAGCACATTTCCTGCAGACGTTCTGCTTCAGAAGCGTTTTCATGACCTAGGCCTGAGTACAGAAGCATTTAGTTCAGTGCAGTACGTGGGGACACAGACAATTGTTCCTCCAACAGACTTTTCCCAGTTATTAGACACCATTACGAAGCAGGTCAAGAACACTGCCTCACGAGCTCCTCGTCAACCTGTCATCGTCTTCAGTGCACTGCAGGTAGTAATATTGGATTTCTAAACAGTCTTTAGGAACCTGTCAAATGTTTACAGGAACAATTTATAATAGAGCAAATAAATGTTTTGAGTGTGACCTGTGATATCATACAGTAAATTTCAATCTAGGTGGAATTGCTGTTCTTTTTACCCAAAAAACACAGTTTCAATACAAAGGCTTGTAGGTGCAGTGTTTGCATGTATGTGTGCATTTTTAAAACTGTATTTATATCTGTATTTACACATACTGCACATAAATATTCATTTATTATCTCCCGCTTTATCATCTATTAGGGTCGCGGTGGGGTGCCCTATGCCCATCCAGGTGAGAATGTTTCAGGTGCTGGGCAGATACACCCAGGACAGGGTGCCAATCTATCGCTGGGCACACTCACTCACTCACTCACACAGACACGCATGCATACACACTTTGTATGGGGCAATTTGGAGAACTCAATTGACTTGATCCATGTTTTTGGACTGTGAGAGGAAACCGGAGAACCCGGAGGAAACCCACGCAGACACGGGGAGAACATGGAAACTCCACCCAGATGGGCATATAAATATAAATGCATAATTTACGAAAACTGACCAACATTAGTAATATGTGCTGAAATAATGATTAGTTTGCCTGTATACTCTAAAAAGGTTTTTTTTTTTGGTGGGGGACAACATAATATATTAACAAGGATGAGGTAAATCACCAGGTATACCCAAATGTGTTTAAGATGCAAAGTCTCTGTGGACCAATGATTAATAAAGGTATTACTTAATTACATTCATGTAATTAAATTTTACAATTGGTCATGTATTTAGCCTAAATGAATGAAGATCTAATTATTACCATTATTAAACAGGAATTAAAGTAAGACCTCTAGTCATAATATAATCCCAAACTGTTTTAGCTTTTTAAAGTCAAAACCAGACACATTGGTGCTCCAACTAATTTTACTATTAAACAGCAAAAATGTTTGCCATTTTCACAGCTTGATATGGACAGTATTTATATTGTGTGCCTTTAACAACTGTTATTATCTTTCACATTTAAGGTTAGACTAAAAATAATTGAACATTTCCCAAAGTAAAATCCATAACAATAAAACAAATGCTCTGCCTGTTTGTTCCTCTATGACCCTTTTACTTTTACCCATCCACTAAGAAAAAACACCTGAAATAATTATGGCAAGACACACTAAACTTTAAGTGGACCATTTACGTGTAGAAATGGTTAAAGGGACTTACTAATAAAAGGAAACGTTTGTTCTTTCAAAATAAAAACCCATCCTCCTAGTTCAACAAAGTCAACATAAAATATATTTAGAAGATAAAAATGAAATTCAGAAGACGTGGTTAAAAATAGATGATGTACACACTCACATATTTAGATATCTTTTTTGGCTTATCCCATTATAAATAGTCACGATTGGCAGGATCCACAAATGCACTAATATGTGTACCCCCAATTGCTTGGACAGTTTAGTATATCCAGCGTGTGTTTTAATGTAGAGAAAATCCAGAAACTCTGGGGGAAAAAAAAAACAAATAGACAGGGCATGCAGATTCCAGACAGAAAAGACCAGTGTTTACCCCACCTGGGAATGAGACCCAGGACTTTTGTGCCACTTTGTTGCACATTTTCTTTTCGATATACAGTACATATTTAAAAGTTTGGATGCTGTACCATACATTGTGTTATAGGAGAATTCTAACACTGCACAAAATCGAAAACAGATTCATACAATTTTATGATGTTATGCCTAGGGATTGTTGTTGCTGTAGATAAAAATCCAATTAAATATTATGAATGTAGCATTAAACTGACTGACTGCACTAGAATACACTGACTGCCTCTCTGTCTCCCTGTGTTCAAGACAATCTAACTGAAAGCTATTTGGCATACAATAATGGGCCATTTGCATAAGCGCATCTGTCATGTTTGTTATTGCTGTAAGTCTTCCAAGAATGTAATTATTAAGTTGGAATATAAAAGGTTATTTTCTAGTCAGCTTGAAGGTATAACAGTTTTGGAAATAAATACACATTGTCCAGTTGTAAGACTAAAAAAATATACAGACCTGTATAAGAGGGGGATGGTGTGTTTGGTACATATGCTGATATATTGCTGTATTCCTTGTTTATTAGACTGTGTTTGTCTTCAGCCACTCTCATGTCATAAGCAGATAATGAGTAGTTAACTTGAACTTAACAAAGATGTAAACCTTTTTTTTTTTAACTGTCAGGCCCTGAGTGATCGATTCTGTGGAGAGATTTCAGATGACAAAATTTGCCTGTACTCCTTCTTTCCTGATGAGTATTTTACCTGCCCTTCTGTTTGTCTAAGCTGCAAGTAAGGACAGTTCCATGTTTACCAATTACATGATTTATTTTTAAATGTATATACAGTAAATTTATATTGTAGTTTTAATTTTATACTGTTAACTTTATAGTCAAGACATGAAAAGCTTGATTTACATTCTTAATCTTTGTGCAGTTGTTAAAATAATGGTGTTCCTCAGATTTTGTAATCAATGGGGGTTATTAATAATTCTGTTAAATGTTCTGCAAATAGTTAATAAACATGGAAATTAAGGTAGATTCAAAAGTATGTGTTTCAACTGTAAAGTACTTTTTGTTAAGTTTACTTTATAATTTTGACTTTTGTTTTACTTTAGTGTTCGGTGTAAAAATGGCATGAACCACCAGAAAGACAGAGTACCACATATGGCAGATGGATTATGTCAATATGCCCATCAATACAACAATAAAGTTCTTATTTGCAAGGTATCATATTCTCACTGCTTTATTTGAGGTAGTCTGCATTTGAGATATTAACGGTTCATAATAAACACATGGGTTTTCTTCTTTTAGAAATGTTATGAAGGTGGAAAAGAGGTAATTGTAGTGCCCAAAACATCTGCCTCCACTGATAACCCATGGTTTGGCCTGGCCAAATATGCATGGTCAGGGTAAGTAATTAACTTTTTGGTTTTGCATTCTTTTAAACTAATGTTGTCCAGGGTTTTATGTACAGAACAGTATAAGTATAACAGTATAAGTAAAAAATAAGGCCATTCTATGTTGACTGTATGTTGTAACTTTTTAGAAAATAAACCAATTTTATATTAAATGCAAAATGTCTATTTTTAGAACTGAACATTGTCCCAAAATGGATATAAAGCACTCCAAGAATCGACAACTGTTGCATACATAAGCATGTTAGCATCAAAGAGAAGTAAAATAAGAAGGTTAATTTTCCAGGTTGCACCTTGTTAGATATTCTGCAAAAAAAAATAAGTGAACTAATAAGAGTGCGGTGGCACGGTGGCTTAGTGGTTAACACGTTCGCCTTTCAGCACTAGGGATTCCCGGTTCGAATGCCCATCTTAGGGGAGTTTCCATGTTCTCCCCGTGTCTGCGTGGGTTTCCTCCGGGTTCTCAGTTTTCCTCCCAGAGTCCAAAAACATGGATGAAGTCAATTGAGTTCTCCAAATTGCCCCATATGCGTGCGTGTGTCTGTGTGAGTGAGTGTGTGCCCAGCGATGGATTGGCGCCCTGTACTGGGTTTATCTGCCTAGCGCCCGAAACATTCTCCCCTGGATGGGCATGGGGAACCCCACTGTGACCCTAATATAGGATAAAGGGGAAGATGATGAATGAATGAATCAATAATAAGGGTGCAAACTTCCCTGATCTGTGAGGCAACTACTTGGAAAAGACAGTCCTCATAGTTTTACTAATGGGCATGTTACAGAGCCCTCCACGTTAATTATGACAACCATGTTATACTACGACTTTTACTACCGACAAATGACAACTAAAACACACATTTAATAGGTGAAATCAGACAACCAATAGCTGATGATAGAAACTCTAAGATTAATACAGTACAACTAATACTGAACACATGCATCTGACAATTGATTGAAGCCCAACAACTGACAATTAAAAAATAAAACGCAAAAACTGAAGAATCGATGCATGACCACTGTTTTATTTAACAAATACTTTACAGTTATGTTCTGGAGTGCCCATACTGTGGCATCATCTATCGCAGCAGACAGTACTGGATGGGAAATCAGGATCCTGAAAGCAGTGTGGTGCGTCCAGAAGTCAAGCATGTCTGGCTGGGGGTTAGTATGTATTTAAAAATGTAACCCAGTTATTAATGTGGACATTTTTTTTTTTGTGGACAACTGTTTTTGCTGATGCGTAGCACTATAAATCTGTCTCTTTCCATGTGTAAGGTATTGTGATTTTTCTATCTTCATCACTTTAAAAATTATTTGTTGTAAAGTATCACAGTTGATGATTAAATATGGATGTGTCTTATCACCCTTTCACCACATGATCATACTGTTGTATTTATAAAACTATAAATTTAAGTCAATAATCTGTTAATATATTAATGATCTGTAAACGCTGCTTAAAATGATCCAAGTACAGAACACTTGTGTTGTAGCATTACTGTTCTGTTTTTTTTTTTTTTTTTTTCTTTTTAGTATTACAGAATCTGTGAGTTCCAGGGCCAGTCTTATTAGCTCACTTTTCAAAATGTGTGTTGTGTTAATTTTTTTTCCCAGTCTGAGGCTTTTCAAACAGACCATTTGAATGCAGCTCAGCGGATGTTGGATGGAGTTAATTATGTTCTTCAGTCTGTGTCTGAATACAGCTCTGGCCCAACTAAAGCAGTTACATCCTGGCTGACAGATCAGGTTGCTCCTCCATACTGGAGACCAAATGCTGAAATAAAAGTAAGTGTACAACTCATTTAAAAACTTTGAAATCTATAAAATTTTAGCTGAGCAGGTTGTTTGTGGGCAAGATGCCAAATAAAATTAGGTATGCTATTTCCAATGCTTTCAGTGAATCTTTCTATAGACACAAGGATAGACACCTACTGGATCTAGCTGAGAATAGCTGATTTCTGTTTTTTGTACCTTGATAACTACACAACTAGTTTAATTATTTGCTTAAAAAATAATCCACACATTGAATACAGATTGGCTTATGATCATGATTAATTATCCTGTAGTTTAGTTGATTCCTCTTTAAGTGACTGATGTGGTGTTCTCTTGTTAGTTCCTTTGGATAAAATGACTAAAAGTAATTAACTAAACTAAAAACTAAAGGTTTTTAAGTAAAAGTCGTGACCATTTGAGAAAGCAAGTTTTCTTTCCTTCTACTTTACAGAGAATAATCGTAGCCTAATTGTGCATGAAATACAAAAATAGTAAATGCGCATACTTCTTTTTTTTTTTTTTTTTTTTTTTCTTGGACAAATTTAATGAGCTTTTAGTAAAAAAAAACTGTAGTAAGGGTACATTGGGTGATCACATTTTTAACTTAAAGGAATGCCATGGCTGTAAGAAGATTTTTAAAGAGGTAGAGAGGAAGCACCACTGCCGTGTTTGTGGAGAGGGGTTCTGCCAGGCCTGTTCCACTCACAGCATGCCTGTGCCTGAGAGGGGCTGGGGCAATACCCCTGTAAGGGTATGCGATTCCTGCCATCAGCAAGGAAGAGCTCGACCAAGCACTCAGGGTAAGAATGGCTACACTGATAATTCTTTCTAACCCATATATAATTTTGTACATAATCCATAAATGGTGTCTAAACAGCAGTTTGTTTTGCAAGTCTGCAAGTATATTCATTAATATATTAATGCAATTTGTGAATATTAAATATTCTAGTCTCATCTTAATGTCTTTTTGTTTGTCCTAAAGTTGCACAGCCTGAGTCTAAGGCACTGATGGCCCGCAGGGTGACTGAAATGGCACAGAGCACACTGGACATAGTCTCCACTGCAGTAGATTATCCTTTATGTGAGTGGGTCAAAAATACAGACTTGTTTTTTTGTTTTATTTATTTATTTATTTTTAACTATACACGTGGCAGCTTGGTGTGCTAGCCCTGTTGTTAAAAGTAATAACCAACAAAATATTACCCTGATATTGGTGAATGGTCGTCATTATTCATCTTTTGAGGTGACAATTTATAAAACACAAAAACTTTAAATCTATGGATTTTACAAATCCAAATTACTTGTAATTTGAAACTAGACTTGTATTTCCAGTAGGAACTACGGAGATGGCTTTGAATGCTGGGCCCATGAAGGGGTTAAAATTCGGAGAAAGTGGCAGTTAATTTGCCCTGTTGCTTCACAGCTTATGCAGCAGTCTGTGTGCTTTGATATATGACACCCTGCTGGTGATGTCACTGAAGCTGAGTTAGCCCCTCATGTCCCTGCTATTAGAATCCTGCCTGAGAGAAAGACGTTTTTATCACACTCCAAACAAACGCTCATAACTCGGGAAATCTTTCACCTATCCCTTAACCAAAGACGCCTTGAGGATTATTCTGGTGTAATATGATGCAGATTGATTTAGAAATGACCGAGTTATGACGATTTAAAAACGTAGAAGAGGTATCTAAAACACAGCTATAATGGGGGAGATTCAGGCACTCCTGCCAAACAAACTCATAACTCGAAAACTAAAACTTCAATCCTCATGAGCCTTTGTCATGTTAGAAAGAACGAATCCCTCTATCGTTTAAGGGTAAAATGGAGTTTCTAGGTGAAATTATTACGATTTTACAGAGGTTTGTTTGGAGAAAACAGAATCATTCCTTAGAGTGGGGATGACGTCACCCCAGCAGCTGCTATAGAAAGTAATGGGGTGATCTTTCTAAAAAGTTACTAACAAATACAACATGTTAAACTGTGTTACATGTTTCTAAATCTTGGTAATCCCTATGTATTATTGCTGTTTCCTCACCCTAGAAGTTTTCATTATAAAGCTAAATAGGGTAAGACTTAAACATTTAACATTACTATCGCTGGGGCAACACATCGACTACATTGGTGTAATCGATTACTAAAATATGTCGAATTGTATAACTTGCGTCGACAAGCAAAATAGCGGCTCCCAACCAGAAGAATGAATTTATCTAGAGTGCAGCAGCTAAAAATCGCCCATGTGCATCTAAAGTGTGGGAGTCATTCACACAAACACAACAATGTAGTACTTTGTCAGATTTGCAAAGTGGAAATGGCTTTTCACAACAGTACAACTGCAATGCATGAGCGTTTAAAGCACAAACATCCGCACCATGATGTCTGCACAGCAAAATATCCACATAGCAGCAAAACTTGTGGGTTTTTTTTTCTATTCTTGGCATATTATTTTAAGACTTTCAACACTTAATGTGTTTCCTTTTGTAACAGTGCATTACTTACGGCTACCTTGTCATCCTGTGTAGATGCATGTAGCTTTTCTTAATACTGCTCATATACCATGTTTTCATATCACATTCAGATAAATTTTAATGTCTTTACTAGTGTGTATATAGTCAACAAAAAATATATAGTCAACATGTATAGTCCATAAAATGTAAGCTTTTATTGTCCATGATGTTTGTGGTATCATGTGATATGTCAGTGTAGTTTATTTTTTCACTAAGAACTGACTCGTTACCTGGTGATTTTAATAATTTAAAGTAAATTTGAGGGGGGGGGGGGGGATACATTTTTACATCCAGTATTTTTGATGAGACATTTCAGTAATAGTAAAAGACTAATTTTAAAATATTCAATACTTCGATCACTGAATCTCTTGTGGCTAAGATTCTATCTTTGATAAAGATGTTAATGCTAAAGCATTTTTGTGTTTTAATAGTGGCCTTAAGAGCACTGTTTTTAATTAAAGAAAATATTTCAACATTTCAGGTCATTATTTTGGAGAGGTTATTTTAATTCCAAACACAATCACATCAGAGTAATAGTTTTCAGATTAATCGACTAATCTAAATTGTTATTAATTGATAGAAAATTAATCGTTAGGTGCAGCCCTAAACATTACTGATCAGTTAACTAAAGTAAAATATAAACCTTTACCTATAAATTAATTAATGAAAAAAGGAAATAAAAGGTATTATATAATATAAACTAGCAGCAATCAGAATGATTTATTTTTGTGTTGATAATCCTGCAGGTATTGTAAAGGGAGTGGCGCGGCCTGACTACTGGGTGCCGGACCATGAGATCACACATTGCCACCACTGTTCTACAGCTTTCAGATCCAGCGTACCCAAGCACCACTGCCGTGCATGCGGTCAGGGTGTATGCGGAGACTGCTCATCTCAATCCCGCCCTGTACCCTCTCATGGCTGGGACCATCCTGTGAGGGTGTGTGATGCTTGTGTAACTCAGTTAGACTCTCATTAATCAAAGTATATAAAATTATCCTTTAAAAGACTACACAGAGCTACAGGGGAACTTCTCATGGTTCTATGATCTGCTGGCATCACAAATTTTCTTTACACGTGCAAATCCTAGAACATATTCAGGGAGGCTAGGTGTGGCCAAAGGGTGTGATCTAATGGACATAAAGTGGGGAAGGATTTGTTTTATTTCTTTCCCTTTTTGATAACTAGTTATTGCTTTAATATTAAGTGCTGGCACTATTTTTCTCTTTATATATATGAGTGTTATTATCTAACAACAAATATTCTTGGATAGAGTTTAAATGGATAAAAATTTGGATAAAATTCTCCAACCCTTAAAGAGATGTTTCAGTGTAAACATAAAGGGTTGAAGGAGTCTTTAAACTGAGCTAATAATTGCAAAATACTGTTGATTACAGTCAACATGTGTGTCAATTTCCCTGAGTAGAAGCAGGTTTACACTTGACATTTTATTATGCTTAAATATATGTAATCAATGACGAACTTTATTTTGTAAATTATGACATTTAACTCATTCTTGGTCATTTGTTGGTTTATGTCAGGGAGACTAACACTAAAAAATTTTAAAGCTTGTTTTTCAAGCTTTGTGATGAAGTTTAAAATCATGACTGGTTTTATTTTTCTAAATCACAATAGTTGTAGTAATTCTATTCCTTTATTATATCCATTCATTATGTTCCAGGCGGCACGGTGGCTTAGTGGTTAGCACGTTCGCCTCTCAGCGCTAGGGATTCCCGGTTTGAATCCCCATCTGGGTGGAGTTTCCGTGTTCTCCCCGTGCCCGCATGGGTTTCCTCCGGTTTCTCCAGTTTCCTTCCACAGTCCAAAAACATGGATCAAGTCAATTGAATTCTCCAAATTGCCCCATATAGTGTGTCTGTGTGAGTGTGTGCCGAGCGATGGCTTGGCGCCCTGTCCTGGGTGTATCTGCCCAGCCCCAAGACGTTCTCCCCTGGATGGGCACGGGGAACCCCACTGCGACCCTAATAGAGGATAAAGCGGGAGCTCATGAATGAATTAATTATGTTCCATTTTATCCTATACTAGGGTCATGCCCCCCCATGACCCTAGTATAGGATAAACGGAACATGGGGGGGGGGGGGACAGGGCGCCAATCTATCGCTGGGCACACATTCACTCACATAGACACAAACACTTTATATGGGGCAATTTGGAGAATTCAATTGACCTTAATACATTAATCTTTTTTTTAATACAAAAAATTTAAAAATGTAAAAATTTAATTTAAAAAATGGTCTATTGCACAAAACTTATAGGAAGTTCTATGAATCCATGACAATGTTTATTTTCCAATTAAATTATTAGATATTTTCTAACCAATACATTTTACAAAGCAAGAGTTTTACGCTGCATGATCATTTATATGTCTACTTGTGTAAAATGTTCTGTATTGAATCAGTTTTTTTTTTTTTTTTTTTTTTTATAGCCATTTATGTTAAATAGGTTTAAGGATAGTGCTGTATCCCATTTTTCACAGAACAGATATCTGGGAATGTCCTGCACAAGTGACTGGTCCATTATAAGAGATTCACACACAAACCTAAGGGCATTGGCCTTTAACATTGTTTTCAAAGTTTTAGTGCACTTTAGTTCATGGTAAAGTATTTTAGATGCCATAATGAGAAGAATAATTAAAATGAGCAGTGTGTAAGAAATGGCTAGGCATATTACAAGATTTATGGCTTCAAGCGATCAACAAAGATCAGTCAGCTGTGCAAGAGGAACTGTTGTGATGCAAAGAATTTTTCTCCTGACATTTAAGTTATTAACACTGCATTAGTGACAGCAGTGTTATGTTTAGGCTATTATTGTATCAACTCATTACCCAGAAAGCAGCGCAAATAGTACCTGATAGTCTGCAGTGCAATACTGTCATTTAATATATAAAGCTAAGCAGTACATCTACTGGAACACCTTTAAACCAAGATGAACTGAACTGACTATTTTCATACCTAACCTGTGCACTGGAACGGATCACTAATGTAAACAAGCAATAATTTTAGTCTTGTAAAACTTTTGTAAAACTCTTTTGCTTGTTTTCTTTTTCTAAAAAAATAAAAGTATTTTAAATGGCACCTATTCGTTGACTTCTCTGTTTATACATTTATTTGCTTACGATACTTACAGATACGCTGGCTGTATCTGCATTTAGCTGGTGTGTTTTTCCACTGCCACAGGTAAAAATAAATCAGCATAGGAAGCTAAAAATTTAGAACGCTAGACCAAAAATATGGTTTGAATCGTTTTTAATTGCTACGCTGTCTATTTACCCTAAAATATTTTATAAAAAAATAAAGCATTGAACATTATAAAAGATCACACAAATTAAATGTATTAAACACATTTTGCAATGTCTTACATAATATAACCACATTCCTTAATACAAAGATACCCTTTTAAAATTAGGAACTGTTGAGTATGTCTGCATCAACTCAGTAAAAAGAGGATATGTGAGCTTAGACGATGCTGGAGAAGTTTACCCTCCTTGTAGTTGACATTATGATGATCCTCAATTAATGGATCTGCTCAAAACTGCTGTCATAAAACAATGACTTGCTAGATTATAATTTAATAGAAATGAGGGCATTTTTACAAACAAAATGTAATGAGATCAAATGTAATCTAACTAATCCAGAACCATATTATATAATATAGGATCACCACATATTTCCTCCACTTATTGCATTATGTCTGCTTAACGAAGTTTGTCTGTTCCTTGTCATAATTAGGAAGAAATTTGTGTGACAGACATATTACCTAATCCTGAGACCTGTGTTAACATGGACGTAACAATAGCTGCTTACGTTTGAACCGTGAGGTTTCTGAATGAACACTAGAGGTCGCACACCCTCAATCATTCGATAAATCAGACTAATTTCCACAATATTGCACATATTCCACAAACCACTTCACAATTACGTCGAGTCAAAGCAACGAAGTTTTGTTCTTAAGCATATTACTCGGTGTAAAGATTAAATGACAAAGTCTATCTAAGTCTAAGACGCAAGCAGCTTTTTCATTGGGATGGTTCTCAGGTGACCTTTAATTAACATCCGAACATCCGCTTGTGCATTGAATATTCATTCATTCATCCATTATCTTCTGCTTTATCCTCTATTAGGGTCGTGGTGGGCTTCCTCATGTCCATCCAGGGGAGAAAGTTTCTGGCACTGGGCAGATACACCCATGACAGGGCGCCAATATATCGCTGGGCACATTGAATATATTGTTTAGGTAAACCTGGTGCTGGGGCTTTAATAAATGTTTTAACTTACCCAGCTGGTGAAATTTATTACAGCCACTCAAAGCTCAATATCCTAAAATTGTACGGACTACAAACTGCTCAGGAAGGTGTTTCTTTTCACAAGACCTGACTCCTAAGGGGCGAGGCATTCGCAGCAGCACTGTTGTTTTTATATAACAAATTAAATTTAAATCTGATTGGCTCAGCCGTTTGGCCAGCAGTTGCATTATTGACAATAATGTTGACCTCTAATCGCTTCACATTTGTATCATGCGTAATATACATTACATTATTTTCCCAAATTTGTTTCATAAACTGTGTTCTGTAATTTGGCCACTAGATGACAGTATTCGATTATTATTCATTCCCCATGCCCATCCAGTGGAGAACAGCTCTGGGTTGATACACCCAGGACAGGGCGCCAATCCATTGCTGGCCACACACTCACTCACACAGACACACACTCTATATGGGGCAATTTGGTGAATTCATTTTACCTTGATCCATGTTTTTGGACTGTCATAGGAAACCAGAGAACCCAGAGGAAACGCACGTGGACAGGGGGAGAACAAAGAAAGCCAGATTGGGATTTGAATCTGGATCCCCAGCGCTGAGAGGCAAACTTGCTAAGCACTAAACCACCATGCTACTATATTCGATTATTAAAGAAATCGAAATCCTGTTACTCACTGATCAGCGTTTACTTTAAAAAATGGACTCGATTTTACTTTAAATAAACACATTTATGAATCAAACCTTGTTTTTTTTTCATATCAATAAGGTTGTGAATTATTGTGAATAAATCACAGGAAATCACACTACGTGTTGTGCCTAATAACACTTTTTCCCACGATTTATTCACAACAATGCACACCATCTCGTGCCTTACTGCTTTAATTAATGCCAATGTTTTTAGTTAGTGATGAACTAACACATTGCTGAACACATTATTTTATAAAGGGCAGCTTATTAAATCTTAATTCAAATGTTTGTGTGGAAGGTGCAACATTCATAATACTTTAAGATTGCAAGACCATATTTTCTAAAACAATGTTTAACAAGTAAAAGTAATTTTAGTCCCAGGTATTTTTAAAGTTTGTAAAATAAAATGAAAGAAAAGCTATGTTTAATGACATTTAATGTATGTTAGCAACTAGGTAGAAATAATTTATGGGCTTTAAGTAAAATTTCTTTCAAAAGTCAACTTCAGTTTTCTTCCTCTTATTTTTAAGGTGAATCTTCCACTTAATCCCATACTGGAAGACAACGAGATGACAACTGGGCAGATACAACCAGGACAGAGCACAGGGCACACTCTTATTCACACTATATGGGGACAATTTAGAGCAGCCAATTGACCTTAAATCCATGTTTTTGGAAACCAGAGAAAACCCATGCAGACATGGAGGGAACATGGAAACTGCACTGAGATCGGGATTTGAATATGGATCCCAAGGGCTGAGTGGCAAATGTGCTAACCACTAAACCTTACAAATAATTAGTCAAAAAATAGAAAGACAAAAAAATTATACACTTCTGAGATGGCAGCCACACTTGGCTTACATCATTATAAGCTTAACACTTCTCATTATAAATTTGTTAGATCCTATCAGTTTTCACAGAGTGTAGTTCACAAACAGTTAATAAAGGTGCAGAAAATTGGAAGTTCAACAGGGTCACAAAGCCAATCGAGAAATATCACAAAAACATACTGTAACAACTGTAACTGCACCCAAAGGTGGTCAAACCAAGTTGTAGTTACAGAATTATTTAATGAAAATTAAATCGCATTATTTTAAATTGATTATATAAATTGATTATAGGCATTGAAAATAAATTGAAATAAATCATAAAACATTTTAATGCAGGATTGTAGCGACTATATTGTAAATGTTGGTTGGAGTGCTTTTTTTTTCTAAAATACTTGGTTAAATATATTAGTTCAGACATTGTTCTGATGAAGAGCATACTTAGATTAAAAAGTTGAGAGAGAAAAATGTACAGAGATACAGCAAATTATAGGCTGCTCAGCTAAAATGATCTCAAATGCCTTGAAGTCGCAATTAAAACCTGAAAGGAGAGGAAGGAAGCAAGAAACTACCTTTTAAATGGATTAAGGATTAGTTAAAATGGCAAGGGCTCAGCCAATGATCACCTTACAGATATATCAAAGAAGAACTTAAGTTACTAGTGAGTCCTGCTACAGTTCACCAACAATAACTTCACACAAAGTTACGGTTTTAAAAAAAGCTTGATCTCAATGACAGAGAGAAAAAGTTACAGTCTCTGGCAAAAAAAAATCTGTTGTAACAGCGGCATAAGAAGCTGGCATGTGAGTAAAAAATAAAGTTACCTGCTGTAGGTTCATGTGCAGGTATTTTAAGAGCAGCAGAACATGGCACAAGGCAGTGGTGATGACAACGTGAGTTCAGCATCAGCACTGGAAATGACTGGCATAGATGGGAAAAGCAGCATGTCTGGATTGCATGCATTAAAATTCTAGGGTATTAAAATGGGGGCAGTGGTGATGACAACGTGAGTTTAGCATCAGCACTGGAAATGACTGGCATAGATGGGAAAAGCAGCATGTCTGGATTGCATGCATTAAAATTCTAGGGTATTAAAATGGGGGCAGCACGGTAGCTTAGTGGTTAGCATGTTTGCCTCTCAGCGCTGGGGATTCCTGGTTCGAATCCCAATCTGAGTGGAGTCTCCATGCTCTCCATGTTCTCCCCATGTTCTCCGTGTGGCTTTCCTCTGGGTTCTCCGGTTTCTTCCCACAGTCCAAAAACATGGATCAAGGTAAATTTAATTCTCCAAATTGCCCCATATAAAGTGTGTTTGTGTGTGTGTCTAGTGATGGATTGTCCTGGATGTATCTGCAAAGTGCCCGAAATGTTCTCCCTTGGATGGGCATGTGGAACCCCTCAGCGACCCTAATAGAGGACTAAGCAGAAGATAATGGATGGATGGATGGCTGGAGGTATAAAAATGTCAAATTCGATTGCGCTGTTACTGAAGTTTATGTTTGTTAATTGTTGTGCATGTATATTTATAAAACCCCCGAAAGATCAACCAAACACAAGCAAGTGTCTGTTACTAAAAAAATACCAACTCAACATTAGTAAATACTTCCAACACTTTATAGATAATAACATGTCAAGATATTGAGCTTTCTTACAGCATCTAATCCTTCTAAAAAAATACTTCTAATTGTTTTACTTATTCACTAAATAACCAATGTTTCAGTTTAAGTCTGGTTTCTTCGTGGTTCTCCTAAAATGTACAGAAAGACGAGTGCAAGTGCAGTGAGTGCATCAAAGCATTAAATTAGTCATGGCCATAAATCTATTTGCATGGAGAAAACTATTGTTAGTTTAATTTATACCCCTGGTTAAAAAAAATGCTTTGCCTTCTGGTTTTTGTCCCCCTCTCTTTTAAATGACCTATTTCTTGTCTTGTGTGGCTTTAGGCCTTGTATTCAACATAATCAGGTGGAAATTAATAGCATAGTGACTCCAGTGGCCTTGAGGTAGCTCATGAGTACTTATGGTTCATTGAACTAGCCATGAAACATTAAATTTAGCTTGGGAAATGGTCCCTTACTGTTTATTCCATAAGTAGAAAAACATTGATTAGTTATAATCACTGTCATTGGAAAAAAAATATTTAGCAGGAACAGCAGTATGGCTGAGAGGTTTAAGGAGAAGTAGTAACCAAAATTTTAGAAACTTTTGTTACTTCATCATGGACTGATTGTAGTGTAATTATTTCCTCCAAAATACACACGAGTATCCGTTTTAAACTTAATAAGTGAATATTTACTATTTGGTTGTTGGTTGTCATCTACTTTTTTCAGAGTGGCAAAATTATTCTGGAATAGCACAAATACTTCCCTAATCCCTAATCCAGAAAAAAATAATTATCTCAAATTGATTTGTATTCAGGGGCAGCACGGTGGCTTAGTGGTTAGCATGTTCTCCTTTCAGCGCTAGGGATTCCCGATTCGAATCCCCATCTGGGTGGAGTTTCCATGTTCTCCCCGTGTCCGCGTGGGTTTCCTCCGGGTTCTCCGGTTTCCTCCCACAGTCCAAAAACATGGATCAAGGTCAATTGTATTCTACTTCCAATTGTATTACCTTTTCACTAAATTCTTGAAAAGCAAACGGATGTCCAAATACCGTTAGATTGAATGTAAATAAAGTCAGCCACTGCCATTTATCAGTAAACAAATCAAAGCACTTACAGGAAAATCTTTATTAGGCATTTATTCATTTTCCTAAAATGCTAATTCATGCCTCTTTGAGAGGTGGATGAATTTCTCACCTAAACCAATGGAGTAATCGCCATGTGTTAAGCTATTTTAAGGCCCTGTGTTCAGAATGAGTAAAAGAGAAGTACTGGGTGTAGAGTACTGGAAATAGCTTCAGGTGTCTATTTTCTTTGGGAAAAAAACAGACAAAATGACTCTATTATATTATTTATTTGTCTTTGTACAATGTAATTACAATACAAATATGCAGGTTTAAATACAAAACTCTGTAAATAAAGATTAAAAATAAACTCCACTGGTTTGTCATGACTAGACTATAGATACAATCAATTTTATGAGGTAATTTACTTTCCTTGTTTCAAAAAGAGATCTACGAACAGTCTCTGTGGGGAATTTTCAACTGAAGCCCAGGACAATTAATTGTACCAGTTCTGTCACTTATTTCAAAGTTCAGTTATTTTCCCTTTCAAGACCTGCACACTGGCAAGATTACAAACACATTCTCTTTGGGAAAATTTTGCTTGAATAACCCTGTATTCGCAGAAGGTGATCGAATTGTAGGACAACATGGTAAATTGGTTACTTGCCAGCTGAAGACAAAATAGATCCATTGTCTCTACTCTATCTCTATATTATTATTATTATTATTATTACTATTATAATTAATAATAATAATGTTTAAGTCCTGTAATGCACAGTGTGCAGTCTGGCTTTGAATATCTAGCTCTTATCTTACTCACTGAGAAACTCCACAAAAATGGAGGGCAGATCGAATCTGATTTATTGAAAGGAAACAACCAGAGAGCATTGTTATTGTGAAATGAGCACAGCAATGGCATATAAAAATGAATTGAAATGTGTGATGAATGGCGATAAGAGATTATCAATCATTCGTAGGGGCACATATAACCAACGTAAACACTTTTAAAGAAACTTGTTCCTTAGAGCATATCTGAATAAAGTTGTGCCTTTGCAAAAATACCATTGCTTTATGGACTGATTAAGGAGGACTAAGTACTTAAAAATAATTTGTTTTTAAAATGTCTACATTCCTTTTAATATACTACAAATAAAATATGAGAATGTATGGATCATGTTCAATGATCCCAGTCAAACTCCAGTCCCTACTTTTTTTTCTCGCTAAAAGTTGCCATAGCAGAAGGATCCACATACTCGATAAGCACAGTTTTATATAGGATGTCCTTTAAAATTAAACCCTATTTATCTGGCCTTAGACCCGGCACAATGAGAATGTACTGAAATGTACACCCGATGGTTAGAACAATTTAGTATATATAATTCACCCACCAGCAAACCTTTGGAATTAAGTCCCTGGAAAAAAACAAAAAAAAAAAAAACATGCAGGCATGGAGAGGAAATGCAGACCTCACTAAGAAAGAAGTCGTGTTCACACCACTGCCAACCTAGGACCTTCTTACCATCAGATGAAAGAGCTAACCACAGCACCACCATATGTATTCTTCATTCCATCCAACATCCCTTAAACTTGCCAGCACCTTAGATTTCTCCAGATGTCTTATTATTATCTTATTGTCCATGTTCATCATACTGTTTTTCTATTTGCTTGATTTCAACACTTTACGAGTTACATTTACATCTTGTACACTTACAACAAAACTCCATACCCATTTATAGGCCAACATACCTCTCAGTGGAGCCATAAATAAAGAGGCGTCATTTTTAAATCCAATTAAATCTAAAATATGCCTGTCTGTACACTAAATTTGAATGTGCTAAATGAAATTCAATAGAGGTTTAGACTCCCATCTGCCAAGGCCAAAGTTTTTTGAAATTTCTAAGAATGAATCCACAGTCTATTTGTACTCATCTTGTCTAGATTAAAACTAACATACATACAGACCTTAGGCTCTAGCTTTAGCTACATATCCTGACCTTAATGCTAGTATGGCCTTAGCATTGTAGCTGCTTGTGCTATGGATTTTCTCAACATAACTTGACACTGAGCTCTTTCTGTTGCTGGTAGGGTGTATGAAATAGTGCCTCAATAGTGACTCAACAGCAGTTGAATAATTATGTGAATTCAAAAATCAGGCATTAAATCAAGGGTGAGAAAAAACATGCTATTTTCACTCACACCACATGTACTAGCAGTACGGTCAGTATGACTCCAGTCATGCAACCTCTCATTACATCTGGTGAGTCACACTAGCAAATTGTCTGTGCTCCCAAATTATACATCATCTTTACTGATTTACCATAAAATAAATACAGGGGAACCAACATAAAAGCCGTTAAATAAGTACAAACAAAATTATTTTCACAATTAAAAAAATCTCATAAATATAAATGGCAAACAATCAGTCATTTTTATCCCTTTGTAGGATTGGATAAAATCCTGTAATTCACTTGTTATGGTCACAGCTAATGACAACAATAAACATCAAAGTCACTGCTGCCTGTTATGAGCCTGAAGTAATTGGACTGTGTTTGGTGGGTGGAAAGATATTCTTGTCACCTTTTTATGAGCATTTGGATTGACAAGACCCAAACTGGACAATCCTCCATAGAGTCGGAATGACATTGAAGAGAAGGTAAAAATGGAATTAATAAAAAGCAAAACCAAAAGCACAAAAAGTGATTTCAGGCTCATTTCAGGATTTATACAGGGGTCTGTATTTGTCCAATTATAGCTCAATTTCAAAAGTCTTCTTTAAGTCATTGGAGAAGGGGTTCTGTGCTTTTGGCTGTGGTTTAGACTCCAAAGCAGCCCATTTGGCCTCAAAGTGCTCTACTTCTTGGACATCACTTGAAGTGTTTGCATGCTGCAAGCTCTCTATCGGCCAGCTGTTAGCACCCCCACCTCCACTATTCATGGAACCATTTTGTGCAACACTACTGGTTACCATACTGCTGTTGGGGGGAAGTGAACTGTGGGACAACCCATTGACAGCTACTTGGGTGCCAAAAGCAGTATTAGCAAAACTTCCAGCCAAGCTAGGGAACGCTGACGATGTTCCCCCAAGAGTGCCAGCCTTCGGAGCCATTCCAACCCCCATGGTGCCACCACCCGTAGAACCGGCAGCACTGCAGAAGACATTGGCCACCATCTGTGATGGCGTAATACCCACCACAGGCACACTAGCATTAGGGTAGGACATGCTGTTAGCCACAGTAGGCATGTAGGCCTGAATAGGGACGTAACCTGGCTGGAGAGTGGACTGGGCATACATGCCAATGCCTACAGGTGCAGAGGTTGCATCAAAAGCCAGGGGGAATGGTTGCATGGACATTGGTAGTGAGCCTGGAGCTATGGACACATTGGGCAGTGGAGGAGGCTGCTGGGTGGGTGGTGGTGGCAGGGCAGGTGGAGTCTGCTGCTGAGCTTTCACTGCCTTGGAGACTTCCTCTAGCCAGCGCTCAGCTTCTGATGGAGTACGCTTATGACCATTCGAAGTTGGGGAGTGGACAGTTGAATCAGTCTGAACCCATGAACTGGTAGCTGCTAAGAAACAATAATATGTACATATGTAACCAACCATTCATGATAACAAGTGATCACTGACAACACACAGTCTTTTTAATGTCATTAATTAAGATTCAAATAACACATTTTGGTCCATGTACAATAATGATTGTAGGATACAAGGGCAATTTTGAGTTAAATGGTACCATTTAAGTCTGTGATAGTATCCTTTAACTAATCTCTGTTCCTGCCTCTGTATTTTCATTATACCCATTTCTAATGATTGGGTTGTATGTTATATTTATATTACAGTGTATGCTAGGTATACGGTAGGTATACGGTAAAAATGGTCTTTCCTAAAGATCATGGGAGCAAGGGATGACCTATATAATGTGAGGGTTAAAAAACTCATAACATAAACAATGTGTCATTATTTGCACAAGTGTTTACAGCCTTTTTCATTAAAGGTTTTGTATGTTTATATAATCGATCCTAAGGTTTTGGCTCCAAAATTTTAGGTCAGGATAATACTTGTCTGACATCTGTGTGAACAAAGCATACCACTATACTAGATAAATCAAAATCATTTTATGTACAGTATGGTTCTTCATACAATAACATGAGGACTGCTATATGTATTAAAAGCAGATTAATGGATGTATACCCAGTAGCTGAAAACTGCAAAACAATGAATAGCACTAAAAAAAGAAAAGTAGCTTTTAATGTCAAATTGTTACACATGTTATGTAACAGCCTTTTGGTAGTGAAGTGAAGTATGCCATTAGCTCTTGGGAAACCTGTTCCTGAATCTGGTGGTCCTTACATTAACTGAACGGTCTATATTGCCTACAAGAGGGCAAAAAGTCAGACAGGTAGTGAAAGGGATGTGTGTAAGCATTGTCTTCAGTGAAAGCAAAAAGCAGCAGACCTGTAAAAAGCAGCAGACCTGTAATGGTCTACTTTCAATTGTTCTTTTCTGGGCACTCTCATTAAATGTTGTGATGAGCTTTTTTATCAATCCTAATGGAACTGGAAGACTAGAGGAGGTATTATTATTATATCATAGAGATGTTGGATCTCAATAGTGTAGGTGTTCAGTCTTGCTACACAGTGATCCTTCTTGATGTATGGTGGTGTTATACCAGCTCCATCAGTTCCAACATGATTTCCTTATCTCTGTAGGCTGACTAAACTTCTGATATATTGTTTAGAGGAAAGATTTGTGTATTACGAGAGTACTGAGAATAGAGTACAAAACTCAGCACATGGTCTTGTGGAGAGTTGTCCTCAGGGTGGAGTATAAGTTGGCAGTTTGTGCCTTTTTCGGTGTGAATATGTCAGAAAAGGTGCAAGTCCAACAGTTGACCTACTAGAATGTCCATAATTAATGTATTAACTACCAAGCTTATAAATTAAATCAATTAGTGATTGTGTCAATTTAATGATTTCTATAGTTACGACTGAGTTGTTTCCCACAATGGCTTTTAACAGGGTTTTAGTAAATGAATATATCAAATTAAAGAGCTTACATAATAGCATGAGCTAAAGAAATACAAGAAAGCCAACAGAGTAATTTTGTGATTTGGATGAAATGCTGAATTAGAGCCATAATTCTACACTTGTTTTTATTTGACACCTCTGCATTTGCAAATGTATGTTACCTTGCAGGGGTACTGGTGGGGGAGGAAGAGTAGGAGGAACAGTACATGATGGCAAGCCATTGCTGGTGCCTTTAACACAGTGATCCTCTGATGGTTTTGTGAGTGAGCTGTTGATTTGCCCGCACAGTGCATTGATGCTGTCCGCTTCGGATGCTATGGAGAGGTCCATCTCAGGACCTAGACAAGTAAACAGCAAACAGAGTCAATGATATAAAGGCAATATCATTGCATAAACATACAATTAAAACATTTACATTTCAATGGAAATTGATGGATTATAATTACTTCTTAGTGTTGTGTCCTGTGAGGCCTTTAGATCATGACTGTTGCTGTGATGCTATGCATTAGTGCACATGTCTATACTAGTACTATCTGTACTATTAATGCTAAATTATATATACCTATATAACTTTATATAAAAACTGTATTTTATAACTGCTTGAACATTTACAAGTAAATAAAAGTATAAAGAAAATGATGGATAAGTCTACTTTGACAGTTCTCTAACAAAGTTTGTCACAATCATAAAGGTCATAGATTTAATACCAAAATTTGGTAAATTAAAAAAAAACTACAGTTCTTAATTTTATTTAAATGAGTGAGGAAGTTAAAGAATATCTTTTGCCATGGCAAAAACAGCTGAATGTGTTTGACCATCGAGCCTTCAGGAAGTATTGTTAAAAAAAAACTGTCATGCTACTGTGATGGACATGTGTGCAATATCTGAGAAAAATCTGTGCCAGCCTTCCACTGCAGAAATAGAACCTGAATCTTGTGCTTATAATTTTGGGCATACATCTCAAATTGTCTAAAAGCCAGCATAAACATATTCTGTGGTGAGACAAGTTCACATTTCAGTTTGCTTTGGGTAAAAAGAATGTTGGACACTGCTTGCCAAAGATAAAAAGACCACCCAGACTGCATTAGTGACCAATGCATGTGTGATATGCATAGACATGATGGTATGATTAATGTAAAGGCTTATACTGTTATTTTGAACAGCACCCTAAATTTTTAAATTGCAGCAAAGTAGCTTTGTAGACACTCAAGACCTGTGCGCCTGCAATCTACATTTGTCTCCTGTTAAAAACACAAGGGGCATCATGAAAAAGAAAATTGGACAACCACAGACTGTTGAGCAGCTCAATTTTTGTATGCAGCAAAAATGGACAAACAATTTGAATTTGTAAAATGCAATAAAATAAAATTTGTTAAATTAATTGAATTAAAATCCCAATATGGAAATTACATGTTCCCCCATGTCCATGTGGAGTTCAACGGCTTTGCAGTTGCCTCCAATAGTCCAAAAACAGGGATTTAAGGCAAATGGACTGCTCTAAATTGCCCCTATATAGTCTGTGTGTCTGTGTGTGTGTATGTGTGTGTGTGTGTGTGTGTGTGTGTGTGTGTGTGCACATTGATAGCGCCCGAAATGTTCTCCTTTGATTGGGCATGGGGAGCCACCCTGTGATCCTAATAGATTTACATGGAAGAAAATGAAAGAAAAATGTAATTTACATTTTAAAAATATTTGCTACATCCACTAGTTTAATGTGGAGTTAATGCTATGTTTAATTTATAATAAAATGTTGTGGTTATTGAGCTCTTTTTCTGATGCTCTACCTCTGCAGAACTACATATTATTAATTATAATGAGAATTTGACATGAGTCATGAAAAAACACTGGAATACTAAAGACATTTGAACGACGTAACCTCCTTAATTGTTAAAAATAGTGCCTTATCCAAAAGTCTTTCATCAGTGTCAAATCTATCCCAGGAGATCAAAGCACTAAAGAAAATGAAAGTGTCATTCTCCATCATTGTTCTATTTATTTTTCTATTTATTTAACAAGCTTTATGTGTGCTCTTGCAGATTACTATAATGCTGTCATGACAAGACAACACTTTACATGCTATAGTTCCTTTCATACTTTAGAACTGCCTGACTTAACATCTGGGTGTGTTTTTGATGCACCACTTTTTATTTTTATTTTTTAATAAAATAATAATTATTATTTTTTATTAGTTTATTTTTTAATAAACCATTGTTTTTTTCCTCCTGATATTGTCATTGGTACTTTCCAATGGCTTTTATTACCTGGAATAAAAACAATACTTTACACTATTGCTTAATCTGTAATACACCTGTTTAAGGTTTAATTTGGTATAATTCTTAATAAAATTGTCCACCTGCTTGTTCTTATTATAATAATTCACTCATTCAATAATTTTCTGATCATTTTTATTTATTACTTAGGGTCGCAGCTGTGATTGAGCCAACCCAGTGCTTATTAGGAAATTGGAAACTGGGAAGTGGGAAGAACATGGAAACTAAACACTGCCGTGCCGTAAACAGTATAACTAGCAACCTGGTTGTGAACTCGGACATTTGGCCCATATTAAATGCATTATGTCTGACCTTGGTTTTTCGATTGGTAATCAGTTTTGCGCTGCAAGGTTGATGGAAGGTCATTTAGGCGTAATGAAAGCTGTCGTTTGAAGGGTGAGTTCTTCTGGCTGAGTGCAGGAAAACCACGAAATGATCCCTGTCGCACAAGCTGCTCAAGGGGTGCATGGCGCCGTGGGATAACGTGTGGCCCGCCGGCTTCTGCCCAGTCCACTTGTGTGGCAGCACCCTCTGGTGGGGAAGCATTACCTGGTGGAATTGCAGGTATGGTACACACCTCTGTAGAAACAGAAGAGTAGTAACATTTTCAACAAGTAACATTTTCTTGGATTCATCACATTCAACAGAAAAGAACAGTTTCTAGGCAAACAAACCAAAACTCTGAGACAGTGATTATTTTAGCTGCTTTTGTGTGAATTTGTAAAAAAAAAAAAAACAAGTCTCTGTCAACTGACCTTTCTTTTTTTCCTGAAGCTGCTTCATGATGTCCTCCTTCTCACTTTGCTGACCAGATGAAGAGACACGGAATGAGCCCTCTCGGACAAACGATGTGCGAGTTGCGTCAAATGAAGCTGTGACGCCACATTCTTTTTCACGTCGCTGCTTTCGTTCCAGACACGCTGCAAATGCACATCCTACTGCGTGACTCAGCCGCTCACCCTGATATAGAGAAGTTAGCAAGGTTCTTTAGCAAAATTATATAGCAGCAAATAAGTACATCATTCAGTTTAATTAAGTCAGAATAATTAAGTAAGAATAAATTATAAATCAGAAATCAAAACATCATTAAATTTATTGTATTGTAAAAATGTGATGAGACTAATTTGAATATGTGATTTGGAAACATACTACAAAAATATCAGTGTGTAGGACATTTGTTGAGAATGAACTGATGTATTTTAACATTTTGATTTTGATGCTTTAATAAGAGCTTTAATCCACTAGAGGGTGTATTACTGTATGATTTTACACTCTGCTTTACAACTTACCACAACCATATTAAAATTAGTAACTTGTCACATAATTCTGTGAAACACATTTCTTTTCATTGATTGTTATATAAACAGCAAAATGTTAGACTTACAGAATTTAAGTTACAGAAGTGCTGTGCTGTGTTGTGTGTCAAGGTGCTACACTGAAGGTCAACTTTGTAAGTTCACTTCAGCTCTACCACAAATGCTTAATACATATTTAAAAAGGTTTCAAATTAAATAATTTGGTCTTTTCTTCTTTTTAATTGATGGGAGTGATTTACAAGCAGAAGTTAAGTTCGTGTGTTTCCTTCTGGACCCAATAACACAACTGAAATTTACTAGCATTTACACTTGAGATGACTCCTGTACATTAACTATTATATATATTATAATAGCCCAGCGAGAGATTGGCGCCCTGTCCTGGGTATATCTGCCCAGCGCCCGAGGCGTTCTCCCCTGGATGGGCATGGGTAACCCCACCGCGACCCTAATATAGGATAAAGTGGAAGATAATGAATGAATGAATGAATGAATATATTATAATACCCTTACCGAATCCTTTAGTGCCATAAAGCAATGGCACATCCAGCGGCGGGTGGTGCCGTCTCTGCAAATGTAGGAAAAGGCCTTGTCATAGTTACGGTCTGGTGCACAGAACGATACCTTTTCAATTGTCTGATCAACAATGAGGTCCTAAAGAAAAAAAAAGAAACATCGGAACATGTTATAATAAATCTATTTATATAAAATAGCTTTAGCACTTCCCCTCATTTCCATTATGTGCAGGTACTTTGTAACCACACTGCAATAATGGGTTTGCATGCGTGGATCTCCAAAGGCTGCATAATGCATAAGCTAAAGAGAGCATAAGTGGTAGAGTCTCAGCAGCAAGCCTTTCTTCATAATACAGAGCACAGTGAAAATGTGTAAGGTGAGGAGCCTATTCATCGGGAGCCTCATTAATGGCTGAAGAGGGCCAGTCGATGGGCAGCGCTCTGAAAAGGCAACTCAATGGGCAATTGTATTCAGAGAAAAAGCCGGAAGAAAAAAGGGGGCTGCTGACTCACTTCACACTTCTGGGAAAAGAGGGACACATGGCCTTTAAAATGTCAGGGCGGTACCCCAAACATGCATGTCCAAGTTTAGGCTAAGACGAGTGATCTGACGCCACGCCGGCAATGATCTCTGCTGACTGATGGAGAAGCAGATGAATTTCAAGAAGGACAGGGAGGAAGGGAGGAAGGAGGTGCATGGTCTGTTTCATGAGGGGGAGGGTTTACAGGAAACAAAAATAAGGTTTCTTTGTGCCTCACCCTGCTTTCACAGAGTGTAAAGAAACAGGATGACAGCATTCATAATGTACTGAGGCCCTGTTTAGGTTTCTGTTCACTCTTTGTGTTAGGAATATTTTACTACTCTCGCTTGATCTTTTTTCCCCTCACTTGCTGTATAAGTGTAATAAAAGCAAAAACACTTTGGTAAATAAATAACCCATTAAATGAAAGGAGCCATCGGTTTTCACTTACAAACTGACATTACCATATAATGATAGAATCATACGTCTGTTAGCTAGTTAAGTTACAAAAGTACATCATCTACTATCCCTCAAATCTGGCAATATTTTTACTAACTATAATATGTATATAATATAATACATTTTATAGTCTTATTCACAAAAGCTCAGGAGGGCCTCAAAAATGACCCGTTTGACTGAGAAAAAACAAAGATGATTATTGGGTCATAAAAAAGACAGGACAAATGCCCCCGTCTTATTTCTTACCAAACACAGTCTAGACTGATTAACTCTTATTAACTCTTATTAATATCATCTTGTCAACATTTCTACTTATGTATTTGTCTTGTGTGTGTGCATAATTTGATGTATTAATAGTGGTAAGCATATTGCTGCTCTCACCTTGGTTTTGTCATCCACCACTCTCAGACCATCAGCAGAGACCCACAGCATAGCCTTAACAGTCTTCTTACCACTCTGTAAAAACAAACAGATGATATGCTGTATTAGACTACAGCTTAACACCAACTGCGTTAAGATACAATGTATATTTTTTAAATGTTTTTTTATTGCAAACATTTTTACAATCTGCTTTTCCTGTCGGAAAACTGAATCCCATGTTTTGGGATAGCATTCTCTCAGCAGCATTTTAGCAACTTTGCTCCACAGGTACTGAGCTAATGATGATGTTGAAAAATGGAAACCAGGCAGGCACAGTGAGGCCCAAAAGGGGCTGCCGAAGCCATGTCTAAGTGCAGGAGGAAAGGAGTGGGAAATCAGCAGAAATAGAGACTCAATCTGGAGGCATGAGTAAATTCGATCATCTTTACAAAAAGCCTAGAAGCCACTTCACAAAGCTGTCATAATAGGAGCAGACAGAACACTATTTACAGCACTGAAAGGACTAGCAAAGTCGAGAGAGCAGGACCAACAGGCAACATAATATAGACAAACAGAAAGGGGAAGAGTGTAGCTTTAAACAGTTGGAGAATTCTGTTGGAAGACTAAGCATCAGTGAACTAAGGGATGAAGGAGAGAATTAAAGAGATCACACATGAAATGTATTTATATGCATGCTTCCAATATAATACTGTCATCGGCAAACCTAGATTTAAAAATTATTTACATCAATCCATAATAATCCCTACATAATATACAATTCAAATAATAATAATAACAACAACAACAATAATAATAATAAATTATCAACGTACGTCAGTCTCATGCAGAAAATAAGGAGCTTATTAAAAAATAATATGTGCCTTGTGCAACGCTATAAAAAATGAATTTTTGGAATTGTCAAGGGTAAACATCTCTTCAAACAGGTAATATTTTATTACGATTTAAAAGTTATGGGGTTTAAATAAATTACCACTTTAAGTTTCTTTACTGCCTCCTCACAGACGTGCATCCCTCTGGACTCCTCCACTTCCACCAAACCCAGATACTGCAGAGAAAAGTAGAAGAATCACAAACAGTATAATATCCAGTCTGTTGTAGAATTATTAACACATCTGGTAAAAATATTTATTTATTCTTCTAGTAAATTAAATTAATCTTTCACCAAAACAGTGAGATGAAGCTAATCCTTTATTAAAGTGCATTTATTCAGAGAAAAAAAAATACCCTATTCAAATGAATTACTTTTAACAAAAACATTGTGCCATAATTACTTGCATTGAATTTGTTACTTAAAACAACATCCCTGTGTCAATAAAACAGGACTTATATAACATTTTATGTGGATGAATAATAAAGAGCTATAAATTTAAGACCATTCCTTATAACAAAATCTCTTCAAATAAACCACAGAACTTAGGTCCTTTTTTGTGCATTTTCCTATTTAGCTCAGCCCACAGGTTTTTTTAATCAGGGTTTGGATCAGAGGACTAAAACTACCATGACCAGAGCTTGAGTTTGTGGTCAGTAAAACATTTTCGTGTTGATATAGACATCATTTGGATTATTATCATTCAGTAAGATAAATAAAAAGATCTATGTTTCTTGGCAAAAGCAGCCAAATACCGATTTATTATGTTCTGGTATAGGGTGGCATGGCGGCTTAATGGTTAGCATGTCCACCTCTTAGTACTGAGCATTCCAGGTTCCAATTCCAATTTGAGTGGAATTTCCATGTTCTAACCATGTCTGCAAGGGTTTCTCTGGGTATCCTCCACAGTCCAAAGGCATGGCTTTAAGGTAAATTGTATATATATATATATATATTTATTTTTTTATTATTATTTTTTTTTTATTTAAAAAAAACAGTGACTTAGTTGTTATTGCATTCGCTATAGCATATGGTGGGTGGAATATGTAACCCAGTTGATTACTAACCATTAGGTGTCGCATGTCTATAAAGCTGAATAGAGTGGGATTCCAGCCATTCCCAGGGCACCACGAGTGTATTATTGACTCCTAAAGCTTTTACCATAATGCCCATTTCTGACCCGTTTCGCTTTAAACCCATTTAGCCTCATTGACATTACATTGTCCATTACAAACTCTCTCCTTTTTGAATTACTCCTACACTGTCCATCAATGCCAAGTTTTTCTAACTACAAAAAAATTTGAGATAGCGAATTAAAGGCACCACTTTTACTTTTTAAAACTTTTGATCTCAGTAATAATAAAGGTCTTGCCCATTTACAACAGTCTTAGTGTCTTTCACAGCAGTGTCTTTCTTATTGTGTAAATCATCTCATGTTTACAGTAAGTTTAGAGAGTAAAATGTCTTACCCGCACAGCAAAGCTGCATTTCCCCTTTCGCACGGCTTCTTCATCAGCCTGCCACTGGTGTGGTCGACTGGCCTCAGGCACGTAGGTGGGCTTCTTTCTGCGCAGACTTTGACGCAGCTTGTTCATCTCCAAGCTCTCAGGCTCCCAGTTGCTGCAGTGAGAATAAAATGGAAGGGAAATAGAAGAGAGGTTACTGGCAGAAACATATGTTTGCAAACCACTGCTGTCAAAAGTGGTTATACCTGCACTGCAGACATGAGAATGTCTCGCCAGGGCTAGAATAGTTTAAAATGCAAATCTGCAAATGTTTAACAGGAATTATTTTATATGTATTTATATTTACCAATATATATATATATATATATATATATATATATATATATATATATATATATATATATATATATATTATATTATTATATAACATATTATTATATTATATATTATATTATATTGTTATATTATTATATTATTCATATGATTGTTATGATTCTTATGAATATAATTATTAATTTTTTGTTGTTGTTAGGTTAGAACATGTAAAAGTATGGAGCATGTATAAAGCATGTCTAAAAATGTCTGGTGATACACTACATGGGGGGGGGGGGGGGGGGGGGGGGGGGGGGGGGGGGGGGGGGGGGGGGGGGGGGGGGGGGGGGGGGGGGGGGGGGGGGGGGGGGGGGGGGGGGGGGGGGGGGATATATATATATATATATATATATATATTGCATGTTACACTTGTCACAAACAAGACAATTTTCCAATCGAAAGTTTTCTAATCATGGATATAGGTTTCAAGGGTTTAGAAAAATCACAAAAAGGTGAAAAAATGTGGGGAAAAAAGTTAAATACATGCTTATACTGAGTGTCTATAGTTTGCTTACATTACTGGAGTGGTATAATAAAGCACACTTTAAAAATATCCTGTATGATTTACCTTGAATTAATAAATCAGATGATTGTAGAGTTTGCAAGAATAGTGTTTATAGTACATACAGTATATAAATAGGTATAACCTATAAAGTTTTTCTTTATTCTTTATTAGTGAATAATTATCATGCCTCCATTCATTAATTAAACATGAGCTTGGTTACTTGTTTCGTTATATTGTTGTTGCTCATTTGTGTTGATTGATCATGTGCTCCTTTCTTTATTATATAAGTCCACCTCAGTTCAGTGTTCCTTGAGAGATCATCACATCCGCTATTTGGCATGATCCTTTGTTTCTACTCTTTGTTGACTTCCTTTGTGTTTAATAAAAAAGCTTTTCTATTAACTGCTACCTGGCTGTTGAGTGCACCGTTACACTTTCCTGGATCGCTGCTCATGATAGTGTACCAATGATATTTAAAACTATTTTTATTAGACAAAAAAATTGCATTGTATGAAACAAAAAATTAATTAACAACTACATGTAAGTCAGCTGGTCCTCTGTATAAAATCTTTAATTTAGCCACCGTAATTAGGCCATTTATTCCTTCTTGTCATTTGCATTGGTAATTTTAACTGGTGTATAATAAAACATAACCGACTCTAAATAAGGTCTTCTAAAGAATGTTAATTACATGTTAACAAGGGGGAAATTTTATTTCAAAAAACCAAACACACCATTTTGAGTAAAATTCCTCAGGTAATGTAGGAGTTAAGAAACAAACGCTGACCCACACTTCATTACCAAACACAAAAGATATATTTTTTAAAAGACACAATTATGTAAAGTGTTGCAACTGTTGTAGCAATGAAGTCTCATTGGTGTATCAGTACTCTATGCTTATTTTAACCTTCTCTATACTACATCATCATATTGCTTTGTTTAAAAATATGCACCAAAAAACAATGACTTGAATCACACAGACACAGACACCCCCCCCCCCACACACACACACACACACAGAAGTAAAGATAAAGAGGTATACAATTTGTCCAAATGAGCCAGTACTCCCGAGGGGTTAGCCAGCCAGGACTTAATTCTTAAGTTTGTGTGTGTGTGTGTGTGTGTCTGAGTGTGTGTGTCTATGCACGCATATAAATATAACAGGTGTGTACATCTGTCTAGCCACATGGCCTGCTGGGTAGACGAGGAGTGAACATGTCCAAGTTGCTTTCTGAACTGACCCAAGCGCTATGAGACCATCTGTTTAACAGCTGACCTCTAAACGTACATGAATATAAAGAGGGAATTAAACTCTTAAAGTAGAGAAAAAAAGAGAAGACCTAAAACAACTTTATAGAAAATAAGGTTTAAACTACAGAGAAACTAAAGGTGCTATCTATCATACCAATTTTCCTTTGCTGATGTCAGATGACAAACTATTGCTTTTCAGCTGCATGTTGACGCTTGCCAAAGGTTAAAAAAATAAATAAATAAATACATTTTCAAAAATAACAGCACTCCATCTAATGTCTGGGATGCCCACCCGCCCCAACTTTTATTTTATTTAACTAGGTAATTGCCAGAATGAGGTAACTAAAAGAATAACAGACACCCATTCAAACACACATGTGAATACACACAACACTTGCCAGCAGCATAGAGGTCATTTAAAATATACGTTTATCACCAAATGGCAAACAGCTGGACAAATATTTATGTCACTCAAAGAAAACAGCCATGTTACCAAAAACAATATAAAGTATAGCAAAGTTTTATTAAAGATTTATATTATAAAGCCCTTTTGGGCAGAAGTGGCTGCTTAATTGCCAGTGAAACCTACTGACCTAACATCATGCCTAATTTCAAAAATGTTTTATCTAAGTGTGCAAACATTCCTACAGACATTACTGTAGCTGCAACAGCTATGGTTAAATCCATAAAGATGCCCATAGTTTTGGAATGGGATTTCCAACGAAGTGTGACTCCACGCACATTGATTATGACATAAATGAAGATTATATTAAAAAGTTTAGTTTAACAGATCTAAGGCATATGGAAATAAATAAGTATTAGTAGGATTTTTAGGCAGCAGTAAATTAAGTAAATATGTGCATTTGTATACAGCCCTATTCTATCATTTTATCTCAGAGGTATTTGAACTACAGAGTGTAAGGGAATTGCTGAGTGGCACAAATATAAGAAAATGGAAAATTGCAAAAAAAATATTTAAACCACTTGGTAATAAAATGTTTTATTTTTATCATATATTTTCATATTTTCCCAATACAATTTAAGGATGCTGGTTTGTTTTATCTTATTATAGAACAAAATCAAAATCTACAGCTCTACATCTAAAGATTTAGACTATTAATGGGCTAAATCCAGAAAAATGTGCATATGTGCTGAATAGATAAAAACCTTTTTATTTAGTTTTGTTAGCTGGTTGATTAAGTGCCCTGTTTATTTGTATACATACACTGCAGTAATGCGCATATTGACCCATTTGTTTGACCTGCGTGTCTTAAAAATTGAGAGTATAGGAGAAAAGTTTTTAAATCATTTAATGCTGAGCACCAAGATGTTCAACTCTGATTCCAAGAATTGACTTTGACATTTAGTTGAACCTAATCAATAAATGACATTGGTCATTAGTCATAATGTCATTAGTCATAATGACTCAGGTCCATAATTACAACTACCTTATTGAAAAATGAAGACTAGTGCAATGCAATACTGAGACCAACTAACAGGGTAACTGTTCAACTCAAGGATGTTTTCCTTCCGTGGTTTATCATCATATATTTGTCATTTGCTTTTTTTAAACCAGTTCGAAACCGAGGTTGGCAATTATTCTGGAACTCACTATTGTGCCTATTGTGAATTCAATCAACAAGTGATTATAAATAAATAAAAGTGTATTTATTAAAAAATATATTTAACTAAAAAGGTGGCAGTTTTTTAAAAATATGTTGTAGGTATCAATTTTTCCATTTGATTATATAATCATATATCATTTGCTCTTTTTAAACCAGGTCAAAAATGTTGGCAATTATTCTGGAGCTCACAATTGTACATCTTATGAATTCAATGAATTCATAACTAAACAAAAGTATGTTCATTAAAAAAATATATCCATATATTTATTTTAGATGGAGATGGCAGTCCATCTCAGAGATGGACTAAAAAATAGTGGAAACATTTTTTGATCTAAAGAGCGCATGTTTCAATTTATTTAATATATACTGTATTATATGTGGGGAAAGAATTAACTTAATGGACTTGAATGAAAGAAAAAAAACATCTTTAGGATTAATTACTAAAGTACACACAGCATAGGTTATTTCGATTTTGTAAGTATTTTTGATGCAGCAAGGAACTAAGAACTAAGCAATTTCAGCATGACTACAGATCTTTTGTACAAGTTAAAACAAAGCTTTACAGTTATAGAGTGTATATGTGTAACTGGCCTGCTTGCACTCTAGATCTGTCTCTGATTAAAATGTACTGGGCATCCTAAACAGAATAATCTGACAACAGTGACCACAGACTATTAACCAGCTCAAATATTACATACAAGAAATCAGGAAAACATTCTATTTTACAATTCCTCTGATAGTCTATAATTCCCAAACGAGTAAACAGTAAAACCAAAAAAAAAAACAAGTGACATGATCGATCGATCGATCGATCGATCTATCTATCTATCTATCTATCTATCTATCTATCTATCTATCTATCTATCTATCTATCTATCTATCTATCTATCTATCTATCTATCTATCTATCTATCTATCTATCTATCTATCTATATTTATATATATTAATTAAAATTAGAATACTTTTTTAAAAATTTGTCCTGAAGTTTGTAATTTTATTCACTTCAATCTTTACTTAACAGACAAAATGTCAAAGTAAATTAAATTCTTTAAATAATAAACTTCTTTATATATATATATATATATATATATATATATATATATATATATATATATATAAATATATATAAAAGTATTCTAATTTTAATGAATTTAGTTTTTTATAATCTGATTGCACAGGAGGTAAAACAAGAGTAAACAGAGCCCGTGGTATGTGTTTAAGGAAATACACACAAAAAAAAAACAGTGAGAGTGAGACAGAAATAGACAGCACTAGCTGAGGAATTACTGTGAGGGTTTATGTAAGAATTAGGCCTCCATGCAGGGAGGAATGTGAAAGAGGATAAAGCACATCCTTAGATTCTAAATAAGGGCATTGGGTTAGACAGGCAAACAACCACAGTCACTCTTTCACTATATCAGTTCCTGTCCCAATTGTCTATTTTTTTAATGTGTACTATATAATAAGGGGGGTTTTCTGTGCCAACTGCTCGACTATAATAAATCAGCTTTTCAAAATCATGAAGGGAGCATATGTACTGTTTAGCCACCTTCTACTCACCATGCCTTAAATTGCTATTAAGAAGATGTAAAATGAATTTAATTAAGTGAATTTGAGTGAGACTGCAGTTTGGCTTAATGAAACAATGTGGATCTGAAACAATGTTCATAAAATAGTTACAACCCAGTTTCAACACACATTCTCTCTCTCTCTCTCTCTCTCTCTCTCTCTCTCTCTTGCTCACTCTCTCTCTCTCTCTCCCACTTTTACTCACTCACTGACTTTCTAAATTCCTGTAATCAAAATTAGGTTGTTAATGTTCCCTTGATGACAATGGGACTGTGTTTCTGTTATTAGGAATTTTCTGAGCAACACATTTCTCTACATGTTTAATCATCATTCACCTTAATTAAGTTCTGTGTAAAAATAAGCTGAAAATGTTAAACATATAAGTCTATGTAATCGTGAAAATGTGGCACTGTGTGTAGTTGTTTGAAAAAGAAAAGCCTGGTAGCACTGATACAGAGAGACAGCTGAGTCAGAGAAAGGAAAAGAAAAAAGTGAACGTTAATATTCAGGATTGACACCCAGGCTTGCAAGCCCACTTATATTTTCCATGATCCAAAATAAGCACTCTCATGTTATCTCAATATATTTGACATAGATGCAAATTAGTGTCAATCAGGTTGTTGCAGTAACATATAGATACTGTAGGGTAAACAACCATTAGGCAAAACTGCCATTTTTTAGTAAGCACACCAATATCCTTTTTAAACAAAATGCATGAATCCATGACATCAAATTTAGGTATAATAAAATAAAAAAAAACATTGTGCATTAACAATTTGTAAATACTGACATCTACCCACTTTAACATGATCGTTTGACACCTAATCCCTAAATTATAAAACAAAACAAGCAAAAATAATGTGTTGTCATAAATGATTAAACATCTTAATATACACCTGGTTATAGCTTTTTATTTGCGAGCAAAATAGGTGGATTATTAAAACTGTTTAGTTTTATAATGAAGTAGCATTTAATATTCTGGCTCTATTCAGATTATTAACAATTAAAACAGTCCATACAAAGTGAGTTGCTTGTGAAAGTATTTAGCAGGAGTGATGGAGTGCAGTAGATTACAGAGAGTTAATCCTGTTAGGTTTTGTTAGGTCACACCCCATAACACATAACACAAAAGCTTTAAAGTGTGAATATGTGATGATGTGATTAACTTCATGAAATTTGCATAATTTAGGTAAGTGCCCTCATTATGTGAGTTACAAAAAAAAGTGAGCTGTATTTTTCTTTAGAGCTGCATCACATTTTCTTCCATAATACTTTTATTTTTTTAGTTGTAATATAATTAAAAATTACCAACACATAGATTCTACATGCGACTGAACAATGTCCATCCATAGTTAATTATGCATGCAAAACATTTAGTAAGAAAAAAAAAATCAGATAGAAACCAAAAATAAAACATTTACATTTGTAGTATATCATTTGTTGGCCCTACATCATTTATCAACATTTGTGCAAAAAGACTTAAAATTAGCCAAATATGATGGTTGGGATCAGAACACAGCGTTACATACAGCATCCCTGGAGCAATGAGGGTTAAACCCCTTGCTTAAGGATCCATATTGGTAAAGTCAGTGGACCTCTCATTTGAACCCACAACCCTTGGATTACTAGCCCAACACCCAAAGCACTGAGCTCCATTTCCACAATGATGATTCTTGCAAACTCAAATAGCACATTCGTTTGCCATGAAGGTCATCCTTCTTGTGGTCAGGGTGGACATTATAGCCTATAGTTCATTAAGCGAAAAGTAAGGAAAAACCCTGGAGAGGTCAACAGTCAATCACAGGGCAGACACAGATTTATATCTATGGACAGATAAAGCCCAAGCAGAACTTGCATTGTCTCCTGACAAGATTTGAACTCAGAACACTCTTGCTGTAAAGTGGCATTACTACCCACTGTGCCGAAGTGTTCTTCCGATCATGAAGTGTGTAACATATACGTGTAGTAACCATTCATTCATGTATTCATTCATTATCTTCCGCTTTTTCCTATATTAGGGTCTCGGGGGGCTTCCCCATGCCCATCCAGGGGAGAACGTTTCGGGCGCTGGGCAGATACACCTAAGACAGGGCAGCAATCTATCGCTGGGCACACAGACACGCACACATACACACTCTATATAGGGCAATTTGGAAAATTCAATTCACCTTGATCCATGTTTTTGGACTGTGGGAGGAAACCAGAGAACCCGGAGGAAACCCAAGCGGACACAGGGAAAACATGGAAACTCCACCAAGATGGGGATTCGAACCGAGAATCCCTAATGATGAGAGGCAAACATGCTAACCACTAAGCCACTGTGCCGCCCGTGTAGTAACCAGACAGTGTAAATTTTATTTAGAAACTATTTTAGTGTGGTCTAAGTAGTGTTCCTTGACTGTAAGCCTTCCATGAGGTTAATTCAACCATGTATAGATAGATATCTGCTAATTCAGTGGTTTTGTAGATATGCATAACTTGTACTTATACTCACTGATTATGGTAACAGTGTTAACAGACAGTATATTTAGTGGAAGAATATAGACAAGACCAAGGCAATAGTGCCAACAACAATGAACACATGCAACTAATATTGATGCAACAGGATATGATTTAATCTTGTTGTAAAGTTCAAATCAAAAATATACAAAGCCATGCAAAAGAATACAATGCTGTGCAATTCAGCACAAGTGTCACTAAGATTGTATTTGTTGGTCATTTGCAATTCAGTGATCTGTTGCTTTTTTATTTGCTTAGTTATTTGTATTACTTTATTGACCAAGTACATGGAAACGATGTCTGGTTTTAATGATTTGTCGGAAAAAAAATACATTTTAAGGTTTGTGAAAATAATAATAAAATGAATTAAATTATATTTAGTGCAAAGGATTTTGTCTTTTGCCAAGATAAAAATATCCTGATATCTGACAAAAACAAAAGCAACACCCATATCTCTCTATGCTTCTTACAAATTGACAATCGTCCCTGATTGTCCATGATTCATCTAAATATAAAATAAGTGGTTACATTTTAAAATTTCTAATTAAATCTGGTGCATTTTTTTTACCTGGGCTGACTGCATTGTGGATTTTCTATACCAGTGCAATCTCAGGATCCCTAATACATGCACTTTGCACATCCTTTAGAACATGGACGGAAACTGTCCCAGGAGTATTGATGGGGATAACAAGCAAATTCTATACAGAACAAAGAACAGGATCATTGTTTGCTTTAACTATGGTTCATACCTGGGACCTTCTTGCTGTGAGCGGAAGTGCTTACCACTGTGCCACCAAGCTGCCTTCCCACCACAAGAATACAGTGTATAATGTGTTCATCATTTGTGACAACCAGCCTCTCTGCATGTACTAGCCATTTTATAAAAAGGACTATCTTGAAACTACGGCTATCTATCTTGCAGTCATCATCTGCAAGATGCTTTGTTAGTGTCTGGCATGCCATATACATGGTCATCTACAAAAGAGACAAATGAAATACACTGATATATAAAAATGCAAAATGCAGACTGTTAAAGACATAACATCAGGGAAAATAATAAAGAAGCTTGTGAAAGGAATATATATATATATATATATATATATATATATATATATATATATATATATATATATATATATATATATATATATATATAAAAGAGATATATTAAGATTTAAGATTAAAGAAAAGAGGCACAATGAGGCTCAGTACATACAGTTCAGTAAAAGAAATGATTTGGTACATTTAACTTCTATAATAGTGACCTTTTAGAAAGTAACTTTGGAGAAAGAACCTGCCTGCCTA